>CM045458.1:27969998-28387769 GCA_024666655.1 Dascyllus trimaculatus | reverse complement strand
ATGTCGTCCAAAATGTCACAAAAAACGTCATAGTATAGTATGTCGTCCAAAATGTGAAAAAAACGTCATAGTAAAGTATGTCGTCCAAAATGTGAAAAAAACGTCATAGTATAGTATGTCGTCCGAAATCTGTCAAAAACGTCAGTATAGTATGTCGTCCGAAATGTCACAAAAAACGTCATAGTATAGTATGTCGTCCAAAATCTGTCAAAAACGTCATAGTATAGTATGTCGTCCGAAATGTCACAAAAAACGTCATAGTACAGTATGACATCCAAAATCTGTCAAAAACGTCATAGTATAGTATGTCGTCCGAAATGTCACAAAAAACGTCATAGTATAGTATGTCGTCCAAAATGTG
The DNA here is from genome assembly GCA_024666655.1 of Dascyllus trimaculatus. Lineage (NCBI taxonomy): Eukaryota > Metazoa > Chordata > Actinopteri > Pomacentridae > Dascyllus > Dascyllus trimaculatus. Next base: position 28,387,408 of record CM045458.1, on the reverse strand, counting down.
AAAAAAACGTCATAGTATAGTATGTCGTCCAAAATGTGAAAAAAAACGTCATAGTAAAGTATGTCGTCCAAAATGTCACCAAAAACGTCATAGTATAGTATGTCGTCCAAAATCTGTCAAAAACGTCATAGTATAGTATGTCGTCCAAAATGTGAAAAAAACGTCATAGTAAAGTATGTCGTCCAAAATGTGAAAAAAACGTCATAGTATAGTATGTCGTCCAAAATCTGTCAAAAACGTCAGTATAGTATGTCGTCCGAAATGTCACAAAAAACGTCATAGTATAGTATGTCGTCCAAAATGTGAAAAAAACGTCATAGTAAAGTATGTCGTTCAAAATGTCACCAAAAACGTCATAGTATAGTATGTCGTCCAAAATCTGTCAAAAACGTCATAGTATAGTATGTCGTCCGAAATGTCACAAAAAACGTCATAGTATAGCATGTCGTCCAAAATGTGAAAAAAATGTCATAGTATAGTATGTCGTCCAAAATGTGAAAAAAACGTCATAGTATAGTATGTCGTCCAAAATGTGAAAAAAATGTCATAGTATAGTATGTCGTCCGAAATGTCACAAAAAACGTCATAGTATAGTATGTCGTCCAAAATGTGAAAAAAACGTCATAGTATAGTATGTCGTCCAAAATGTCACCAAAAACGTCATAGTATAGTATGTCGTCCAAAATCTGTCAAAAACGTCATAGTATAGTATGTCGTCCAAAATGTCACCAAAAACGTCATAGTACAGTATGTCGTCCAAAATGTCACCAAAAACGTCATAGTATAGTATGTCGTCCGAAATGTCACAAAAAACGTCATAGTATAGTATGTCGTCCGAAATGTCACAAAAAACGTCATAGTATAGTATGTCGTCCGAAAAGTGAAAAAAACGTCATAGTATAGTATGTCGTCCAAAATGTGAAAAAAACGTCATAGTATAGTATGTCGTCCAAAATGTCACAAAAAAGTCATAGTATAGTATGTCGTCCAAAATGTGAAAAAAACGTCATAGTATAGTATGTCGTCCAAAATGTGAAAAAAATGTCATAGTATAGTATGTCGTCCAAAATGTCACAAAAAACGTCATAGTATAGTATGTCGTCCAAAATGTGAAAAAAACGTCATAGTATAGTACGTCGTCCAAAACGTGAAAAAAACGTCATAGTATAGTATGTCGTCCAAAACGTGAAAAAAACATCATAGTATAGTATGTCGTCCAAAACGTGAAAAAAACATCATAGTATAGTATGTCGTCCAAAACGTGAAAAAAACATCATAGTATAGTATGTCGTCCAAAATGTCACAAAAAACGTCATAGTATAGTATGTCGTCCAAAATGTGAAAAAAACATCATAGTATAGTATGTCGTCCAAAATGTCACAAAAAACGTCATAGTAAAGTATGTCGTCCAAAACGTGAAAAAAACGTCATAGTATAGTATGTCGTCCAAAATGAAATATAGAAACTGACCTCCTCTGGAACCACAGCAGCCCCAGGGTTCCTCCCAGGCCGATCTCCGACTTGAACACCTCGGTGATGGGCATGCCGGCGTAGATGAGCTCCTGACCTCTCTCATCACAGATGCTGGTCATGAAGGAAGCCGGCTTACGGATCAGACCCAGCTCCTGCACAGCGAATGGACAAGGACACAGAATGTCCAGCGTGTTTCTTGAATATCTGATTTGATCTACGAAGCTTCTTGGCTGGAATACTCACTCGGGCCCAGGAGTAATCCATCGGTACCGTGGGAGGGGGCACCTCTTCAGCTGGCTGAATGACTCCTTTGGCCACCAGGTCATCATACACTGATCTGCATTGAGAAAAATGACACAAAAACTTAAAAATCATACCGAGAACCATCGTCACTTTTTATGGAAAGATACACCAATGCAGCAAACATGACCGTGCACCGACTTGATGATCTCTCCCAGCTCGTCGAAGCTCTTCGGGACGAACGCTCCAGCTTCCTTCAGAGCCTTGTTCTTAGCTACTGCCGTCTCGGAGGCCTGGTTGGCACAAGCTCCTGCATGGCCGAACTGAACCTGAGGGGAAAGAAGAGCAAAAAATGGAATTAGAACAGCTCCTTCCTCATGGTTGAGCTGCTTCCATAGAGGTGCAGGACTTTACATTGCAGTGACAAATGAGCCCACAGTGAGTCAAAATGCATCAGAAGCAAAAGACAGTCAACATTTGCCTTCTTACCTCTGAGGAGAACATGGTTGCACAGGTTCCGATACACCAGCAGACCACTGGCTTGGTGATCCTGCCCTGTTTGATCGCCTGGCAGATCTTGTACTCCTCAGTGCCGCCGATCTGTCAGAAGGCAGAGACGGATACAAGAAGTAAAATGAGATACCTGGCCAAAGCTTCAGGTGCCAAAGTGCTCAGGTTTGTTCCTCACCTCTCCCAGGACGACAATCATCTTCACCCCAGGAGTGTCTTGGTAGCGCAGGACGTGGTCCGTAAACACAGAACCTGGATATCTGCGGGAGAGTCCAGGTTGTAGCACCAGATCAAGCTCCTGTGCGTAAATACTGCAGGTAAAACAGTTCCTTACCTGTCTCCACCGATAGCCACGCCCTCAAAAACCCCATCAGTGGTGCGGGAGATGATGTTGTTGAGCTCGTTGGACATCCCTCCCGATCGGGACACGTAGGCCACGCTGCCTGGGCGGTAGAGCTTAGAGGCCAGGATGTTGTCCAGCATTCCTCCTGTGTTGCCGATCTTGAAGCAGCCCGGCTTGATTCCTCCGACCTGGACGGAAACAAAAACGCACGTGTTGATGGCTTCCCTAACAAAAAAGAGAACAAAGTGAGGAATCTCCCGAGATGCGAGGCGAGACTCACGGTCGCCGGTCCGATGATTGTGATGCCCTTCTCGTCCGCCGCCTTGATGATCCGCCTGGTGTGGGCTTCTGGGATTCCCTCGGCGATGATGGCAATGGTGTGAATCTGAAAGCAAATGAGAAGGAGCGTTGAAGGAAGCTGAAATAGCAGGTTCACACCCGCGGCTTAAAGACCTCCGTTTACCTGTGGGTACTGCATGGTCTCCATGGTGCTGTCGAAGGCCGAACGCAAAGAGGCGAAGTTGATGAGCACGTCCACATCCGGATGCTTCTTCATGGCGTCGCTCATGTTCTTATACACAGGGATCAGGATCTCTTTATGTCCCCAGTAGAACTTCTGTTTGTGGTCGCCTCTGCAGGAAAAGCCCGGTTCGAAGTTTACTCAGAGGTTCTTGCGATTAAACATACAACAAAGACCGGTAACACTTTATAATAACGATCATTTATGTCCGGTAGACATCCTGGGCTGGAACATGTAGGTCAGAACAAGAGCTAAGCCTCCAACCGACCTTGGACTATCGAAGACGGGAAAGGAGCTGTCAGCAGCAGCAGCAGCGTAGGTAACGTATGCTAAGCTAACGGCTACAGTAGCGTTACAATACCACAGTTCCAAAGTCATGTTTGCTGCCCAACTTATCTGTAGACTTATTTGAACTGGCTAAATCTGCTAAACTACCAAGCAAGTGCAAACACTAATTGTTTTTTAGCTAGTTAGCTATATTAGCTACATGGGCTAGTCTAGCTAGCTTTATCAACACAACATGACAGTGTGGTTGGATGGTTTTGCTAATCCCACACAGTCAGGGCAGATTGATGCAACGGAGTAAGTTAGCGTTACATGAAACATTGAAGAACCTGTGCTATTAAGAATAGTAGTAATTGTTTTAGCTGGTGTTATAACGTCATATAAATGTATTACCCCCTTTTTCTTATTGTATGATCCAGGAGGTGTCGGCGGGACAACCACAGGGGAAAGCCGTGAGGAAGTGGACTGGACCCAAATGGATTTTTGCAAGATCAAAAATCTTGGTTGCTGTGATTGTTTTAACAAAATGTTTTCTACTCTGAAACTCTGTCCTCCTAATTATGTCGCTGTTTGATGTCACAGAGAAGGATGGATCCCAAAGTCTACAAATGTTTATAAGTGGTTTGTTCATGATTAGTTAACTACCTACTAATATCTATTAATAGCTTATAAATGCCTTATAAAGGATCGTTATTATAAAGTGTTACCCAAAGACCCGTTACAGAAGAGGAAGCGGACTTACGTGAAGGGGTACACCATGGCGGCGACTGACGGCTCCTCTCTGGAGCAAACGTAGTCGAAGTCCATCATCCCCTGGACTGCTCGAGTCTGCATCCCCCAGACCAGAGACTTGGTGTGTTTGCTGAAGAGGGTTGATGCTTTGGCTGCAGGGAAAGAGAAGCTGTTAGAGGCAGAGACTAAAAGCGAGGCGACCGAAGCCTTCTTGGGGCAGGGGATGCATAACACTGCTGCTTTATCGGTGGTTTCTTTCAGACAACTCAGAGTCTTGCTGCTTGTCTATTTGTTCTTGGAAACAAACGCTTTTGTTCTGAAGAAGTGCTACGACTAAAAAGGACATGTCTTCCTGCTTGTTCCCTTTACAAACAGCCACCTTCTATGTAATCAGGTTTGTGCTGCAGAATCCTCCTGTTGTCCAAAGAGGGAGCTCTGATACCTAAACTCCACCGTGCAGAATAGCAGGATGGCAAGACTTCAGTCATGTTTTCTCACCAGCAGGAGCTCCGGTCTTCACCTTCTTGGCCGGCGATCCCTCCACTCTGGCTCTGTTCTCAGAAAAGGAGGCCGTTCTGCTGGATGACGGGGTCTGGAAGCGGCAGAAAGAAAAACGACATGCATTTTTAATTCCGCTGTGCTGATTTGATTAAGTATGTGTGCTAATAAGGACGGCTCAGTGGAGGATGGATCAAACTGGTGAAGACGGTGCTCCTTTATATTTCAGAAGAGCAGGGAAACTTTAGAGCTTCAGGTTATATTATGAGGCATCCCCTGCACATGATGCAGAGCCAGATCTGTTGTTTTATGCCGTCGGCTCCACAAGTAGAGCTTTGTGAAGGATGATTAACACGATTGTAGCGCTTTGGGTTTCAATAGCTTTACTAAAACATGCAGTTTTTCTGTTGCATGCTGCAGGATTCTTTTACGTATCATATTTTCTTGTGCTATATTGACTTCTGCATTAGAAGGAAACTGAAACATACATGCTTATACGAGCGCGCACCGCTGAAATCCTTCCCACTGCACATTCCTAATGGACGCCTCAGGCTGCCTAGAGACTAGTAGAAGCCCACTACAGCCTGCGATGCTCTCACACAAAGAGCTTCTGATAATGTGGTTCACTAAAAGGACAGGACAGAAGCGAAACAGAGGCCTGCGAGTCCTCCTCTCGCTCCGCCGCCGGTGACGTAAGCACACGACATCACGGCGGCCCGGCTCGTCTCCACGGAGACGGTGATGCGAGTCGTACCGATGTGCTGCCGCTGGAGTTGAGCAGGAAGTTGGCGGTGTGGGCGGCGACGGGAGGCTGGTTGGGGATCGGCCTGTGGCCCAGCGCCATGCCGACGATGGCCGTCATGTGGGTTTCTGTGCCGAAGACGTGGATGGGGATCCCGGTGGTTTTACCTGAGAGGAAATCAAAGCGACACCATCAGGAGGTTGAAGACGAAACACACTCAAGGCAAATGATTACAAACTCTATCGCCTTACAGTAATTGTTTTACTTCCAAGTTAAAATACAGGTGCTTGCTTTTATGTAAAATTATAAACTATCAGTTCAGATTTACTATATTAAAATTTCAGACCCCACAGTAGGAACTCATTACTGAGATTGAAATGTTTAGTTTTTCCAATATTTCAGACGACCATTAATTTTCACTTTGTTCTTCTGTTGAACCTCTTATGACCTTTGGATGGTTCTCATGCTGGAATATTCCTCTTCTTCCGGCTTCTGCAGACCGGGATTCATCCAGTCTGCCAGTATTTATTATTAATTCATCAATAAAAGTCGTTTCCCCAACATCTTTTAGCCCCATATCATCACACTCCTACATCTGTTCTTCACTGTCAGGACTATGCATTCACTGTGGTCGTCCTGGTCAGGTTTAAACATGCTCGACTCCATCTCCCAGCATTCATCAGGCTTCTTTTAATGTTCTGCAGCACGAGGAAGACGCTGCCTGTGGAGTCATTTCAGGTTGACGACCACCGCAGCCATGATTAGTGGCACTACGGCTCCTTCTAAACCTCCTGATTACTGCAGCAACTCATTTTTAGTTGCTCAGATTTTGCAGTTCCTCCTATCAGTTTTTCCATGTGGAGCCATGATGTTGACATAGACACGGCTCATAGGTCCAAAACTGAGAGAGTTTCTACTTTGGGGCCTAAATTTTTAATTCAGTCTTTCTAAAGTCTTTGTTTTTGATTGTTTGTAAGAGGAAATACTCTGAATTCAACTCACCCACTTCTCCCATCACTCGGAGACCTTCCTGGTAGTTGGGGCCTCCACGCCGGACAAAGATGGTGACTTCATGCTCCTTCAGCGGCACCTGATAGTCCCTGATGGCTCGAACAATCCCCTAAAAAAGGACGAAGACATGCTCAGAGGAGAACGTCGCATTGGGGCTCAAAAGTAAAGAAAAGCAGGTGATGCTGTACCTTGAATGTCGCTGCAACGTTTGTGAAGTTTGCGATGCTTCCTCCGATGATCAGGACCTTCCCTGGAAAAAAACGTGAGAGGATTTTTTTAGTTTTACTTTAAAACATAAAGAGGAAACGCCCACATCCAGTAGAGAGAGAGGTCCTCCCACCATCGCGGTGCTTCTCCCTGGTCATCAGAGACAGGATGGTTTTGGCGTAGTCGTACGTTTGCTGTTCGCTCGGAGCTCCTGAATATTCTCCGTAGTTGGCGAGTTCGTCGACTCCGCCGAGGTCACAGATCGTGTCGCTGGAGGAAGATCAAACCCACAGAGTAAGGAAACAAAGCCGTCATACGAGAGAGGTTTCAGCTGCAACCATGAAACAGAACTTCAGGTAAACGCTGAGCAGAACTCTTCCCTCATACAGTAAACAGATGAAACAGCTCCGCGGTGCTCAGAGGGAGTAATTAGACACAGCTGATGTGTTTTCACGTCACGCCTTCCTTCCCCGACAGACGGCCAAGCGCCGCTCGTTCCTCCAGACTCGCATCCAGGAATCTAATTTACAGGAAGCTGAATCTGCAGCACCCGTCTGAAGCTCAAACCCAATTATGAGCAGAGGAATGGAGACGACGAGGAGGAAGTCTGGGGACAGTTTAGACCGAACGTCCAGGTGGATTCTAACGTTTACTGATGCTTCAACCCAAAGACCTGCCAGTGGGTTTGAAAGACTGTCGAATTTACACCGTTTATCATGATGATGTCGTGTAAAAACAGACATTTTCAGCATCCAGGCAGGTCTTGAACTGGGAAAAACAACCAAATCTCATCTTCAAATCCTGATATTTCAACAAAATCATTCATTCTAAACCTCATTTTTATAAAAAATGCTAAAAATAAACCTTTTGCAGGAACCAGATTCTGTAAAAAACAAAAAAAATCTGCTTTTCTCGATGCAACAGTGAAGCCTTTATTGATTCAACTGCAAGGCTGTGTTTGAATCCAATCAATTGTCAGAGTCAGAAACTGTAAAAACACAAAGAACTCTTAGGTTTTCTATTTTCCTACAGTCCTGGGACTAATCCTGTGAGACCCGACTGCCACTGCATTAGAGAATTCAAGCAGATCTAAGCTAAAAATCAAGATGTTTTGACAAAATCACTTTATTCCACATGTATTATTGTTGAAAAAATGCTAAAAATTAACAGTTTGCAGGAGCCAGACTCTGTAAAAAACTGAAAAATCTGCTCTTCTTGATGCAGCTGTGAAGTCTGATAACAAAAAAGACTTGACTTGAACTTAAACTGAGCCTCAAACTCCACTGACAGGTTTGAAAGGTGTATTATTATATATATATTAAATAGGCTGTAAATGGACCCAATGTGGGCGACTTGAACGTCAAAACCTGTCGGTGCATTCGAAAGGCGCATTATTTTGAAAATACGTAAATAAAAATTGCAGCTTTATCAAAGAGAGAAGCTGTAAAAGCAGAAAGAATGAATGGATTTTCATTATTTCATTGCAGTTCCATCAGAAAACATGAATAAATCAGGATTTTTAATCAAAACCACTTTATTCTAAGTGTTTTCTTTAAAAATCTGCAAAAAATAAAGTCTGTGCAGGAACTAGATTCTGTAAAAATCTAAAAATTCTGCACTCTTCAGCTCAACTGTGAAATCCTGACTGACTCGGCTGTGACCAACAGCGACGTGGCAAAAATTCAGAAACCTCTCGGTTGAACTGCAGGCAGTGTTTATGCAGAACGATGCAAATTAAAACTGTAAGTGCTTAAATATCTGCAGCACGTGGAGCCAAAATGTCTTCTCCAGTGTTGGTAACAGCTGCAGGACCAATGCTGCACGTGTTGATTCCAGGTTTTTCCAATTTGGGAAAATTAAAAATGAAAGAAATTCAACTGAGAAGCTGCTTCGGGTTGAAGGAATGAACTCAGTTTGTACCTGTAGACCACCGAGGCGCCTCCTCCGGCCACCATCGTCCAGATTCGGCCTCGGGGGTTCAGCAGCGTCAGCTTGAGGCTCGCTCCGCTCTTGGCATCGAGGTCGGCGATGTAGGCCTCCTGAGGAACAGGCGGCAAACAGAAGGAGGCCTGATTACAGCCTCAATCAGAGCAGCTCTCCGAGAGGCTGCAGCTCGGGTTTTCTGCTGCTCAGGGGTCATTAATTAGGAGCGGTGAGTGGATGTGATGCACGTCAGCGGTTGTTTGTGACAGTCGGGACACAGCTGGTGGCTCAGAGTGAAGAGAAACCTCCCAATCAAAGCCTCCCGCTGTCCCCCGACTCCCGGCGTCCAATTAGAGCGAACCGTCTGCTGCACAGACAGTCGGCCGCCAAAACAAGCTCCCACATGACGCATCAGACAAGAACCCAACATCCTGCAGACTAAACACCTCCGAAGACTCTCCTCTCCGTTTTTATCTGCACCACAGCTAATATTTACCTCTGTCAGGTGTGATGTTGCTCAACCGTAAAGCAGATATGATGAATTTAATCCATAAACAAAGCAGTCAGGCAGCAACAAAACTAAGTGCAAATCAATAAAATAGAATTAAATCGTCGAAAACCAACTGTAATAATCGAAAAAAAATGTTAAAAAAACCCAAGATAGCATCAAAAATGTGCACAAATATTCACTTTTCTTAATCTTACTGCAGGTTTGTGTTGGAGTTTGTGTTTTTCTACATGTTTGCACCAAAATTTGCATATTTACTGCAAACATATATCAGTTATTGATCTGTTCTCTGCACATTGAGTCACTATAAAAGCGTAGAAGCAGCTTTAGTCTAGGATGTCTAACTTGCTGACTTCCCTCTGCTTCCTGCTGACAGACTGAAACGCGACGCTCACCTCGGGATAAGCCTCCCTGCCGAAGGGCGGAGGAAACTCCACGTCGCCCCACTTGGCCTTGCAGATGTAGTCGGCGGTGGCGTCGATCTTCGCCGCCATGTCCAAGACGTAGACGCCATCTTTTGTGACCACTGAGGAAGAAGAAGAAGAAGCATGTTTCACTCCGGCTCACGGTGACGTCCAGCCTCCCTGGAGGATGGAGGCCGGACATCAAAGCAGCGACTAGAACAGCTGCTGGAGGCCACGAATCGGCTCCGAATGACTTCATCACAAACACCGACTGCTTCATCAAACCCCGGCGTCATGCATTATTCAGCTTCCCTCGGTGCTCAGAATGTGGCTGATTCTCTATAATACATGAATGTTTTCCTCTTTGATGTCGAGTTTAACAATCTGATCGTGCATTAATGAACTGGAACTAAGTGCAGACGCCATCAGGAGGCTTCTCCAGACGCATCTTGTCGTGTCAGTGTGGATTTAAAACCCACCCAGGGGGTTGATCTCCAGGTAGGTGAAGAAAAGGTCTTCGTACAGGTTGAAGAGTCCGACGATGAAGCTGGCCAGAACCCTGCGGAGAGACGAGAGAGTTTGTTTCTGAGCGTCTTTTTTCCGATCTCTGGATGTTTAAAAGTGTTTCAGGCAGCTTGAAGCCAAAACAATGGAGGAGAAAGTTCTTAAAAGACGGATGGAGCCTCTGGGACTGAAATATTAAACCTGCATTCCTTCTAACAACCAGCAGGGGGTGTTTGCTTGTTTGCTTGCAGCTACAATGGTCTTAGCCCAGGATGCAGCAATGGTGCCCCTGCAAAATGGTGACGGAGGGAACAGCTTTGGTGGAATATTTGCGCGCAGGGAGAAGAAATCCGTCATTAAAATGATTCATTCTTGGAAGAAGAAACCCAGCAGGCCTCAGTGCATCCAGATCTTCCTCAAAACGGCCGTTTACATCACGCAGGTTGACGCTCGTGGTTTCAATCGTAGCGTCTGGACGATTCAAAGACGTCTCACCTCTCGTCCAAGATGACAAACTCGAGCCAAGCCCAGATGCTACGATTGAAACCACGAGGAGAACCGCGACCTGGACGGCTGAGGATCTTCACAGACGTGCAGGTCGATGCTCTGGGTTTGCTGCTGTCTGTCACGGTAACAGGGATTTTAAAAATGGAGGAGGAAAATCTTAAATTTGCAGCAAAAATGGCCAATTTACACCGAAAGTTTGCATCAGTTTACATCTTCTGTAGCGTCTAAGGTTGTCAAGATATTGTCGTCTAGGTAACAAACCCATGCACGACGTCTTAAATGCACTAATTTTTCATAATATTCTGACATTTCCTGGATATAATAAAAGAACACACGAGCATCTGATCGCTAGCTGCAGCCTAAAATCACAATACGGAGAAACGTTGACTTGCAAAAGCTCATTTAATCATCTTCTAACATGCTAAACACCAGAAAGTCAATGCAAAACCCATGAATTAATGCACTAGTTTCATCGTTTGCTGTGTCAGCTGTATGTTTTGGACGAACACTCAACTGCAGAACGCGGTAAATGTGCAGTTCGATGCAACAGAATCCCCTGCAACAGTCAGATTTTATGTATAATTTGAGAGCTGCAGGTGAAACTGAAGGCTTGTTGAGGCAGAGCAGGACAGGAAACAGTCCACCTGTGAATTAGCTGCTGTACGGGAAGGAAAATCTAATTTGCCTCCATCACTTGTCAAAGCAGAAGCACGGAGAGCCGCTGCAGGGAGGGGGTTTGTTTTCCAGCCTGTCAGCCGGTGAAGGCAGCTCGGAGCCTTTTGTGGCCCGACGGGGGGAAAAAACTGTGACCAGAAAACCCTCGAGTGACTCAGCTGGGCAGGGCCTTCCTTCAATGTCAGCCGAGACAGCGAGGCCGGCCGGAGTGGGCTGTCAGGAGCCGAGGAGATGGAGAGGAAGGAGTCGCCGGTTCAGACCCATCAAAATAAAAGGACGTGATGTGAATGCAGAGGAGGAGGCCGATCGAAGGAGGAGGAGGAGGAGGTTTGTCATTTGTCTAATGGAACCCTTCCCCCTCCCTCCTGCTGCCCCGGCATGGAAGTGTTCTCCAGTTTAATTACATAATGGAGCGGTTCTTGAGGAACATGTTGGTAGTAAAATACATTCACGCATAAACGTCACAAATCATGGAGGACTTTATGGAAAAAAAGCAATTTACCGTTTGAAAAGGTTGTTTAAAGAACCTCCAGCTAAGAATAACTACATCACCGTGATCCAGTTGGCATCTGTATGTTTCTAAAATGGTTCTTCTCAAGGCTTAGATTCTTTACAGGCTCCATGTGGTTCTTTAAAGCACTGGGTTGTAGCTTAACCATAAAACCGAGGCTGCAGCTGAGGATTATTTTCATATTTGGTCGATAAAACATCAGAAAACAAAAGCAAGAGGATCCAGAGTTCTTCTTCTCTATGTGGTTCTTTAATAAAGATTAAGAACCTTCAGTACTTCAGGGTTGTTCGTTTTAGAGGCACATGATAACACTAGCAAAGCCCTCAGAGAGCTCAGACCTCCTCCAAGCAGCTCATCTCACCCCATGTTGGGATTTACACCCAGAAATAATCGTCCCAGGATTGTTTTATCTCCATTATCAGACTCCTTGACCCAGAAAACAAACCCTTAGCATCTGGATCCACATTGATCTCATCATTAGTTCAATAGTTATTCACCAGAATCTCTTTCTGGGTCATGGTGGTTTCTTCTGGATCCAGCTCCATAGCTGTTGATTCTACAACAGATCTGTTGGATCCTCCTGATTCAGCAGAGTCTCAGCTACATGTTGGTGTTGGCTGCATGTCTGGATCTTCATCTGTTACCTCACAGTGATGACCATTCCACAGGCCCTCTAGTTACCTCCACCAAGGAGGTCATGTGATGGCCGGCGTTGGTTTGTTTGTTTGTTTGTTTGTGTGCCAAATAACTCAAAAACTCATGGACGGATTTGGATTAATTTTCAGGAAATGTGTGAAATGGGACAAAGAAGAAATGATGACATTCTGGGACTGATCCAGATCACCGTCTGGATCCAGGAATTTTTTTAATCTAAGTGTAACCAGGTGGACAATTACATGTGGTTTACTATAAAAGCCACCAGAGGGCACTCTTGTTTTTGGGGTAACCCCCTCTGACCACATGACATTTTGGGTCTCCACGCGACAGACAGCGACAGTGACGGAGTTCTCTTTCCTTCCTGAGCGACATACGCACGGTTGGGCCGGCATTCTGATCTCCGGTTGTCTAAGAAGCTGGGAGGCTGTTAGGAGCTGCCGCGCTAGAGGCCGCGCCTGTTCATTAGGTCGGATGGGGTGATGGCCACATTGTCGGTAGGACATTTGAACTGTCTGTAATTACATTTGTATCTGTAACGTTCCATACAAAATATGTGAATTGGGAGATTGTGTTGGGGGTGGACCCGTGTCGGCGTCATGGGGGGGCATTCGTGGGCTGTGCCCCCCCTGCTGACCTACTGTGTTATTGTGGAGTTACATGCACATATATATGCACATTGTCCTATCTCTCAATGCTAAAGAATCCTGCATTAAATTCCTGGATCCAGACAGTGAACCGGATCACCACCAAGATCTAATCATCTGTTCTCTGTCCCGTTATCCACCTTTCCTGAACATTTCATCAAAACCTGTTCAGAACTTTTAGCATAAAGTTGCTAACAGACAGACAAACACCAGCAAAACCATAACCTCCTTGGTAGAGGTAGTAATTATCTGATTGTTTTCAATTAGTGCTGTCAAAAATATCGCGTTATTAACGCGTTAACGCAAATCAATTTTAACGGCGTCAATTTTTTTATCGCGAGATTAACGCGGGCGGGGGTGCGTGGGGCGGGGGCATGGTTGGCGAGGTCGAGGGCGAGGTGTTCGCCGTCGGAGTCAGACAGGATCTCCTGCTGGTGGTGGTACAGCAGCAATATTCTCGCTCGCCTTTCTGTCGGCTCCTTTTCCGCGTGCCGAACCGCGTGCCGCTGATCCAGATGCTCCGCCAGGTGACGGCGGCCTGGGGTGACGCATGACGATTGACAAGACCAGAGTTATGTGTATGTTGTCAGTATGAACTGAGTTCTCATCGTAGCATATCTAGTCTGTAATACCACTTGATGACTAAACACAGCTGACGCGAATTCTCCGCCTCCTCCTCGTATAAAATGATAGTTCAAGGGACATTTAGAATAGATAAAAAATGTGCGATTAATTTGCGATTAATCGCGAGTTAACTATGACATTCATGCGATTAATCGCGATTAAAAATTTTAATCGATTGACAGCACTATTTTCAATATCAATGAATTGTGAGTTGGAATCTTGTAACCTGATGTTCCGTCTCACCAGGAACCCAAAATATTAACCGTGCTCTAGTAGCAGACGTCTTTTCGTCTAGCGTTCCTGCACATTTCAATGTTTTTAGGGTTCATTCCTGCCTTAGCATCGAAGTTCTGCAGAGTCTCAACATGCAGCTGTCAGGACATGATCACAGAGATGTTTGTATCGGCTGAAACGATTCGACTTCACTGGCAAGAAAGCTTGTTTTTATGAAATACTGAGTTCATAAAATCAGATGTTAGTGTAGAAATGTCACCACAGAGCTCTGGGTTTGGTAATGTAGAGTCGCTTTGAGGCACTAGGGGTCAACTGAGACGGAGTGTGTTATTACTACAAATAAAAAGCAGATCGGCTCCAAGTATCGGCCATCGAACACCTTGACGACTCATAATCAGCCCTGTAAGAACAGTGGATGCCCTCCTGTGACTTACGCCTTCTTGTCGTTGGAGACTTTGGTCAGCAGGCTCTTCTTCACCAGATCCTCGCTGATCTTCTCGTCCACCCCGATCAGCAGCTTCTGGGCCTTGGCGTCCACGTCCCCGACGTCCACCCCGCCCTCGTGGTGAAACAGGACGTGGTCGCCTTCCCGAGTGGCGTAGACGCAAACGTAGAACTCCTCCTCCTGAAAAAACAAACGTCCGTGGTGGTGAAGGAAGTAAAATCCAAGGGGCGTGACGGAAAATGTGCAATCAGTGGTTTACCTGTTTATGAGGCACGAAGGGCTCAATGAGGAAGTTCTTGAGGATGCCTTTGGCTTTTCCCACCTGTGAATCATCGAGTTAAAAACAAAGCAATTAATTTATGCCTCCATATGAACTCTAACAACACAGATCTGATGTGCTGGTGGGAGAAGGAGACTCAGATAAAGTCATAAAAAGCAGAACTGAAACAACACATTGACATTTAAAGGGGAGATCTGCAGCCGAAAACATCCACAGCTCGTCCGTTAAAGGCCAGCAGAAACCAGCTGAGGGCAGCCAGCCGAGGAGGGAAGAGAAGGAGGTGGCTTTGGAGACAGGCAATAAAAAAAACGGAGGTTGGTGGAAAAAAATAGAAAGAAAATCTGATTGAGAAACTCACAAGAGGCTCAGGCCCTTCAGATAAATGACGTGACTCACAGAGAAAATGTCCAGGATGTCATTTACATGTGAATGCCGCCTTGAATTCAATGAAGCCAGCAAACCGTGACGAACGTATGAGGGAAGAGACTGATCAGGTTTAAAGATAAGAAGGTATTTTAGAGGATTACTTCCTCTAAACAACACCGAGCCAATGATAAGCTGCTAAAACACAACGAGAGGCCAATTACTGGTCAGACAAGACACCGGATAAGAGCCGATACAGTGAAGAAGAGACCATTTACCACCTCAATATCTAGAAAATGTCAAATAATTCCAAATTCTAAGTTGAACAGTCGAGTTTTTCCTCTTATGAACAATCAAAAACAAACACTTTAGCAAGACAATATTGAAAATACAGGCGCCAAAGCAGAAACTACATGTAACAATGGAGCTACAAGCTAAGCTGTGTCTACGTATGTCTTCATCATGGCTCCACATTGAAAAAGAATTACCAGAAAAACTAACAAATCTGACTGTGAGGCTTCACAAAGACGGATACAGGAAGATCAACTAAAAGTCATTGGAACAGCAGTAATCAGGAGGTATAGAAGGAACTGTAGTACCACTAATCATGGCTGCAGTGGTCGTCCTCCTGAAATAAGCCACAGACAATTAACTATTTTCATAATTGAGTTCTGAAAAACAGACACCAGCTGCTGTTTCAGATTTGACACTGAGAAAACTGAGCTAAAAACACCAGAACTTTCTGGGTTTTGGTGCTATGGATTATGTCTGCATCATGGCTCCACATGGAAAACTAAACTGATCTGACAAATCTAAATGCAAGATTTCATAAAGACGGAAAAGGATCCAGGAAGATCAGCTAAAAATCAGTGTCAGCAGTAATCAGGAGGTATAGGAGGAGCCATAGTACCACTAATCATGGCTGCAGTGGTCTATGGGCTGTATCTACCTGCATGTCTGCATCATGGCTCCACATGGAAAGGAATTGCCAGAGACATAAAATTAAAAAGCTGATTGTGAGACTTCACAAAGATGAAAAAAACTGAAAAGGATCCAGGAAGATCAACTAAACCACAGTGTCAGCAGTAATCAGGAGGTATAGAAGGAGCCGTAGTACCACTAATCATGGCTGCAGTGGTCGTCCTCCTAACATGACTCCACAGACAGTGAACTACTTTCATAATTGAGTTCTGAAAACCAGACTAGCAGCTGCTGTTTCGGACTTGGCTCAGGGGTTATCAGTGGAAATCAGAGTTTCCGTGAAGCTCAGACGGTTTGAAGGACGCTTCAGAAGATCAACCTCTAATGGACGGAGGACGAGAACAAAAACTGAGAGATTAAAATCTGCTAAAGAGCAAGAAAAGAAGCCTGATGGATGTTAGGAGAGCATTCTTTAGTCAGATGAAGGTAAATTAATTGGGCTCAGATGGAATCCAGCATGTTTAAACCTGACGAGGACTACCACAGTGAACGCATAGTCCTGACAGTGAAGAACGAAGGTGAGAGTAGGATAATATGGGGCTGCATGAGTGTAAAAGGTGTTGGAGAGATGAGACCTAGATATATTAGTTCAGCTCAGATGGAGTCCAGCATGTTTAAACCTGACCAAGACTGCCACAGTGAACGCATAGTCCTGACAGTGAAGAACGAAGGTGATGATATGGAGCTGAGAGGTGATGGGGAGACGACATTTATAGATGCATTAATCAGAAATGCTGTCCGACTCGATGACTCCCAGTCTGCAGAAGCTTGAAGAAGAGGGATATTTAAGAGTTTCTAAATAAGAAATGCATCAAGTTCCTACTGCTGGGCCTGTATTTTCAATCTAGTAAATCTAGATTTTGATTTTATATCACAGAAAATGCCTGCTGTGTAAATAAAATATGCATGTTCGCCCACAATAAAGTAATTCCTCTACTAAATACGACACGACCCAACCAGATGAAACACCGACTGGTTGCGTTTATTCTTATTTACGGCTGCTGACAGTTTCATCTGATCTGCCTGGAGATACGTCTCTATGCTGCTGAGCTCCATGAAGCGACACCCCATAACTCGCCTCCTGGTTTATGAGGCGGAGCGGCGTCCCAGTGCTACATCGATGGATCTTCCCTGAGTGTTTGTTCACCGCCTCAGCTGACGGAGCCGATTTACTGCCGGCGGGCGAACGGTGAAGTCAGCAGCAAATGGAGGCAGCGCTTTAGGCTCGAAAACAAACCATCAGAGGGAAACGAAGGAGGGTGAAGGAAAGGCCAAGAAGAGGAGGGTCTGAGCGGGGATCGATCAGAGGTTAAACGGAGGACGGATGACGTACCGTCGTCTCCTTCATGAGTCGAGGCTTCAGCCACTCCCGGACGCCATTCAGGTCCAGGTTGACGCCGACCAGACCCAGCTTCCCTCGCCTCTTTATCAGCTGGTCGGGCTTCACCACCAGCCTCTGCGGGAGGAAACAGGCCGGATGTTAGCGACAGGCATCTTCACTTCACATGTATCTGAACAGAGACTGCGCTTAGCGACGCACATGATTGGAATTCTGCAGATATTTTCCCACTCATTTTGCACAACGTCTTATGCACATCTGTCACGGCATGTAATGGCGCCATCAAGGGTTCAATAGCTCCAGAAATAAAACTCCCACAACCATAAAATTTGGTGACAACACAGACAGGATAGCTTCCAGCAGACCTAAGTGACTGAATCGATCCAGCAGAGGCCACATTGGTAATTACTGGCCTTCGAAAATGGGGAAAAAAAGTGCAGCGTTTCCACTCTGTCACCCTGCTTCCTACTAAAAATGCAGTGTTTGGTTGACGTTTCTCCAACTGTTGAGGCTCCAGCATCAGTAGAACTGGTTTCACAAGCCAAAGTTCCAGCTGTTTGCTACTCTGACAAGCCAAAATGTTGAAATTTAACAATTTATGAGGCTTTTTTACCTATTTGTTTGGGAATTTTTGCATTTTTACCCTCAAAAAAATACATCTGAAGCCATTTTAAGACTTCAATATCTCCAGAAATAAAACTCCAGCAGACATGATATTTGGTGACGACACACACAGAACAGCTTCCAGTAGATCTAAATGGTTTAATGGCTCCAGCAGAGGACGCATTTTAAATTACTGGTCCTTGAAAATGGGAAAAAAGTGCAAAATTTTCAAACAAAGATGGTGTCGTGTCCCAAGACAGTTTGTGTAAGTGTATTTCTATGGATGGATCCTTATTTCCCACTAAAAATACAGTCTTTCGTTAACATTTCACCAACTTTAGAGGCTCTAACATCAGTAAGATTTGCATCATAAGCCAAGGTTCCAGTTTTTTGCTATTCTGACAAGCCGAAATGTTGAGATTTTACTACATACAAGGCTTATTTGCCTTACCAAATTGTTCTGGAAATGGGAATTTTTTACTTTCACCCTCACAAACTTCATCTGAAGCCATTTTCAGGGTTCAATATCTCCAGAAATAAAACTCCGACATACATGATCTTTGGTGACGACACAGACAGAACAGCTTGTATGGTTTAATGGCTCCAGCAGAGGAAGCATTTTAAATTATTGGTCCTTAAAAATGGGAAAAACATGCAGAATTTTTAAACAAAGATGGTATAGTGGCCATAGAAAGTTCCTGTAAGTGTATATAAATGGATGGATCCATGTTTCCTACTAAAATACAGTGTTTGGTTTACATTTCACCAACGTTTGACGCTCTAACATCATTAGAATCTCATTTGTGGAAAGTTTGACAAGACAAGGATCCAGTTTTTAGATATTTTTTACTTAAAACCCAACAAAACGACTCAAAATAGATCTAAAATTACCTTAAATTTGTCTAAAATAGCATACAGATTGTCCAAAGTGACAAAGATAAGCGCAAAATTTTCAAACCAGGGTGTTGTCGTGTCCCCAGAAAGTTCCTGTAAGTGTATATATGTGGATGGATCCATGTTTCCTACTAAAAATACAGTCTTTGGTTGACATTTCACCAACATTAGAGGCTCCAACATCAGTAGAATCTGATGTGTGGACAGTTTGAGCAGACAAGGATCCAGTTTTTAGATATTTATTTAAAAACCTGTGTTAAGGGCTGGAAACAATAAAGCTGGACATCCTTCTAGATATGAAATTTCAAGCTGCTTATTATTATTAGTTGTCTGCTAAAAGTCGATCGAAGGAAATTCTACCACTAATACATTTACATTTGTATCAATAAAATGGCCGTTTATTTTACAAAAACGTAAACAAAACCTGGAATCCACATGTGCAACACTTTCCCAAGAGCTCTGTGACTCTACTTACTTATTTACACGCATATATTTTTAATTAATACTCTTATTTGTTTCCATACTTGTCTCGTTTCTGCTCCGTGTAAACACTGCCTGCAGTTCAGCCGAAAAAAAATCCGTGAATTTTTGTCACGTGACTGTTGCTCACAGCCGAGTCACAAATAGCTTCCCCGTTGCACGACGGAGCGAAGAATTTTTTGTTTTTTGCAGAATCCTGTCGATGCAAACCGTTTATTTTTCAGATTATTTTTAAGCGGGACGTGTAGAACAATTTTACAGTCCCAGACGAGCAGTTCAAGGACAGCTCAGAAGTTAAAAATCAAACTGTTCCTTCTGCTTTTGCCGTTTCTGGCTCCGACACTTGGTGCAATATTGGCAGGTTTCTTTGGCAGGTTTTGGGGTTCGGAGGGTTGGACTAGAATCATCTCTGTATGACGCAGATGCAGAATCACCTCCAACCCCCACCGTCCCCATAGAGACGATGACTTATGGCGGAGGAGCCATTACGATCTGGGAGCTCGCCAGAGGAAGACGAGGTTCAGGGTGAAAGTTAATGCAATTTCCTAATCAATCCTGCAGCGGCACACATCTCCATCCTCCCCCAGATAAAACCTCCAGACGGGCAGAATGACGTTTCATTTAATCAAATCTGCGCCTATGACTGCTCTGCTATGAGGGGAAGGTAAAGACTCAGGAACCTGCAGATGTTGTTTGTTTCCTTATCTGCTTTTACTTTGCTTCGTTTCCACTAAGAATAGAACTGATGGATCTCTGCGATGTCAGCTAACCGCCGCCAAGAGACCACTCTGCTGCCAGCTAAGTAATTGTCTCTAAGAAGACGAGATGCGCAAGCAAAGGCAGAGCTCCTGTTCTGACGGAATTTACAATACATTTATTTAACTACGTCATCGGAGAAAGAAGCTAATAAAAAGCTAGAAGCTGGTAGCAATGATTAAATTCAATATAAATGTCCCGTTTAAAGCTAAAACTGTCATCAGCAACAACTAGTTTCATAGTTGAGTCGTCATTTTTGGTAATTTTTCGAGCAAAAGTCCCAAATATTACCAATTTCCAGCGTTTTTTGAAATTGCAATGGGCATTTTTAAAAGCCTGTGATGCACCAGTAATAGCAGATGTTATAGTATGAAACCAAATTTCAGCTAGGAAAGGAAAATCTGTAGAGACGTTTTCTGCGCAGAGTTCCTCCTGCATCTCCATTATGACACGAACTGCTGGAAAATGCAGATTTTCATCAAATAAAAGGGAAACACAGCCTCACTGTCTTCACTGTAAACACTGATCAAACCCCAAAATGTTCAATCTGAGCCAAGAAAAACAATCAAAGGCTCTTTAATCTTTCCACAGGAGGAACCTCAGACATGAAAAAGAATCTAAACCAAGATCAGGAACCAGGCGAGTTATTTAATTTGGAATAACGTCACCTGTAAATTGTTGCACTGAACACAAAAGAAATCATTAAACTCAATGAAATTAAACCCTAGAATGATGCATTTTGTTGCCGGTTGAAACGAAACCTTTAGATTCAGCTTTAACAAACTTTAAATCTGCTTGTCGCGGCTGTTCGTCAACACATGCTTCATCATCATCATTTTCTTGCGTCCGTTAGATCAAATCCACTTTAGTTTCACTTCAAAAACTGTTTTTTTTTCCAGCAAATTAAACGTAAATGTCCGGTTTGAAGCTAAAACTGTCGTCAGCAACAACTGTTTTGACAGCTGTGTCGTCATTTCCTGCAAATTTTCAAACAAAAGTGCCAAATTTTACCATCGTCCAGCTTTTAAACTGCTTCTCTTTCACTTGTGACACAGTTCAGATAAATATTTTGGGGTTTTTAATTGTTGGTCTGACAAATTAAATACATCTGTTGAGCTTTCAGGACCAGCAGCTCTTCAAAACTTAGTACTACTTGGAGGTAGAACTGTTATCTGCAACTATTTATTAATATTTTTTGCACATTTTCTCCAAGTAAAAACACCAAATGCTTCTCAGTTTGAGCTTTTTATTTGCTTCTCCTTCTCTGGTGACATAGTTGAGACAAATAAATTTAGGTTTTAGGCTGTTGGTCGGATGAATTAGGTATTCGTTGGGCATATATTTTGTGCCCAGTAGAACTCATCTGCTTTTATTTCAGTTCAAATCCTGTTTCCTTTTGGTCAAATTAAACATCAACGTCCTGTTTAAAGCTTCAACTAGAACCATTTTGATGATCTATTAATCATTTTCCCCCAAGTAAAAACACCAAACATTACCAGCTTCCAGCCTTTTAACTGCTCATCTTTAGTCAGATAAACTGAAATCAGGTTTTTTAGGTAAAAATTTAAACCACTCAAGCAGAAAATAACCAGCAGACTAACCGACAGTGAAAATAATCGGAGCTGCAGCCTTTCTGTTAGAGTTCTGCAGGATTTTTGACCAGTTTGGACGAAGAACAAACCACTGCAGGCAGGAATCATATCAGAGAAGAGAGTTTTGCTTTAAGACACCCTGGATTCTCAAAATGTCCTCCAACAGAACACTTTTACTTCCAGGTTTGCGCCTCACCTCCGTCAGCAGCCATGGATGCTCCTGAGCCAGCCGGGCGAAGTCGGTCTCGGCCGTCACGTTGGCGTAGCGGAACCGGTTCTGGACGGCCGCCGACGTACAGATGTGCTTGTAGAGGAACTCCTTCCCCGTCTGCTCGGAGATGGCTTTGGCCGACATGACTGCTCGGGGATGGACTGAACGAACAAGAAGAAGAAACAAGAAAGACAGCTCAGGATTTGGACGCAGCGTGGGCGATATTAAACGAATAACTGATGCATTTCTAACACAGACGTCAGAGTCTGCAGATTCAGGCCTTCTATGCTTTTGCAGAGTCACATCTCCTTTTAGTCTCCTGCTCAAACCACCGCAGTGAAGCCGGTGAAGCCAAATCTAATGCGATCAGTCTGGGGTTGTTTGATCTCTGTGCTAATGAGTGAGGTGGTGGGTATTAAACAGAACACCCCTGTACAAGATCCCTGAAACGTCAAATGAGATTTCCATCATTTCCCAGGTGAACAGTCGAGTGTTTCCTCTTAGGAACAATCAAAACAGACACTTCAGAAAGGCTGTATTGGTCTAACTGCATGAACATGTCTGCATCATGGCTCCACATGCAAAAGAATTGAGCTGAAATTGAAAAATCCGATTGTAAGATCAAGAAAAATCAATCGAAACACAGCTGCAGCAGTAACCAGGAGGTATAGAAGGAGCCGTAGTGCCACTAATCATGGCTGCGGTGATGCTACGGACAGTGAGCTACTTTCACAAGCTAGCTGTGAAAAGCAGGTTGTTGCGAGTGTTTCGTACTTGGAACAGGGGTTTTCAGTGGAAATCAGAGTTTCTGCGAAGCTCAGACACTGCAAATATCAGCCTCTACGTCCGAGAAAAATGACCCTTTTTTGCTCTTCAGCGCAAAACTATAAGACGAAACTTCGCTAAAGGACATGAAGAGAAGCCTGATGAATGCTGGGAGAACATTCTTTGGTCAGATGGAGATTAATTAGTTGGGCTCAGATGGAGTCCAGCATGTTTAAACCTACCACAGTGAATGCATAGTCCTGACAGTGAAGAACGTGTGATGATATTGGTGTAAAAGATGTTGAGGAGATGACATTTATAGATTTAATATAGTAAATCTAAGCAAGCAAACACCTACTGTCCAACTTAAAGTAATGCTAATACTGTGACGTAGTACACTTTAGAATCAGCAGACATTTAGGTGTACTTACTTTTGTGAGCTCTATTTGCTAATTAAACAACCACATCCTGTTGAAGCTGCTGCACGGGGTTTTAGACTTTAGCATCTGCACTCGACCCACAAACCTCCAGACGGTTATCACCGGTAAAGACCAGCAGCTCAGACTTAAGCGCGATAAGGACGGAACTAGTTTCTGCCACCGTGACGGAAGTAACGGGAGAAATTCAATAAGCAGTAATAGCTTCTGGTAGGTTTTACTGCTGAAGGGTGGAGCTGCCGACCTTTGGAGCTTCAATGAGGTCAGACAGGATCAACACCCACAGCTGACAACACGACAGCAGGGTTTGCATCTTATAAACTGTCATATTTGGGTTTTTTTTTCTTGCCTGTGATGCACCAATAATAGCAGATATCATGGCATGAAAGCAAAGATCAGCTCAGGAGAGCAAAATCTGTCGAGACGTTCACTGCGCAGAGTTCCTCCTGCATCTCCAAAATGATAAAACTGTAGGTAAATGCAGTTTTTTAATCAAATAAAAGGGAAACACAGCCTCATAGCCTTCACTGTCCACACTGATCAAACCTCAGGTGTTTAATCCTTCTACAGGAGGAAACTCAGACATGAAAAAGCATCTCCAGGAACTAAACCAAGATCAGGAAACAGGCGAATTATTTACGACGCAATTTGGAATAACGCCACCTGTAAAAATGTAGCACAGCCGACAGGATTTCTGCTTCACTGAACATGGAAGAAAACATTAAACTCCATGAAATTAAACCCTAGAATGACGCATTTTGTTGCCGGTTGAAACGAACCCTTTAGATTCGACTTTGAATTTGCAGAAAATTCACAAAAAAATTCATTTCCTCGTGTCTGTTAGATCAGATCCGCTTCGATTTCACCTCAAGAATGGTTTCATTTTAGCCAATTAAACGTAAATGTCCTGTTTAAAGATAAAACTGTCATAAACACAAATATTTTTACATGCAATGATCATTTTTGGTCATTTTTTCCAACAAAAGTGACAAATATTCCAGCTTTTTGATCGCAGCCAAACAAATATATTCAGGTTTTAGCTGTTTATCTGACTTCATATGTAATTTGTTGGACTTTTGGGATCTGTGAGAGGCATTTTTTTAGGATTCCAGTTCAAATACTGTTTATTTTTGTGTCAAATTCAACACAAAAAGCTAAAACCGTCATCGGCAACGACTATTCCAATGGCTGGTTCGTCATTTTTGGTAATTTTTCAAGCGAAAGTGCCAAATATCACCATTGTCCAGCTGTTTAATGGCTCCTCTTCTAGTCACGACGTAGGTTTTGCGCTGCTGATCTGACAAAATATGCCATTTGTTGGGTTTTTAGGAACCGAAACTGCTCAGGAGCTGTTTATTCTTGGGAAATTTAATGTAAATGTCCTGTTTTCGAGCTGCAGCTGTGTAAAAAAATACCAAAAATCACCAAGTTACAGCTTTTTAATCGCTCAGATGACATGCATGTAGGTTGTCTTCTGTTGCTTTGAGCTTTTGGAAGCATTTTTTAAAATTTTTTGACTTTTTTAGATTAAAGAAAAGATGAAGCGTTCAAAAGAGAACCGGCAGATCAATCAGAGCCAAGGAGGACCTCAGCTGCAGCTTTTGTGTTTTAGATTTCTGATGCGACACTCGATCGGTTTGGACTGAAGGTAGAAATCATAAGAAGACAGGAGTAAATTTACAGCTAAGACCAGCTGGTTGTTTCTTTTCATCTCTCTGGATCCCTAAAGTCTTCGTACACCCTCCACCTCACATCGAAGCTCATGTGGCCTTTAAAATGGTGGTTTCTTCCCTAATTAGCAGCTGCTGTATCCTGTCAACCTGCAGGACCCCGGGAGCTGCCCAGTCCTCCGAGCTTCATTAGGCTGAGAGCCCTGAAACCGGTCCAGGAGCCTAACTGGATTAATGGGGACTGTCATGGAGCCTTTTCTCCTCATTGATCGGGGCAGAGGAACGTCCCGAAGCCTCCATGAATCATCTGAGGTCTGTCAGAAACAGCATTTTGCTGCTGGGGGAAGCAGATAAATCAAACCTGAGCAGCTTCAAACTTGTTTCATTCATTTGAAACCGGTCAGGCAGCAGGATCCAGTCACTGGAACGACTCCAGATCAGCAGCTCAGTCCTCAAACTTCCCCTGAGCCCAGTGGATGCTGGTCCAGCTGGTTCCACACCTCAGATCAGACACTTAAAGACAGTTAAAGTGGTTTAAGCTGAGAGTCAGGCGACACCTTTACCTGGTCGCTGGAGTTTCTCTGGCTGCTCCCGGATCACTGCTTCCTCCTCTGTGGGTCTCTGCTGTCTGAGTTTCTGTGGGTTTTGTCTGAGTGTCTCATCTGCCGATAGGCTTGGCTGATGCTTTCCTGAGCTCTGATTGGCTCAGTCCACACCATGCCTTCCTGCCGCCTTCAGGGACCGTGGGAAAAACGGCAACGGGGCTCCTCCTGTTAGTTTCAGAGCATTTTTCACGTTAAAAAGTGAGAAAAAAGCTGCAGAATTAAACAGATTGGTGGAAAAAAAACAAAAAAACACAGGAAGATGTAAAAATACGTCTAAAGGAAACAAAAGAGAGTCTAAAGAGGCTGGAGAGGGTTAAAAATGAACTAAAATAGCTTTAAAGTGAGAATAAAGCCGCAGAAAACTGAAATACTTGATCAGAATTGTACTAAAGTAATGGAAAAGAGTCCACTGGAGGCATCAGCATCACTTTATTATTTAGAATTACAGCATTTAAAGCGATAAATAATGATTATTTTTGCTCGTGCAGCTGATTCAATGAGTAAAACATTAAAAAAAAAACATTAATTAAATTCCTCATGTGTATTTTCTTCACTTTGTTGTGTCACTAAAACATGCAGAAGCTCCAAAAGCTAAATTTAACAATAAATAGAACAAATTAGCGACTAGTATTTTGTATTTATTAGAAAATATTACACTTTCTACTGCACTATATTCTCTGGCAGCTTCACAACTTAAGATTTTTTCTATTTTATAATTAATAAATATTATTTAAACGATAAAGTCCATATATTTTTATTTATTTATTGATGATTTATGTATTTTTATTTTATTTTTCTTACATAATTTAATTTATTTTAACTTTCTTCATCTGCTTTTTCTCTTAATTATTCTGAATTCTAACATCAAATGCAGTAAATAATTTTATTTTTTTAACCTGTGTAGCTGAAACATTGACTGCAGCTTCAAGTATTAAATATGAATTAAATTATTCCTTCATTTTTACACTTTATTGGACAGTTTGACGTCTGAAATAAACAGATTTTGTTAATATAATTAACATAAAAGCAGTTTTAGCAGCGACTGGATGCAGTAAGAGGATATAAATCCGAGGTACTGAGGAAATACTTCACTTTTTACAAATTAAGCTTCACAAATTAAACATTTTTACACTAAAATAATGCTGAGATCAGAGAATATGATCATGTTTATGTCATTTATACAGATAAAATGTTTAAAATAAGCTTAAAATTGACCAAAAACAACAGTTAAATGCTGCTAATTCACTACTGCATGTGTGATAATTATTAAATAATATCATTTAAATAATATCAAGGCACTTTTTAATGGTTTAAATGCATTTTCTTACTTCCATGTAGGTGAAACTTCACATTTACGTCTAATTAAGTGATTTATTTGTGTAGTTTTTTACTTAAATACAGGCTTGAATATTTCCTCAGCAGTGGATTTATTTAACTACTTCTAAACATTCCTACATTTACATGAGGAGACTCAGCAGGAGATTCTCCAGACTGTCCGAAGGTTTCCTCAGAAACACACCACCACAGGAGGAGGCGGGACAATCGTCCAACGCTGCTTCTGATTGGCTGCTGCTGTTCTTTATCTGAGCAGCAGCCAATGAGGGAACGACTTGATCCTGCACATCAGGCCCGAGGTGAGCCGTTAATGACTCTCGGAGCAGCAGGTCAGGGTCTCTCACCTGCACTGACCTCAAACTGGGGCAAAGGCTTTTATTTTGAAAGGTTGGGCGGGGACTAAATGGGGTCATTCCACCTTAAATCATCAGAGTTTTTCTGCTCAGCCGCTTCTGATTTCCTTAAAGTCTTCTTTTTATCATAAATTAAGGATATTTAAAACAGAATCTACAATTTCAGCTCAACATGTGAGGCCTTCTGGGACATTTCAAACTACTTCCTGTTGACCTACTTTTTTTTTTATGAAATGCGAGGCTGTTCAAGCGACAATATCTCAGGAACTATTAGAGATAGAAAGCTGAAATTTTCTGTGTCGTTTCTCATCATGTCATTGATTCAGAAGTTGTAATGTCGGACAAGTAGATTCAATAACTTCTGATTACGGGGGAGTTGAATTACGAGAAAAAAAATCCAAATCAGTCATGAAAAGCTCCACCTTTAATCGTATTAAATAAATAATGCAGAAGTCAACTGGTGATATTTTCTGAACCATATGCAGCTGCATGTCACAATAACACATACGAAGTGCTTGAAAAACGAAGGAAAAGTTAGTTTTGTTGAGCTTTCAACTGGTCGAGCTTTTACTTTGAAAGGTTCTGTGCAAACTAAATGCGCTTGGAGTGGGATTCAGTGAGTGTGCGAAATCTGATGCATGGAATTTTCATTTTAAATCAATTTATTGATGTTTAAGCAGCAAATGCACGAGAAAAATTTAACTTTGTGCATTTTTTCAGTCACCAGGAGCTAAATTAGTTGCAGATTTTGTGCTTTTTCCCCCGGATAGGATGTGAAATATTAAAGCTTTCGGAGCAACAGAGTTTTATATGAGGTCAAGCAAACTTTCAGAGACGGTGTTTCAAAACGCAGTATTTGGGGAGTTGTGTAAGGATGTGCTGAAATCAGCCGACACCGAATCAGAAGTTATTAGAGGTCAGTCGACATCATCATCATCGGCTTCCATCCAGCAGCGAGCGGTTGGCGCCTCCTGCTGGTCCAATCCGCCGCTACAAGCTCCCACTGTGGGAAAACGACCACATGCAGACGAAGTCATGGAGCAAAGCATGTTTGTTTTTTATTAAGTGTACAAAACAAGTGCAAAAATAGTGATTCATAGGAGCTACACAGACTCGCCCTTCAAAAAATTACAATCACAGAGGAAACAAATCGATACAGGAAGTGCTTTTCAAAGGGGGTAAAGGGGGTCGATGGCGCAGCAGAGAGAAGGATTGCGACACACGGACTTGGATTCACAGCGTCTGATAAGTGCAAGCTGCTGAGAAAACAAACGCCAAACAGCATTCTCCCCGTTCAAACGATGCACAGTGCAAAGATTTAACAAGGAAGGATCTCTATCCAGGACATTCATTCTAATACACTTAATCACATTGGTAACTTTGGCCCGGCGCTACCGTCAACGACTTCCTACGCTGCGCAAACACAGAAACGCTACTTACAACTACGCCGAAGGAGCCTCCAGACGAGTTAGAGATGCATGCAATCTAGTTTACGGTCACATGTGAGTACTGGAACACTGAGAGGAGGGGGTCTAGGGGTCGCTGTGGAGCTGTGGGGTGGAGGCGGCTACGCTACGGCACACTGCAGCTAACGGGACCTCGGCGTGACCACCGGGTGCTGAGAATACTTGAACCATGTCGACGACGAGCCCCAGCCGGATCGAAGGCATCTTGGGTTGTGGTGCAAATCAACGGTAAAAAACTGAAAAGGAAAAAAAGGCACACAGCTCGTGGAGGCCGAACCCAGCTGGGTCCGGATCCACCTGTAGACCACACATCCCCGCCGCCATGTTCTGCCCTTTACAGTATGCTGCACTTTGGCTTCTTCTTCTTCTCCGGCTCCTTTTTGGTCGGCTCCGACTCCTTGCGGCCGTAGAAGCTGGAGAAGCAGGCCGGGGTGCCGATGGGCTCCCTCAGGCTCAGCAGCCACCTTCCGTCTCCGTAGTACTTCAGCGAGCCGAGCTCCATCTCCTCGGCCGGCTCCCCCTGCTGGCCGTCCTGCTGCAGCGCCAGGATGTCCAGCAGGTCCAGGCCCGTCTGGACCGGCTCCACGCCCTCGGCGCAGCCCAGGGTGACGTGGGCGCGGCTGCCCCGCGGCAGGGAGGCGGCGGCGGGGACGGAGGACGCCGCCTGCTGCTCGGCGTCGGTCGGCCACAGGGGGAGCTGCTCGTCGGTCAGCGACACCCGGGCGCCGACGGTCCGAGGAGTGACGAAGAGGGCGGTCAGGGAGAGCTCGAAGGTGGAGCCGTAGAACTCCTTAACAGCCTGACAGGAAACAGACAAGAGGTTTAACTTTTCATCTCCACACAGTCCGAGGTTCTTCCATCTCTACTCAGCAGCTTCTGATCTGCTTGAAACTTCCTCATCAACAACTTTGGATGTTTAAAACGGCGTCCTCAGCAGGTTTTCTCTCACAATGAAATCTCAGGTCTGTTCGAGCAACATCTCAGAAACCATTCAAGATAAAAGCCTGAAATATTCACCGTTAATTCTCATCATGGCGTCGAGTCAGAAGCAGATCAAATAATCTGAGGAAATGACTCGATCCTGCCCTCTGAGGTCAGCTATTAATGACTCAGAGCAGCAGGTCTGTGTCCTTTAGCTGCCTTTGATCTTAAACTGGGGCAAATGCTTTTATTTTGAAAGGTTCTCCAGTGACTAAATACACTTATTCAGTCTCCAATCATCAGGGTTCTTCTGCCCAACCACTTCTGATTGCCTAAACTCTGGATATTTAAAGCAGCGGCTAAAATTTCAGCTTCATACGTCAAACACTTGGAGATATTTTGAAAAGAAGACTTCCTGTCGACCCGGCTTTTTTCTCACATTGAAATCTGAGGCCGTTTGAACGACGACAACTCAGGAACTATTAAAAGATAAAAACCTGAAACCTTCACTGTTATTTCTCATCATTTAGAATCTGGAATATCAAACAAGTAGATCCAATAATCTCCGACTACGAGTTAAAATATGAAAAGCTCCATATTTTGTTCCTTGTCAAACACCTTTTGTTTTATTATCGTGACGTCTGTTGCTGCAGAGCTGTTCAACTTCGCACCACCGCCCAAAACAAACGTCCCTTTAAGGGTAATAAAGTTCACCTTATCATAGTAAAATAATCAATAACTCAGATTAAATACAGTAGACTCCTGTCCGGCGGTGATATCGCCCTTTCAGACACTGAACACACGAGCTGGGCTGCGAAGGGACTTGAATTAAAACCACTTTAGTGCTGGTCAGAGGTCATTAACCGCCTCTTAAGTCTTTGTCATGGTGCCCCTTTGCTAGCTAAACCCCCCACAGTGCTCTTTAATGTGCTTGAAGCGAGTATTATCTTGAAAAAAATCAAGAGTAAACACAGAAAAAATGTTCAACCTCGCAGCAGTCCTTAGGCTTTTTATCCGTGATGAGCTGTCGGAGGTCATTAACCACCTCAGAAGTCTTTGTCATGGTGCCCCTTTGCTAGCTAAACCCCCCACAGTGCGCTTTAATGTCCTTGAAGCGAGTATTATTTTTGAAAAATTGCAATTAAACACAGAAAAAATGTTCAACCTCGCAGCAGTCCTGAAGCTATTTATCCGTGATGAGCCGTCGGAGGTCATTAACCACCTCAGAAGTCTTTGTCATGGTGCCCCTTTCCTAGCTAAACCCCTCACAGTGCTCTTTAATGTGCCTGAACAGAGTATTATCTGAAAAATCACAAGTAAACACAGAAAAATTGTTCAATTTTGCAGCAGTCCTTAGGCTATTTATTTGTGATGTGCTGTCGGAGGTCATTAACCGCCTCAAAAGTCTTTGTCATGGTGCCCCTTTGCTAGCTAAACCCCCCACGGTGCTCTTTAATGTCCTTGAAGCAAGTATTATTTTGAAAAATTGCAATTAAACACAGAAAAAATGTTCAAAATGTTCAACCTCGCAGCAGTCCTGAAGCTATTTATCTGAGATGAGCCGTCGGAGGTCATTAACCGCCTCGGAAGTCTTTGTCATGGTGCCCCTTTGCTAGCTAAACCCCCCACAGTGCCGTCCCACTGGAAAACGTAACTAAATTTAAGCTGCAAATGGTGATATTGAATCAAAATCGCCTTATTCTAAAAAAAAAACAAAACAAAACTACACCATTTATGTGAGCCAGAAACTGTAGGGGTGTCCTCAGCTTTGCATAAAATATGGGTCGGAGGTCATTAAGCGTCACAGAAGCCTTTGTCATGGTGCCCGTTGCTAGCTAAACCCTCAAATTGCGCCCTCCTTGCCAACATGAACAGCCTGTAGTCTGAGTGACGCCTCCTCTGGTCTCTGCAGTATTAAACACTAAGAGGCGCCACCTGGTGGAGCAACCAGGTACTACAGCTGATCTGCACGTGAAGAAAACAGGTTTACTGCATCTTGTAGAGCTTTTTTGAACCACGGTGCATCCTACCCTCTAATGCTGCATTGATTTAGGAATAAAAATATAGAAAATGGAATCAGTCTATCAGTGGATACGACACAATAAATGTCTCAGATTGGAGGCAAAAAAACCAAAACTACACTTGAGTGGAACATCTAGAAACTGACGAATTAACACGAATAAACAACCTCGGAAAGTTTCAGCCTGGTCGACTTAAATAATAATTAAATAACAGCTCTGGAATCGATTAATTATTCAGTGTTAGTGCAAACAAACCCTGAAGTTCAGCATTGAGATTCTGTGCTACAACATGTCCCTAAAATCTAATCTGACAAACTGACCTGGAGTGGGATTAAATCATAAATATTCACAGGGATAAGGCTCCTAACCAGACGATTTCTTACTGGATTCTCCGCGTACTCTTTGGCACCCTCAGCTTTTCCATAGTCGCAGAACTTAGTAGTGCAGTGAAGAGCTCCCTTGGCTTTGAAGTACTGCTCCAGGTCCACCTCCTTCTCAGCTTTTCCAGTGACTGCAAACACAAAACGAGCGTTTTAGCCGTTAATCCTGAAACATTCTCACTGCTGCAGAACGTTTACCACACTCACAGTCAACCAGGTGCTTCTTGAAGGCCTCCAGGGTGTCCAGCGTCTTCAGGAAGTCCATGGACGTGCAGCGAACCTTCTCCTGGACCGACGACAGCAGGAACCAGCCGAAGAACAGGGGCAGCTCCACCTCCTCCAGCGGGCCCTTCATGGCCTCCAGCTGGGCCGCCTGCAGCTGGCGTCTGGTCTTCTTGCTCAGCTCCGGGACATCTCTGCTCCACTGGGTCTGGGTCTGAAGGAAGACGGGGACCAGGTGGTTCTGCTCGGCGATCTCCCCCAGGCGGGCCAGCCGGTCCTGGGTGTGGTTGGTGTCGTCCACCACGATGAGCACGGAGGAGGAAGCCGCCGCCTCGCCGCACCGGGCGACCACGGCGTCGTCCAGAGCCTTGTAGCCGTCGGCGGAAGGACTCTCCGGCTTGATCCCGTGGTCGTCGGCGCTGATGACGCAGCAGTGGTCCTGGTAGGCGTCGGCGATGGCGCGGGCCAGGAAGCTCTTCCCGCTGCCGGGGAGGCCTCTGAGGACGACGAGGGTGCGGGAGATTCGTAGGGCGTCTTTGGTTTCCTGCCGTTTCAACAGGGCGAAGGCCAAGGAGCCGGAAGCAGG
Source organism: Dascyllus trimaculatus (assembly GCA_024666655.1). Lineage (NCBI taxonomy): Eukaryota > Metazoa > Chordata > Actinopteri > Pomacentridae > Dascyllus > Dascyllus trimaculatus. The sequence continues at coordinate 28,354,951 of CM045458.1, read as the reverse complement.
GGTCGGATCTTCTTTATCTTCAGGTTTAACCGCCTCCTCTGCCGGTTTCCCACTTTCAGCCGGAGCCTCGGTCACCAGCACAGTCCCCGCCGCCTCTCCGGCTTCTTTCGGCTCGGCGGCCGCGTCGCTTTTTGCCTCCATCGTGGTTTCCGGTCCCTTCTCGGCGTCCTCCTGGCCCGGCGGTTGGGAATCCACTGGCTGCTGCGCCGCGGCCGGCTCAGGTGATGTTTGCTCTCGTGGTTCGGCTTCTGGAACCGACTCTGCCGACTTCTCTGGCTGAGGTTCAGGGCCGCTCCCTGCCAGCGGCTCTGGCTCATTCCCTGGCACCGGCGGCTGTTTAGTGTTTTCTGGTGTTTCGACTGGGCCAGAGATCTTTTCAGATGACTCATCCGCTTCTTTGGCCGAGCCGTCGTCACCCTTCGCTTCTGGTTTTTCCTGAGGCGGCGTCACATTCTCTGTTTCTGCGGCCTGGGAGTCGTCGCCGTTAACCGCCGGCTGACCGGGTCCCTCCTCGGCAGCTGGTGGGTTCTCAGGCTGCGTGGGTTCGTCTGGCGTCTCCGCTTTAGACGCAACCTCTTTTTCCATTACAGCGTCCGAAACCTCGCTGCTCTTCTCAGTATCCATGTCGGGTTGAAAGTCCAACTTCACACACCACCATGTACCTAAAACACACAACCAAGTGGAAAGAATTAGCTCAGTCAGACCAGAGACGACCGAATTCACCAAATGAACCAAGGCTGGAGAGGGTTTATACTCCATAACCAAGCTTTTACAATAGTCTGTGCCACAACAGACTTTAGAAAGCAGCTTAAAATGTCTCTCAGATCTTCTACTTGAGTAAAAACCACATAGCAGACCTCCTGTTACTAGTAAAAGTCTTGCATTCAAGTAAAAGTCTAAGTCTCTACATGAAATCAGAAGGATTCAGATGGACTCAGGTACATTTTGGGAATAAAACAGGCTCTAAAACCAGCATTATTTCAAATATTTAGACACAGGTGAATAATCTGTGCATAAAATGTGAAATCAATGCTGGAAAGTCTATTTTTTTTGCATTAAAACCTTGTCAAATGCACAAGGTGTGTATATTTTTAGATGTTATGTTCTTCTAGAAGCCAAAACCAAATAGATAAATAGTTTAAGGGTTGCTGTTCAAGCTTTGGTTGCTGAATGTTGGTTTTTGCTTAAAAGCACAGCAAGATCCAGCATGCAGCAGGATATTTAGTCAAATATTTACATGTTTAGAGGTATAAAAAGATAAATCAACAATCAACAGTCTATTATTTGCATGAAAAACTGCACTTTTATGCAACTGGAGGCCAAAAATCAAGATTCCAGGGTGGATTTTTCACACATGACACCTTTTTTCCAATAAATTGTTGCACAACTTAATGAAATTTCTCCATTTATGTGACGTACAGGTGAATAATCTGTGCGTGAAAAGTTAAATTAAAGCTCTAAAGTCACATTTTTTGCATTAAAGTCTTGTAAAATGCAGAAATTGTGTATATTTTTAGACCTTCTGATCATCCAGAGGCCAAAACCAATGAGATAAACAATAATTTAAGGGTTGCTGAACGTTGGTTTTTCCTTAAAAGCACAGCAACATCCAGCATGCAGCAGGATATTTAGACGTGCAAGGGTGTAAAAAGATAAATTAACGATCAACAGTCTATTATTTGCATGAAAAACGGCATTTTTATGCAACTGGAGGCCAAAAATCAAGATTCCAGGGTGGATTCTTTACACATGACACCTTTTTTCCATTAAATTGTCACAGAACTTAATGAAATTTCTCCATTTATGTGGCGTACGGGTGAATAATCTGCGTGAGAAGTTAAATTAAAGCTCTAAAGTCACATTTTTTGCATTAAAGCCTTGTAAAATGCACAAGGCGTGTTTATCTTTAGACCTTATGACCTCCTGGAAGCCAAAACGAAACAGATACACAGTAATTTAAGGGCTGCTGTTGAAGCAGATCTTGTTCAAACATCATTTTTCCGATAAACTCTGCACGTGAATAAAATGTGGAACTTAATGCAACAGGCCTTTTTAAGACGAGAGAAAATGTCCAGCGTCTAAAATTTGAATATTCTCTGGTTTCTTTCCTCCTCTTTGACGATAAACTGAGTATCTCTGGACTAAATGAGACATTTTTCATCACAGCAATCTGGAAAATAACTGACAAAGAACCTTATTTTAGCTGCACAAAGATGGTTTTAGGAAAATGGTGTCGCCGTGCTCCGTATTCAAATTAAAATTTGAATAATGAACAGAAGAGCTGCAGTCCAAAGGTTTATAGAAACACAAGCAGGGATGCAAAAAGGCTGGAAACATCCAGCTGTGCCAAACTCTGGCAGCAAACAAAGGCCGGTTAAGGAAACGTGGTCGAGGTTTCTGGGTGCAGAGAAAAGGCTGGAAAAGAGACTCCTACTGAATGAAGTCCAACTGAATTAGTCAGAAACGCTCCCGACTTTGGTCAAAGAGCCTCTAAAAGCAGCATTATTTAAATATTCAGACGTGCCGGCGGTCAGTCCGGGTGTAAAAAGTAAAATCGGAGCTCCGCAGTCTAAATATTTAACGTGAAAAACCTGCAGCGTCACCGTTTCTCAGACCACGTGTTCTTCCAGAGGCCGAAATCAAACATTCAGCGAGGTCAAAGACAGGATGTTAGTCAGGGTTTAGGAGGCCAGGGAGGATCCTTCCCATACGTGGCACCGTCCTACCCGCTAATTATCTGCATGTGTGGAGAAAATATCTTTTAATTTCCCCTTTGAGCTTCCACTTCTGCACAGCTGGAAGAGGAAGAGACGCAAATGTGCAGAAACTGGATGCACGTTGGCTTTTCCCTACAAGCACAGCAAAAATCCAGCATGAGGCCGGATAATTAGTGGAATATTTGGACGTGAGGGAGGTAAAAGGTGAAATTGATGCTCCAAAGTCTATTTTTAGCGTGATAAACTTGGTCCGACTGCACTTTTATCAGACCTTTGATACAACTGAGGGCCAAAAATCAAGATTTCAGGCTGGATTTTTCACACATGACATCATTTTTCCAACAAATCGTTGCACAATTGAATGAAATTTCCCCTTTAGGATCCAATTTTGTGCAGCAGCCTGGCAAAATGAGGGTTTTATGCTGCTTATTTAAATAATACTTCACATGTATCTGCTTGGAATAAAAACCCAGCAGTTTAGTGGTGTAAAGAAACAAGTATGCATTTTAAAACACTTTATTTAAACTTAAAATGCATGAAAAGTTGCATCGAAAAACTAGAACTAAATAAGAAAATGAGGGTTTTTACTTCATAGCACAATGAAATCCAGCATGTTGCAGGTTAATTAGTCGAATACTTGGAAGTAAAGGAGGATAAAAGGTGAAATTAAAGCTCCAAAGTCCATTTTTAGCATGAAAACCTGCCAAAAATCAAGATTTCAGGCTGGATTTTTCAGACATGACACCATTTTTCCAATAAATCATTGCAGAATTTAATTAAATTTCCCCTTTTTGCTTCCATTTTGGCACAACAAATTGGCAAAATGATGGATTTATGCTGCTCAGAACGAAAACCCAGCAGTTTACTGGTGTAAAGAGTCAAGTATGCATTTTAAAACACTTGGTTTAAACTTAAAATGCATGAAAAGTTGCATCAGCAAACTAGAACGCATTAAGAAAATGAGGGTTTTTGCTTTGTAGCACAATGAAATCCAGCATGTTGCAGGTTAATTAGTCGAATACTTGGAAGTAAAGGAGGATAAAAGGTGAAATTAAAGCTCTAACGTCTATTTTTAGCATGAAAAACTGCCAAAAATCCAGATTTCAGGCTGGATTTTTCACACATGACATCATTTTTCCAACAAATCGTTGCACAACTTATATTACTATATTATTGGAAAATGGTGTCGTGTGTGAAAAATCCAGCCTGAAATCTGGATTTTTGGCAGTTTTTCATGCTAGAAAAAGACGTTGACAATTAATTTATCTTTTTGCACATCCAAATATTCGACTAATTAACCTGCAACATGCTGGATTTCATTGTGCTACGAAGTAAAAACGCTCATTTTCTTATTTAGTTCTAGTTTGCTGATGCAACTTTTCATCTTAAGTTTAAATCAAGTGTTTTAAAATGCATACTTGTTCCTTTACACCATTTAACTGCTGGGTTTTTGTTTCGAGTAGCATAAATCCATCGTTTTGCCAATTTGTTGCACAAAAATGAAAGCCTAAAGGGGAAATTTCATTAAGTTGTGTTAGATTTGTTGGAAAAATGATGTCATGTGTGAAAAATCCAGCCTGAAATCTGGATTTTTGGCAGTTTTTCGTGCCTAAAAAAAATAGACGGAGCATTAATTTCACCTTTTATCCTCCTTTACGTCCAAATATTCGACTAATTAACCTGCAGCATGCTGGATTTTATTGTGCTACAAAGTAAAAACCCTCATTTTCTTATTTAGTCCTTGTTAGCCGACAAATTTTGATGCATCTTAAGTTTAAATCAAGTGTTTTAAAATGCATACGCGTTTCTTCAAACCACTCAACTGCTGGGTTTTTGTTTTGAACAGCGCAGGTCCAACTATTGCGCAAAAATGGAAGCCTAAAGGGTTTTTTTTCCACACATGACATTTTTCCAACAAATCGTTGCACAACTTAATGACATTTCTCCTTTAGGATCAATTTTTGTGCAACAGATTGGCAAAACGATGGGTTTACGCTGCTCAGAACAAAAACCCGGCAGTTCAATGGTGTAAAGAAAAGAAAGAAACAAGTACGTATTTTAAAACACTTGATTTAAACTTAAGATGCATCAAAAGTTGCATCAAAAAACTAGAACTAAATAAGAAAATGAGGGTTTTTACTTCATAGTACAGTGAAATCCAGCATGTTGCAGGTTAATTAGTCGAATATTTGAATGTGCAAAGGTGCAAATAGTTAAATTAATGCTCCAACGTCTATTTTTAGCATGAAAAACTGCCAAAAATCCAGATTTCAGGCTGGATTTTTCACACATGACATCATTTTTCCAACAAATTGTTGCACAACTTCATGAAATTTCCCCTTTTGCTTCCATTTTTGCGCAATAGATGGATTTACGCTGCTCGGAATAAAAACCTAGCAGTTTACTGGTGTAAAAAAACGAGTATGCATTTTAAAACACTTGATTTAATCTTAAAATGCATTAAAATTTGTCAGCAAACAAGGACTAAATAAGAAAATAAAGGTTTTTGCTTTGTAGCACAATAAAATCCAGCATGTTGCAGGTTAATTGGTGAAATATTTGGATGTGAAGGAGGGTAAAAGGTGAAATTAAAGCTCCAAAGTCGATTTTTTTGGCATGAAAAACCTCCTCGGTCCCTCCTGGCTGCACTTTCTCAACCACATCTTCATCCAAACACCACAAATCAAGATTTCAGGGCTTTTTTTTCACATATTACACAATTTCTCCAATAAATCGTTGCACAATTTCCTCCGGCAGCTCTGTGCAAAAACACTCAACGCTGCCGCTTATTCAAATGTCAATTTACATTTTACTGCTAGGAACAGAAACGCAGCCGTCAAACGGTGTGAAAGAACCGAGCCTGTGTGGGTTAAAGGCACCAGAAACAAAGGCCAGCTCAGAAAATTGGTTTAATTCCACCTAGACAGCAATTTAGCCAAATAATCAGACGTGCAGGTGTGTTAGAGGCGGGATTAAAGCGCAATAATCTACTTTTTTGCACTTCTGGATGCACTTTTTCAGTTTATTTGTTCTTCTAGAGGCTAAAAATAAAGATTTTAGGTTGGATTTTTCAGATATAATGCACCATATTTCCAAAAAAACCCGCTGCATGTGTGGATAAATCAAATTAAACAACAGAATTTGCTCGTCCAGCTTCCATTTTCGTGCAGCAGGACTGGTGCAGCTCTGCGCACATGGAGGCCAAATGATGGAACTGTGCACCTGATTTAAATATTAACCCGCATTTAACTGTTGGGAGCAGAAACGCAGCGGTTCGGCGGTGCGAAGGAGAACAAACGCGCATTTTAAAGAAGCACCGAGCCTAAAGTTTGCGTGGAAACAAAGACCGGGTCCGGTTCCTCCGCCTCGGTTCTGGTTCTCTGGTGCTGAATCAGTGGATCGAACCGCCGCGTGGTGTCAGGAAGCAGAAGGGGAAGCAAACAACACGGCGTGGCACAACAAAGACGCACGAGAACGCACCGAAACGCGCACTTTGACGGCGTTTAATGCGCATTTTAAAGGCGCTGCACCCGAAAAGCGACGCTCATCCTCGCGTTTGAGGGGAGTTTGTGGGGGTGTTGATCGGAAATGAGCGCGTCTGTTTCGGAGAGAGTCGAAGGCCGCGTCCGAGAGTCGCGTTAAACAAAGAAGATCGATAGTTTGGAGACGTTTTGGGGAGCAGCGCGCCGAGGAGACCAGAACTGTTCATCTGGAAATCAGACGGCAGCTGCCACGTCTGAGAGGAGGAGAGGAGCTGGAGCCGAAGCAGGAACTAGCTGGAGGTCAGGGGCGAGCAGAGGGAGGAGTGGAGCCGCTCAGAGACGCTCTGCTCCGGCTGGAACTCACCGGTCCGGCTGCTGGAGCTGCTGCTGCTGCTGGAGCCGCTGACCACGCGTCCCTCCGTGGGTACAATGACACGGCAGTCCTGGAGCTCCACGTGCACCCGCCCCTCTTCAAGAGCAGCAGGGGGAGGAAAAAAAAAACTGAAGCGGCCGGGAGCGCGCAGCAGCTGGGCGGGGCCGCGGACACGCCCCTGGAGAGACTTTTATTCTGGAAGGTGCGCCTTTACTTTACGCACAGTTTAGCTTATTCAGATCATTTAATCAAGTTCTTTTCTATTATTGTGCTTTAATTTGCATTGATTATTGAAAAAAAAGCACGACCAGAACAGAAAAACTGAAATAAATAAAGTGACAAAACACAACCAGACGGAATAAACTGTGAATCCTTCCACAATAAAAGCTCCCACATGGTGAAAATCATCTTTTATGGTGTTTGTTTTAAAGTTTGAAGTGCAAAGTAAAAGCTGTTTCTTTTTGAACAACTTCCTGTTATTTTACAGATTGTCCCTGTTTTGTTAAAGTACAGATAATAACTAGTAAAACTGACATGGTGACTGTAAAAAAAATAAAAATCCAAATAAAAAAACCCAAACCGTGAATAAAGTCCACATCGAAAATCTGTATTTTTATAAATAGTAATTTATTTTTTCCACAATGCATGGCTGTAAAATTGCACTGTTTTTTCTGTATTTAAATCAGCTAAAAATATAATTATTTTACATTACTTGAAAGACAAAACGAGCATATTAAAGACTGGAAAATGTTTTTTAAATTATTTTAATTATTATTTTAAAGATTTTCACTGTTTTGTTGAATTACGTATGTCTAGTAAAATCTGCTATATATAATTATTTTACAGATATTCAGAGTTATTTAAAGGAAAACATCAATGTAAATTATTTTTTAACTGTTTACAACATGGGACCATAAAAACACGTATTTAAATTTGCAGAAAATAGAATTATTTCACTTTTATTTCCTGTTTTTTCTTCTCTTTTTACAGTTTTTGAACGCTGCAGTGTCCCACCATTTTTTTTATTTAAAACAGATATTTATTTATTTATTCAACAGCGTAACCGCCAGTCTTATATCACTAAAATTAAAATTATATTTACTGCATTGGTCTGTTTTCAACTTTATTGTTCCTACATTTTAAAGTGCTTTTTATTAATATGTGTATTTTTTTAATGTGCATCTGTAGGGTCAACCTGTGGTAAACATCCCATCATAAACACGTTCAGCCTGCAGGTGTATTTAATACCAGACATTCAGTTTAAACCACAGCGACGCCTCCTTCCTTCAGAACGAGGCCAACGTCGTCGCGGCTGCTTTTCACAAACAGGACAGTGTTCTGGTGACATTTACCCAACCGATCAGAGAGTTTGATCTTTTCCCTCAGACAAACAGAAAGAAGAACTGGACCGAACATGAGCTAATATTAGCAGAGCTGTGCAGGAAGCAGCTGTATGTAAATCCCGCCGTGGGTCAGCTGACGGAGGCGTCGGAGAAAGTCACACTTTATTTAAGGCTCTTCAAGTCGGAGGCAGAGTTCAGGTCAGAGTGTTTGGTTTAGCTCCCTCGTGGTTTTTACTGTGTCGGCCGGATGTTATAAACCCAAAGGTGGAAAATAGAAGCTGTTAAGATGTGAAGACTTCACTGTGAAACTACACTGTAAAAACACACATCTCCTCTGTTCTACCTGTAACTTCCTGAACTGTTCTGTCTTGGACGATCACAGAAAGAGAAGTGTAGTGTCGTGTAGCCATAGGGGGTCCGGTTTGGGGGCCGCAGGATCTCGTCTCTGCTCTTTGCAGATGATGTGGTCCTGTTGGCTTCATCCAACCTGGACCTCCACTGGGGCAGTTTGCAGCCGAGTGTGAAGCGACTGGGATGAGGATCAGCACCTCCAAATCCGAGGCCATGGTTCTCCACCGGATAAAGGAGGCTTGTGGTGGAGAGTCCCTGCCTCAAGTGGAGGAGTTTAAGTATCTCGGGGTCTTGTTCACGAGTAAAGGGGAGGATGGAGCGGGAGGTTGACAGGTGGATCGGTGCAGCGTCAAGAAGAAGGAGCTAAGCCAAAAGGCGAGGCTCTGTATTTACCGGTCAGTCTACGTTCCTACTCTCACCTATGATCATGAGCTTTGGGTCATGACCGAAAGAACCAGATCCCGGATACAAGCGGCTGAAATGAGTTTCCTCCGTAGGGTGTCTGGGTGCACCCTTAGAGATCAGGTGAGGAGCTCAGTCACCAGGGAGGAGCTCGGAGTAGAGCCGCTACTCCTCCACATCGAGAGGAGTCAGTTGACGCCTCCCTGGGGAGGTGTTCCAGGCATGTCCCACCAGGAGGAGGCCTCAGGGTAGACCTAGGACACGCTGGAGGGACTATGTCTCTCGGCTGGCCTGGTAACACCTCGGGGTCCCAACAGAAGAGCTGGAGGAGGAGTCTGGGGCGAAGGAAGTCTGGGCCTCTCTGCTGCCTCCGAGACCCGACCCCGGATAAGTGGAAGAAGATAGATGGATGGATAAAATGATTTGATGTTATTCGAAAGACAAATTATGTTTATTAGGGCTGGAATTATTAGTTATTTTACTTTTTTATTTTTTACTTCCTGTTTTGGTAAATCCTAGATAATATAATATGTAGTAAAACAATAGAAAAAACACTCATTTACATACATACCGTCTAATTTTGCACATTCTCCAGGACACGGTGAATATTTATATCACTTATTTGCTTTGTTTGCTTTTTATTTAACCTATATAATTTGCTCTTTTGCAAATCTTTCATCCGTCTTTAATCGTTTATCTATCATCCACAGAAACACCAGGTCAGATTGTTCATATGTGAAAACCTCCGTGGCCATAAAACGGATTCTAATTTTGACTTTTACGGCAAAAAAGCTTCTAAATATGAGACTCTGAAGCACAGATGATGAGTTTTTAGGGGTTTAATTAACGACCGGAGCAGGAATTTTAACAATCTGGTTTAGTAAATGTGACTCGCTGTAAAGGATAAACACTGGAAATAGAGATTTAACTGCATTTTTTCTCATGTAGACTTTTATTCCTGAGAGAACAGCGACTTTTTGCACAGTTAACTCTTGTCTGTAATGTTGTGAGACTAATCAGCATCACCACGGTTTGTATTCGTGCTTCATGTCTGTGTTTAACCTTTGAGGAGGTGATTTTTCGGAACCACAAGTCGTCCTCACAGCTGCTGCTTCGCTTCTTCGAGAGCCTGAAAGTGAAATAAAACAAGTCAGCGCTTTAAAAACATCTTCAAACAGAACCGAAGGGCAGCAGAGTGAGATTTAAGACGGCAGAGACGAAACCTTCTGAATGGCGTCGATGGCAGAGGCGTCCTCCTGAAGCCTGGCGGAAGTCAGAGCTCTTTCAAAATAAAAGACGCTGGAGTCAAAGTTTCCGAGCTTCACTGGAAAAAGAGGAAAATTCACGTACAGGACTAAAAAGTAAACTTGTTTGTGGCTGAATGTGAGGATTTTCTTTGCTTGAATAAGAACAAATTGAGGAATAATTACACTCTGACTGTGCAACCAGAACATTAGCGTTGATCTGCCACTTCTCATCCGCAGCGTCGTCGGCTGCAGCAGCTGATCGGAGGCCGGAGTCTCGAGCTTCTTCGTGTCGATCGAGCATCAGGTAGCAGCAGCCGAGCTCGTGGAACAACCAGGTCTTCTCCAAAGCGCCGCGGACCAAAGGAATCTTCTTCTCCCAGCTGGATAAAGAGAGGAAACTGATAAACAAACATCCCGGAGGTGTGTTGTTGACCCACGAGTGCAGGCGGTGTTTTGTTATTTACTTACTACTCAGCGGCTCGTTCAAACTGTCCGGTCTGAGCGTGAACTCGGCCGATGTTGTCCAGAGCTCTGGATGCGGCTTCCGGCAGTTTGCTGTTGATAATAAAGATTTATTCTCCCGTTATCTTTGACAGAGCTTTCACTTTGTTGCTTCCTCAGGTTCTCACCACTGCTCAGCGAGCTCCAGGTCCTTCTGATGATGCTCCAGAGCTTTGTCCACGTCTCCCAGGTCGAACCAGGCGTTCCCCATGCAGCTGTGGAGGCCGCCCAGGATCTCTTTTTTATCAGGAACATCTTTGTCCGACCACTTCTGCACCGTCCTCATGACTTCTTCAGCCTTCTTCAGGCTGCCTTCTGCATTTCCACATGTCAGATCTAAGATGACAAACATACAATGAGCATTTCTGGGTTTAAAATACACGTCTTACTTTGAAAAAATCACCAAAATGACACCATTTATCAGCTACAAACTGCGGAAAACAGAAGGAAATGTCATATTTTCAGCTTTCTCGAACCGATCACGTGTGACGAGCAGGTCTGCCAGGAAAACTAACTGAATCTAAACCAAAGAAAATCAGCTTATCTCACTGCTTTGACGTCTTTCGATATGCATCCTCCGACTAAATTAACCCTGTGAACCTCGAAAACTTCCGGCGGGTTTGAAATTCTGGTTTTATTTGGAAAAAAAATCACAAACTTACATCATTTATCAGAACCAGAAGCTGTGAAAACGGAATAAATTGTCAGAGTTTCAACTTTCAAACAGTTCTTCAGCTGATCTCGTGTGACAAATTGTTGCGTTGGGAAAATTTGCCGAAAGTTAACCACTTGGAGAAACTAAAATCTGTAAAAAACAAAAAATTCTGTGCCCCTAAACGCAACCGTGAAGCTGTTAGCGACTCAGCTGTGACCAAAGATCACGAAAAAAAAATTCTGGGACTTCTTGGTTGTCAGTATTATATTTGACTTTTGCTTTAGCAGGGAAAATCTAAGCTTAAAAGCAAGAACTTATTTTTTTAAATCACCTTATTTAACTTGCATTTAAAAAATTCCTATAAATAAACCACGTCCACAGGATCACGTACAGAAAAAGAAAATAATTCCACGCTCATTGGCACAAATGAAAACTCATGATTGACTTGGCTGCGTTGACAAAAAATTCAAACAGCTTTCAGGTTGAACTGCAGGCAGTGTTTCCACAGAGAGACTTGGGGAAATCAAACCGACTGGATCAATAAAATAAAAGCAGTGAACAGAGGAGACAGTAGTTGGAGACACATCCAGCATGGAGGAACTTCTCCCTACAGCTGCTTTTCCACCCAGACGTCCGTCTTACCTGCATCTATCTCGTCCAGGCTCTTCAGCAGGAACTGAGCGTGCTCAGAAGGCGCGCTGTGACGAGGTTTGCTGGGCCTTTGTTGCGCTGGTTTGCGGCTCTTTTCCTGCACGCAGGTCGGACTCTCCTGCTTCCAGAAGTCGGTGCAGGTGTCGAGGTACGAGAGGCAGCCCTGGATGACGTCCTCCAGCCGCTCGCCGCCCTTCGTTTTACCTTTCACCAGGTCTGAACATCGTCACAGAGCAGCTTTAAACGCTAACTGTGGCTGCGCTAAATGGCTGTGACACCAAATTAAAGGCGAGTAGAAACAGAAAACATTTATAAAGTAATATAAAATACCACGTTACCTTCATCCTTCATCAGACTCTCCATGTACTTCCTGTCGCTGTAAAACTCGCCCAGCATCTGTCTGGTCGTCTTCTCCTTCTTCGGGGTTTTCTGGCTCTGTTGTTTCTTCTCCTTCGTCAGATTCTGAATCGCAGAAATGGGCTTTGCTCGTTTTACCTGAGAGAAATTCAGAAACATGATAATGTGAAAACTGTAAGATCTATAAAAACCCATCAGGAACTAAAGTCAGTCTTTGTGAATCAGTTTACTGACACTGGAGCGACAACAGTTATCAACTATTAAATTAAATGAATCTCTTAGAATGTGTTCTGGTTTTATTTCTCCTCTGATCATCTTTGGCTTTTGGACAAAACAATCAGACATTTTATAGATCAGAAGAACTAATTGATTCGTCAGTATTTTTACGTTGCAGTCCAAACTGGAAGGAATATGGAACAAGAGAAAATCTGACGAGAGCAGGACGTCGTCAAAAACTGAGTGACCGAGCAAGAAGGAGACTAGTGAGGGAGGCCACCAAGACTCCTATGACTCCTCTGAAGGAGTCAGAAGAAGGAGACTAGTGAAGGAGGCCACCAAGACTCCTATGACTCCTCTGAAGGAGTTAGAAGAAGGAGACTAGTGAGGGAGGCCACCAAGACTCCTATGACTCCTCTGAAGGAGTTAGAAGAAGGAGACTAGTGAGGGAGGACACCAAGACTCCTATGACTCCTCTGAAGGAGTCAGAAGAAGGAGACTAGTGAGGGAGGACACCAAGACTCCTATGACTCCTCTGAAGGAGTTAGAAGAAGGAGACTAGTGAGGGAGGACACCAAGACTCCTATGACTCCTCTGAAGGAGTTAGAAGAAGGAGACTAGTGAGGGAGGCCACCAAGACTCCTATGACTCCTCTGAAGGAGTTAGAAGAAGGAGACTAGTGAGGGAGGACACCAAGACTCCTATGACTCCTTTGAAGGAGTTAGAAGAAGGAGACTAGTGAAGGAGGCCACCAAGACTCCTATGACTCCTCTGAAGGAGTTAGAACAATGAAAAACAACAGATCAGGGGATTAATAGAAGAAACTGTCTTCTAGGAGGAAACACCAACATAGGATGCAGCTACTTTGGACCTGCTGACCAGTTTAGAGAAAGAATGATGACACAGGAAGTCTCATCCTGGAGCTGACAGGATTAGAGGTCTTCTATTTTCATTTTAAATCCCTTCCTCTGCTGCTCGTATCACTTATCTTGAATCCTGAGACTCACCTCCTCGTCCTTTCTGAAGAACGCCAGGTCTCCTTTATTCTCCAGCTTCACAGAGGACGGGCCTGTAAGATGAGAAGAACAAGCAGCTCAGATGTAAAGTTTAATTTAATAAGAGGTGATTTACGCTCCACTCACTGCCTATTGAGTTCTCCATGGCCTCTTGAGCTTTCTGGATGCCCAGCCTGAACTCCTGGATTTGTGGACGCAGCTTTAACCCTCTGTGGTAAAACACCAGCGCAAATTCAAACTCCGCCATGTGGTACAGCGCCTCCGCCTTCATGTACAGCCCCTAAAAACACACGATAACATACATGCAGTCCTCCATGCTTAGAGTAGCAGCAAAATAGAGGGAGAAAAAAATCACCTCAAAAAACGTGGCGTCTCCTTTCAGGGAAGCTTCAGCGTCTTTTAAAGCCTGCTCAGACTGACCCATCTTCAGGTGACATCTGGATCGACCAACGAAGCAGCCCTTATCGTCTGGGTTCAAAGCCAGAGCCTGAACAAAGAGCAAAAACGAAAAGGGTGATAAAGGATATGGCGAGACAAGACGAACAGGGAGGGTACAGACGGGCAGTGCTATATGAATCCTATAAGAGTGCTGTATCAAGCCGTGTCATTCCCAACAACCAATCCCACATCTGAAAAGTGAAAACAAATAATCAACACATAAACAAATTGGAGACCAGAAGTCTTGTCACTATACAGGATTAGGACGCCAGAGGACAGGAGTAAAGGAAGAATGTAAAGAGGGCGTGAGTTTAGTGCAAAGTCTGACGAGAGACTCCGCACAATCTGGCGGGTCCGATCAGTTCTCAGCAAGGGGACTCGACAGGAGTTGGTCAGCCCTGAACAAACATGCATGCAAGGCCAGAGTGACTACCACGAGTCAGCAGGGCCAGGCCGGCCAAGTGCCCCCACACCCCAGGCCGGGGAGCATCCAGGAGGCAGCACCCAGTAGACTACCCGGGCCACAGACAAGCACACGGAACCAGAGACCAAGAGGAGGCAGCAACCGACACCCCCAGGGCGCCAATGACAAGCCCAGAGGGCACGGGGCAAGAGGGCCCACCCGCCACCCCACGCCCATCCCCAGCCCAGGAGGCCAGACACAGGGGCCGGGCGCCCCACCCCAAGCAGGCCGCCACCGGGAGCCAGCCAGAGGAGACCGAGGCCGGGCCCAGACGCAGGCCCAGAGAGCGTGAGTGGGCGGGGAGTCAGCACCGCCAACTGGAAGGCGCCCCACATACCTCCAGCACCAGGCCTCAAGGAAGCGCAGTGGACCCACGGACCTCGCCCCCAGAGACTCGCCCCAACCCCAACCGGAGCTTAGCCACTACCCGCGACCGCCAGGAAGGTAAATCCAGCCCCCAACCCAACAAGAGCCACAGCATCAGAGGACCCGCCAGACACGCAGGAGATCCCCCCCCCAAGACCATCACCGCCAGACCCCGGGGAACCCCAAGCCACGGTGACCCAGACATTGGTCCACCCCCAACTGCCCCAGACCTGGAGGGGGCCGGACCCCACCAGCAATGTCATGGGAGGGAAAAGCTGCCGTTGCCCTTTTCGAATTTTCATTGATAGAATTAAGCTTTCACAAATATCAAACTGTATTTTAAAAAATGAAATCTTTATCCTCTGTAGGACAATCTAGTGCAAATCTGACCCTCCTACATTCAGCGTTTTTTAGACCTGTACCTGGTGTGATGTGTTCTAAAAGCAAGAAAGGAATTAAGTAAGTAAAATAAAGTTTTTAAAGAATCTTCAGCCTCCTTAGGAACAAACCAGTCCTGATTTCACCCATTTAGGAATCAAAGATAATACTTAAAATGGGTGAAATCAGGACTACTTTGTCAGTCAAAAGCTATCAAGTTGCCATTTTTGCCATTTTCCCAAACATTAACTTGTGTTTTAAAGAATGTTTAGCCTCTCAGGGACAAACTAGTTCAGATTTCACCTGTTTAAGTGTAGTTATATCAGATCTAATGTTATCTATATTGCACTTTCACAAGTCTGAACAAACTTGATCCATCTAAGATGATGTGGGTCAGATGTGAAAACAGCAGGAACACCTCCCACAAAAAATAATCACAAGTCAGAAACTGCATTTTAAAGACTCTTTAGGCCCTGTGAGACCGGCTAGTCCAGATCTGACCCATCCACAGAGAATAGTTTTAGATCTGGACCTGGTCTAATGTGGTCTGGACTGGTTAAAAATAGGAAAAAAGTTAAATTTCCCACTTTCTTTTGCATTTTCACAAAATAAAATAAAGATTTTTAAAGCCTCTTAGGGGCAAACTAGTCCTGATTTGACCCATTTAAGAATCTAAATGTGTGAAATCTGGACAAAAGCAGTCAAGTTGGTCTTTTTTTGACATTTTTTTATGACAGAAACTTGTGTTTTAAAGAATGTTTAGCCTCTCAGAGACAAACTAGTTCAGATTTCACCTCTTTAAGTGTAGTTATATCAGATCTAATGTTTTCTATACTGCAAAAAAAAGCTGTAAAATCTCTTTTTTGCAAGTTTGGACAAACTCGATGATGTGGTTCAGATGTGGAGAAAACAGGAACATCTTCCACAAGTCAGAAACTGCATTTTGAAGACTTTTTTTTTTAGCCTAGACTAGTCCAGATGTGATCCATCTGCAGAGAAGAGTTTTAGATCTGGTCTAATGTGGTCCAGATTGGTTAAAAAAGTGAATTATGCCACTTTCTTTTGCATTTTTCCAAATACAACACAGCTTCAAATATATTAAACCCCCACAGTCCACATTGTACCATTTAAGTAAACACTAAATAAACACTAAATAAAACTTCCACATATTTTAAAGTGTATTCTGACATTATTAAGGGTTTATCTAAAAGTTCTAACACAGTTTTATGTATTTTTTTTAGCGTATCTCCTCCTCTAACTGCCACCTCCATAGCCGGGACCCACCGCGGTGAAGCTGTCCGCGGCCTTCTGGCTCTCCCCCTTCAGGAACAACCAGCCTCCGTCGGCCACCAGGGAGCAGAAAGCCCCCTTCAGCTTCTGCTCGTCCAGCTCCCCGTCCGACATTTTACCTTCTAGCCTGTTTTCAAAGCGCACTCGGTGAATTTAACCTGCTTCCAAAGCGAAATAGCAGCTAATTTAGCCCGTTTCCAGCACTTAGACGGGACCCCGGCAGCTGGTCTCCTAGCAACGGCACCAACAAAGCGCCACTGGTTAATGTATCAGCGGGGAAGCAGCGCCTCCTGCAGGCCGGTTAGTGCAGCGCACACAGCTCAATTACACATGCATGACTTTTTATTATAATTTACCTTAAAATTAAAGTTTAAAACATAACTCTGCATTTAACCAACTAAACTACCTTAATTTATAATCTACAGTAATATTTCTTGTGCAATTTTTCATTTTTGTGTATTTTTTTTTAATTATGTGTGACTTTTTTAAAATTTCTCACCGGTTAAATTTATTTTCTTCCTCGGCAAACGCTGCTCTATAAATACAGACTATTATTATTGCTATTACCACAATGACACCTCAGAAAACTGCAATAATAAATGAAGTTACCTGTGTAAATAGTCCGCAGCTCGGCGTGACAGTCTGAAAGCAGATTTGATGAGTTATATGCAAGTTAGTGATGCTGTGGTATATTTTTAACCCTTGAATACAGTTTATTTCTGGTTAATTATAGTAAAAAAATGAATGAATGCTCCCATAATTACATAATATTCATACTAACACGTATTAAAGCCACTAATCTGGTTTATAAAAGCGTTTTAAGAATGATTTCTTGCTTTAAAACTGAAACTTAAGGCTTAGTCTGAGCAAAAATACGCATGGAAAGAAAATAGTTTAGGGGAAACCCAGAGGAGGCCAACTTTATTGACACGGCTGGTACTTTTCCAGGGTAAAGAGAAGATGGTTTCACCGTTGAAGGTCAAAAAACAATGAGAACACAGATGAGGACGCTCTTCTTCTTCTTCTTCTCTTCTTCCTCCGGTTCACTCATCAGGAAGCAACTCCGACAATGTTATGATTTTCTATCTGTTGAACTGAGTAAAATTAGACAGCTTGCATCACAGTCGAGTAACACGTACAGCATATTCAGTTTTAGCACAACATTTCATGCAGGCCGAGCAAAACAAATCCCTTCCTGAGGTTGTTTTTTTGTGTGTGTTTATCTCGTTAAAATCTCTCTCGGGCAGAAGAGCGTCTTCATCTCGCGCCGATGCTTCTATCAGACAGCAAAATTTACAATAAATATACATATGAAAATAAAAAAAAATGGAAAAAAAATAACTATCATCACAAATCAACACTTTACATTCCAGTAAAATGTACAACGCAGCAATCCGTGAGTGGCAACATCAAACGTAAAACCTGTGACGACGACGACAAACGAGGAAGGAGCTCCGCCGGCAACCGAACCAGCACAGCCGCCATCTTTACTACTGTGCTTCGCTGTGTGTTAGTGTGAGTGCAGCTCTAGACGCCAGCTGTTGTCAATTTAAAAAAAAAAAAACAACGATCAAGGAGGCAGTTTTCAGTGCGAATTCGTAGCAGCCGACTGTCTGCCTGAGCGACAGGCTTCTTCAGGAGCAGAGAGAGGAGGGGAGGCGCCGCTTGCTCAGTGATTTTCCTTCAGAAATCAGTGAGCAAGTCCTTCAGCTTCATGCAGAGAAATAAACAAACCCCTCAGCAGTAGGTCGACATGAGCAGGGTAAAAGCGTGCGGCTGCATCTCGAGAGTTTCCCCCCCCACCGCCCCCCGGATGGCACTCGTCCTGCATCGGATCCCTAAAAAGCTCAGAGTAGCTGCACGATCTCTCCTAGCTCACACCTCCGGAGGGGATATTTGGACCAGTGTTGTTAGTCATTACCGACTTTCAAGTTTGTTTCGTTCTGGAAGGAAGAAAACTAAAAACCAGTAACGCTATCAACTGAGCCGGAGCCAGCGTGGTGTCCTGCTGCTAAACGGGCGTTAAATCATTTTGCTGCCTGTGGTCGTTGGGTTGCATTCATTCAGTCAATGGCATAGACAAGAATCTGACTCGGTCAGTCATTAAATACGGATGGTGGGTTTTAGGGGTCGACACTGTTGAAAAGTCCTGATGTAGTAGCTGTTTAAGGTGGACGAGTCCTCCTTAGTCTGATTAACCAAACTGGAAGAAGAAATTTCCAGGTCCAGATGCTGGAAAACAGCAAAAAAAACCCAATTAGTGACTGAAATATATTCGCCGTTTTCTCAAACTGTGAGTGTTGCAGCCTTTTGGTACGAAACAAAACAGGAATTACCTTCGAAACTAAAACCTCCCGGACCTCCGAAGAACGCCTTGAAAATGTTGTTGGCATCGAATTCTGCCAGAGACAAAAAGAAAGGAAGTTAGTTTTGAAATCTTTCCATGGACTGTTGGGGAAAAAGAAGATTTCACTGCTTTTGTCGCATCTAGTCCAGATCAGACGAGTAATAATACACAGTCATGGCTTCAGTTCTTGAGCTGGTAACTTCCTCGTAGCTTCAATTGTTGGACTTGTTTGAGTTTCTCGAGGATGTTTCACCTCTCGTCCGAAGGGAGAGGCATCCACACCTGGCCACAGAGAGCCCTAATGAACCCCACGGTGAGAGGGAATCATAGACATATATACGTAGACGCCGCGTTGACTGCTGCTGCCTATTGGAGCCGACGTGCCTACGCGGCGGCCATCTTGGTACAGTGCCACTCGCCCCTACAGTGCATTACGTCTATAGAGGAATGACATGTCTGCACTATAAAAGTGATCATAAATCCATCAGTTGTCAACATATATTGTTTGTTACAAACGTCAGACATGGAGGACGGACAGGCAGACATAAATAGAACAAAAGCATCCAAGCATCCTGTGTCAAAGCTACATGTGTGACGTTTTTAACAAACCAAACCGTTTGGAAATCGGTGGAAAATTCAGTGAATAATTCTACTTTAAGATTGTGGAGTACCTCTTACCTCCATAGACTTACATTCACTCCCCCCTCTCCTAGCCCTGTACCAAGATGGCGGAGCTTTAGGCACGTCCCTCCACTGTCAATGCGGCGTCTACGTATGTATGTCTATGGAGGGAAGGACCTAACGACTCGCAGAATGAGGAGAGGGGCATCACACACCCAGAAGACTGAAGCTTCAGTCGTGTTAATGCCTCCTGATATATAAACATCTGGAACAGTTTAGACCTGATGAAGCCTCTTGGATGAGACGTCTTGGAGAAACTCAAGAAAGTCCAGATGCTACGACTGAAACTACGAGGATAACCGTGACCTGGACGACTGAGAATCTTCACAGACATACATGTGGAAAGAGCGGTGAAATCTCAGACTATTTTATTTTTTCATAAGTAGAATAAACAAATGTGCTTTGAGGAATCTTTAGCCTCAGATTTGACCCATGCAGGTATAATAATGTTGCACCTGAACCTGTTCTAATGTGGCTCAAATGTGAAAAAAAGCAGTAAAATCTTAATTTTTTTTTGCATTTACAGAAAGAGAAAAATGTTTTAAAGAATCTTTAGCCTCTCAGAGACAAACTAGTCCAGATTTAACCAAACTGTACAGAATGTTTTCAATCTAGACCTGGTCTAATGTGGTCCACATGTGAAAAAAACACTGTAAAATCTCAATTTTTGCACTCAAGTAGAACAAATTTAACAACTTTAAAATGTCGTTGGCGTCAAATTCTTCCAAAGACAACATCTTACGACACGACACAAGTAAAAGCCTGTCTCTACTGAAATATAAATGTCGAAAAGTTGTCTTATAAAATATGTACAACATAAATAAATAAAGGATTTCAACAGCACTTCTACATTTTGACACCAACATTTTCACCTTTACTGAGACGGTGTCAGTTACCTGTCCCTTGATTACTTCTAAATTCGAGTCCTTACCTCCCATGTTCATGCCGTCATCCTCTAGATCTTGTCCGCTGTCGTAGCGAGATTTCTTCTTTGGGTCTGAAAGAACGCTGAAAGCTTCGCCCACCTCCTTAAACTTCTTCTCTTCCTCCTTCTGCACCTCAGGACTCGCCCCACTGTGGCGGTCTGAAGGGAAAAACAAAACAAAAACAGGACAAAGGGGGTCGTCGGTGGTCGTTAGATGCGAGTAGAGCATCGCGACAGCCGCGTTTCCATGTAATTATCAAGCAAACATTCGTCATTATGCAGACGATACTGTATTTATGTTAATGGTGAGCTGTGTAGTTCATAGAGGTTGGAGGTGGATAGTTGACTGGGACTCACAAAAAGGATGATTCGAGTCACTGACTAGTTGTAATCCAACGTTTTGTTAACCCCTTCACCCACCCCAACCTCCTCCCTCTGCCGACTTAAGCCGTTTCCTTAAAACGTTCAAGCGAATTTGAGCTGAACTTCAAAATAATGCGAAAAATAAAAAATAGCTGATTTACAGTGAATAAACTAGGCCGCGCAGTGTCACCAGAAGGTGGCGCTATAGGCTATGAGGCTATAAAAGGAACAATAGAAGAAGCCGTGAACAAAACCAGATGTTTGCCAACTAAAGAAATCCTTGAATAAGAAAAAACTAACAAAACTTTGACCATCTACAAGAGAAAAATGGGTTTGCATCTCCAGTGAAAGTCAAAAAACCACCTCAAGTGAACATAAAAACATTTAACAACAAGTATTTTGCTGTGCTATTTGTTACGTGGTTTAGAAAACAATCAGTCACCTGGGTGATGTAAAAGCGCCCGTTTGCGGTAAGCTTTTTTGATCTCGTCTTCCGTGGCGTTCTTGTCCACGCCGAGAACCTTGTAGTAATCTTTCCGCTTGCTTTTCTTCAACTCCAGCTGAGCGTTTTTCAGGAGGTGCTTGTGTTCTGGAGAATAAAGAAGAAAAAAAGAAGAGAGAGACCACACAGATTAAAAAAAACATTCTATTTGAGAAGCTCCATACGATGTCCAAACCAAACTTCTTCTGTCAGCTACAGTATATGTCCGGGCATGGCGGCGGCATCATCATTAGCGCTGTCGCCACCATGCCACTGAGAAAAGTAGCTTAAATTTCTCTCCTTTCATTGATTAAACCCCTTGAAACTCATCCTTGCGCATTAAAGTAGCACATTTAGAGGTTTTACTTGCATGAAAATAAACCCTGCAACTCGACCCTGGTACTTCCTCTAGTAAGTTCTGGCCTACTCTGTGAAACTCTGTAAGTATTTTTGACTAGATTTTCACTCGAGGGGCTCTTTAAAGTAGTAATAATACTTCTTGTACCTTTGAACACTGGTGTTGTTCAAGTCAAAAGTTGTCCATATGTGATAGGGGTGTAACAATACACCGAACCATATCGAAACGTTCGGTACAGAGGTGAACCGTGGTACGAATATTTTAAGACTATCAAGACTGGCCAATGTACAGAAATGTTTTAACTGAGAACCTCGTAGTGTCCAAAGTTGTGTTGGACCTTCTCCGTCTCACAGTTGTGTAGTATTGAGGAACTAAAACCAAGCAGGAGTTTCCAGGGGAACACAGGATGTGACGGACCGTTTATTCTCCTTCTGTGATGTATGGCTAATGCTAATGGGATGGCTAATGCTAACAGCAAGGAGCTGGAAGACGCTCCGCCGTGGTTAAAATCACTCGTCTGGGATCACTTCCTGGTAAAGGATGAAAAAGGAGTAAAACAAGTGGACCAGACCAAAGCCGTAAGGAGCTCCAAACGTGGGGAAAGTATGGTGTTTATTATCCGTCACAACTCTGGTTTTACTTGGCCGATCAACACGATTCAAAGACTGGTAGATAGTTAGAAATCCACACTTTGGAGACTCAGCGAGGCGTTTTGACTCGCCAGTGCGTCCGTCAACTCCAGAGGTTTCCGTACCGAACCAAACCGAACTGAACCATGACTTCTGTACCAATGTACGTACCGAAACGTGATTTTTGTGTACCGTTACTCCCCTAGTATGTGATGACAAAGCAGCGTAAGGTTGAAATAACAGTCGGCTTCTCACCTTTTGTCTTCTCTGTCTGGTAAACCTTCTCATAATCCCGCACTGCCTCTTCATACTGCTCTGTGTCCATGTAGCTGCAGCACAATATTCACATTACACAGTTTAAACGGTATAATATGAGTGTAGATAACAGCAATTATTCTCTCTGGTGTGCGACAACACAGGAAAACTACATGCAGCATCGCTCAGCGTCTCTACCAACAACCACGTGAGGAATCCTCGACGTACCACTGCGCTCTCCTTAAATAGGCCTTGATGTAGGTCTCGTCCAGCTTAATGGCCTTCGTGCAGTCTTCAATGGCCTGTTCTAGTTTCTTCAGCTTTCAAAGAAAAAGAAAACCTGTGACCATGCGAGGCAGGGAGAGGGGGAAAAGCAGCAGCGACCTAGTTGTGCTGATGCGACAGAAGAAAGACCAAGATGCAAAAAGACTTAACAGCGTCAGAGAGACAGATGAGGACTGTTTACTTGTACTAACGAGTGAATTTAACTAATTAAAGAGTGTGTATTATGCATTATTTATGAGTTTTGTTTGTGTTTCAGCTTTACCGGACAACGTGTTGGCAGCTTTTGGCTATTGGACATTAACCACAAATTGCATAGACACTTGACGTTTGCTCAGTAATTAAATTTACTGGTTTTAACATCCCAAAAATCCCCAAAATGTCACCATTTATCAGAGCCAGACGCTGTAAAAACAGAAAGAATTGTCAGATATTAAACTTTCTGACTGTCCTTGAACTACTCATCTGTGACATGGTGTTCTGTTTGCAAAATGACCCAAATCTAAGCTTAAATCTGTGATTAAAAAAAAAATCGCTTTATTCTACAAGTCTCGGTTAAAAAAAAACACCACAACGAAACCGTCTACATAACCAGATTCTGTAAAAAACAAAATATTCTGCACTTTTTGGTGAAAAAAATGGTGACTCAGCTGTACCTAACAGGCACGAGACAAAAAATCAAAAAACAGCTTTTCGGCTGAACTGCAGGCAGTGTTTACACAAAAATGTGTATACAGTGTTCCATCGCCATATAGTGGTCTCACTGTATCGCGGATTTTTAAATTGTATAAATCTAATTTTGTATCACGGATTAAGAAGAATATTAAATGGAAATAAAATATGTAGCGTACAGCAGGTGAGTCGACAAAGACTCGCTTCCTCTTGAGCTAGTTTGCCCATGTGAGATGGTACACGGCACGCTATTGGCTGACGGACGGGAGGCGACCAATCAGAGCGCTGCGTTCTGCATCCTGGGCTCTGATTGGCTCAGCGACCGTAGCGTCAGCCTCCTCCGTCTCCCGTGTACAGCAGCGTTCAGCATCTGGCCTTGTCCGTTCCACATGGACGTCTGGTCGCTGAGCGTAGTGTTGCTCTGTGGTGTTGTGTCTTTTAGGGCTGGTCATGAATATTGGAATATCCAAATATTCGTCCGTCCTGGTGGTATTCGGATAATAATTTTGATATTTGAGTAGTTGTACGCACCACTGCTGGGCGCCGCCGTGCGTTGCAAAACACCGCCGAGCGTCACCAAACGCCGCCGAGTGTGGCCAAACGCCGCCGAGTGTGGCCAAATGCCGCCAAGTGTGGCCAAACGCTGCCGAGTGTCGCCAGACGCCGCCGAGGCCCCCTCCCCCCACCAGCCAACACCACAGCACGAACCAAATATTCAAATATTTGGCGATTATTTGATCCGAATATCCCGAGCACCGACATTTCTATTCAGACCAGCCCTAGTGTCTTTGGGAAATCTTCGTAAAAAACTGAATTTATCTCAAGCCCTACGATGTTGCCCAAACGTTCTGCGCCTTCTGAGGCTTCTGGCACCGAACCCAAGCGTGGGGAGGGTTTATAAAGCTTTAACATATATAGAAATAATAAAATAAATATAAGGTCGCTACTTCACGGATTTATGCCTGTCGCTGGGGGTTCTGGAACCAAACCCTCACCATAGACGAGGGACCCCTGTATAAGCAAATGTAAGATGTAAGCGGTAAAACATCTATAGGATGCAGAGTCACCATTTCTTTCCAGTGAGGACATTATACAGGTTGATTCTAGATTTTCAACAATTTTTGGAAGATAAAACTTGATAGGACTTTATGTTGCAGCGGAAAACGAGCCCACAGTGAGGAAAAAAAGCCACATGACAGTACCATAGTTGGAGTGTTTTGGTCACAGCATGAATAGAATTACTTCAGATCTACAGTTAATGCATGTGTCTCACCTTAGATCCGACAGTGGCTCTGTTACAGTACAGCTTGGCATTAGTCTTGATGTTATTTGGGTCTATTGTTAGCGCCTCGGAGTACAGCTCATAGGCTGCCTCAAAGTTTCCCTCCTTGAACGCCTTGTTGCCCTCCTCCTTCTTGGCTTTTAGCGCTTTGGCATTCTGGAAACACGATACAGAGATGCATCATATTTAGAGAAACTCACAGCAGATCATTTGACTGATTTTCACTGCAAACGTCTGAAACACTCACTCTGCACGCGAGCCGAGCCTTGTCGTGGTCGGGAGCCATGCGAAGGGCCTGGACGAAGAACTGGACGGCCTTATCGATGCAGTCCTCGTAGTACAGACAAAGACCGCGGACGTACAGGGCGTCTGCGTTAGTGGAGTCCATCCGCAGAATGTCACTGAAGGGAAACAGATCTTCAATATCAATGCGCCTGAGCCAGCAGGGTCCTCCTTTACTATACACTATGCTTACAGGTGTGTCATCAGCCATTCTGATCATTTATAAAGAGAAAGCAACCCCGATAATACCTGAGACCTCATGCTATCGTGTGAATAAGTGCACGTAAAGTCGCTCAGATCACCCAGACAAAATGCAGCTTTGCAGCATGTAGCATACGTAGCGTCAGGTTGGATTTTAACCCAAACCAAGATCCTTTTCTCAGTACAGATTCTGCAGTTGTGTGTGTGCATACGTACACTTATATGTTACTTACATGATCAGTTATGGATCAATTATGGTCTGAGATGGAACTCAAACTCAATTTTTGCACTGTTAAGTCCGCTAACGTTTGCCTCCTTCATCCTCTTCTGCCTCAAAATGCAGAATTGTGTTGCTTTAAGTGCTAAATTGCAGCGTCATTAAATGAGTTTATAGATGATTACTGGGCCTACTCGAAGGTAGAGGAAGTCCCTACCTGCGAATATATATGTATAAATAAGATGAGCACTCAACGACTATTGAGTGACATGACAGCAATCGAATCAGAAAACTACAGATTCCATGATCCCCTGCAACTGACATAAGTTTAGCGTCAACTGCGAGGTTGTAAAACAGCTTTAAATCGCAGAAGCAGAGGAAGCGCCGCTACTTCTGAAGGCAAACCCCTGAGAATCTTCACTTCCAAGGTAAATTAACAAGCCGGAGTGATTAAATTTAAGGCTTTTTCCGGCGCTGTGATTTCAGATTTGACATCAAGCCTCCTCACACCCATGTGCACATCGCTGCTTTCCCCTTTTCCACAGATCTCTAAATCCTCTTTTGTCGTTTCTGACTGATCAAACATTTGGCAAAAATGAGAGCTGAGGGGAGGTCGTGTTGTGCAACATCCACACCCCAGTGGTTTCCCCACCTTTTTCTCACCCTGACCTCAATATGACAGACTCCACTAAAGCCAAACCTCTTCTCAAACACCCTCCTTACCTGGCGACAGACTGAGCCTCGGGGTATCGGCCCAGCAGGGCTAAACACTCGGCCTTCAGTATCTTGAACCTGTGGCAAGCTGAGGCAGACTCCAAGGCACGGTCCATGCAGAAGACAACCTACACACAAAGATTAGCTGTGATATGTGTTGCTTTTAGTGGCATATCGCTCCTTATGAATGAGTAAACTCACCATTCTGAAGTCTCTCTTGTCAAATCCAATCTCCGCCATTCGCTCGTACTCCAGGATGGACTCTGCATTCTTCAGCTGCCAAAGGAATTTGAGGCATTCAGTGGCAACGAGGAAGACGTACAGCATTCAGATTCACAGCTAAGACCGGCTGCTTCATGCTTAGTGCTCCTAAAACCAGGTCAACCTTCCTTGCTTTGAGAATTAACCGCGGCTCTACCTGATCTCCGCTTAAACCTTCTCCATGTCAGACTTGTGAACTTTACTCGCGGCAGCTCGGCCAAAGCTCATTTGACACCGGATAATCGCGTCCGATTTGTCGCGTCGTGTTTTCCCGAAAGGCGAGGCGGGCTCACCTCCTGCTGGGCCTGGCCGTTGTCCGGCTCCAGCTCCAGAACTCTCTGGAAGCAGCGGCTGGCGGCCATCGCGTTGCCAAGGGACAGGTGGCATTTACCCTCTCGCAGATGTCCCTGTGGGCAGAAGATTTATAGTTAACAGCCTCGAGTGATAATGTTCCTCAGTTCACACCCTTGTAAAAACTTATCACTAGTCTTTAATTACTTCTTTGCCATGAGATACACCTACAGCAGCTCTGGCTTGTGGATTAAGGAGCCCAACGCTACTATAAAACAAAGAAACCATCAAGGTGGAGATTCCTTCAAGCTCCACGGCGTCATAAACTCCAATCAAAGCTGCGTAAAACCTCAAACTCATCTTCAGAAGCCGTTTCAAGCTTCTCTCCAGCAACAAACGAGGAAAACTTCAAACGGAACTAAAAGCCTCGTCACCTTCATGAAGGAGTTGTCTAGTCGCACTGCCTGCTGGGAATCCTCCAACGCCTCTCTGTACCGGCACAGCATCATTAGCGTGGCCGCCCGGTTGCCGTAGTAACTTGCATTTTTTGGACACATATCTGTAAAAAGGAAAAAGGAAAAAGAAGAAAGTTATTGACATTCTATCAAAGACGAGCAGAATCCAAATGTTTCATCTAAACAAGAAAAAGCGTCCCGCTGACTAACAGCATGAAATATCACCAAAAATAAATCTGGAATAATTACCGATAGCCTTGGTGTAATAATTGAAGGCTTCTGCATAATCCTTCTTGATATAAAAGGCATTGCCTTGCTCTTTGAAGCCCTCCGCTTCCCTGTGTGACAGTGGGCAGAAAAAGAAGAAATTCAGTGAGCGAGTCCGACATGAGTGATGAGAGTTTGCTTTACAGGAGGGGGGGAATGAACTTCTCTTATTTTTTCATTATTTAACTTCGAGGCTTTTAAGTCACTTGATTCATGATCATGAGTTAAGCCGGTGGTGCCAAGAAAGCAGGTCAGAAGGAGCCACGACTTCCCCTATTATCAAATCGGTCAGATTACATCCACTGGAGCTCCAGTGTTCAAGTTTTAGTCAATGCAACCGAGTGAAAGCAGCATTAGATGACTGTGCAGCCGAACATTAGCATCACATGTGCAAACATCGACCTCAGAATAGGAGTTTAGTTTGTTGTTTCCTGCTGTTTAGGACTATTTCCTCTGAATTTATTAGACACCTGTCCATAAGCCAGTCCCTCCAGGAATTCTCGATGCTGCGATCGCAACAATTAACGCTAATTCAACCAATCTCCATGAATTCTGCGCGACCTTGCAATTTCGTCCAATCACAACGACTGTTCCGCAATTTTGTCCCGCCTCCCGTGAGTTCCACCAATCACAGCAGTCCCATGAATTATACAAAACAAAGAAAAGATGCAATTTTTTGACAATTTTTTACCGTCTCCCGCAATTTCATCGCAACAAATACGATTAAAACATCGCAATTTTTTAGAAAAGCTGCCGCGAATTCAGACATTTTAGGAGCAACAATCTGGAAAAACGCCTGGAGGGACTGATAAGAGCGTCTCTAAAGCCAGAGAGCTACATGCATTTACACACTAGCTTCATTAACTACTTGGAAATAATCCGTGTTTTGTCATAAATGTGTGTCACTGTTGGATGTTATTTTACTGTAGAAGTCTGATCTTTCTACTGAAGTTAGAGTGTTTTTGTGTCATATAAAGCTTGTTATTAGGGAAGGATATTTACAACAGCGACACTAATATGTATATTTACCGAATTATTCCAACGTGTAGAGCAGTAACAACAATAAAAACACATTTACATAGACAGATCATTTGTCATTTGAATCATAAATAAGGGGGCAGCATCTCTTCTCCTGGACTATGTTGAACAATGGTCACTCAGATCACTAAAACATTAACTGGTTGAATAAGAAGCCACAGCATGTCAGCACACAGCTCCTTAAAACTCGTACTGACATCGTTTCCAACCTGCCTCCGCAAATCAGCTGCGGCCACACCTCTGGAAACTTTCTGGAGTCGCCACCAAGCAGAGGAAGCACACTGCTGCACAATAGATGGGTTTCGACACCGCAGTGTGCACGACGGACAAATCGCAGGGAGTGTGATGGGAAGTAATTAACTCAGATGTGTCATGCTTCAAGTTCTGCTGCTGCTAGACAAAAATAAAACATACAGGGGTCTCGTTTTCCATTACCAATCGACAAGAGAAGCCTGTCTGATTTAGTTTTTTTTAAAATCTTTATCGGCGAGAGGCAGAGTTTGTCGACATGCAACCTTCAGCAAAATGAGAAAGCAACGGGAGAGGAACGCCGAAAAGCAAGACGCGGTGGTGTGGAACTATTCTGGTTACGGAAACAGTGACCAAAAACACGCACTTGTGGAGGCAGCGACTTACAACTGTTGCCACAACAGGAGACAACACAGCTGATTTGTTTTACGCGTTTAAATTCACAGCTCTGCAGGAAGAGCGGAAAGCCAGATCTGATTGTCCCAGGCAGTTTTATTTATTTTATTTTTTATTATTTTCAATGCATGTGCGCTCACCTTGCAGAATCAACCATTCTAGAATAAGAAATTCTTACAAAATAAGGACATCTTGGTGAAAATTCATGCATTTTTCCCCCATATTGCTGCAAAACAAAACAATACAATGCCAGTTTTCTTTTGCAGTACTGTGCAGCCTTACTGTGTGCTGCAAAAGCTTCAACAGAATCCATGATATCTGGAGATTTAAGGTTTTGTGTGCAAACCTGACGGAAATTCTGTGGAGTGCAGGAGGCATGCAGCAGCTTGTGAATGACAGTGTCCATTAGAGAGCCAGAGCCAAACATAGAAAGAGCCACAGCAGCAGGGCAGGAGGCTCTATTCTGAGCCAACACGCAGCTATTTCATGAAGCAGGCAGGCAGAGCAGAGCCAGGAACATATGACACCATGCTGTGGGCTACTGCCATTACTTTTTTTGGGAGGCCTTTCATGTTTTACACCACGACCACACAGAGACTGAATGGTGTCACTAGCCAGCTAATGCCATTCTGGGCATATCGCATTCGTGTGAAGCCAGAAATCAACGGCAGGTTAAGATTTACGGACGTTACAGTAACTGGAACCCCCGCATTTAGCACAGGGGGGGCTAACTGAGGGGTGGACAGGCTAGCTAGACGCTCCCCGGGGCCAAATTTAGCTAAACAGTTAGCGGTGGCGCGGCCAGTTAGCTCCCACGGTGCGACAAGAAAATTAGCACGACGAGGGCTGGAAACGGCGCACGTCGGTAAGACACTTCGTTATACATGCGTTTCTGCCGCTGACAACACCGCAGTAGCGTCCCGCACCTTTCCAATTCCTCGTCGCTGAGCAGTTCCATGTCAGGGTCCATGTTCACAGCATCACAGCTCTCCGCCGCCATTTTGCCGTCAATGAGGAGGGGGCGGGGCTTCGTGCTGCAGTCGTTACGTACAACTGTAAACAGGAAGCGCTCGGCTGGCTGAGGAAGACCGTTTGCTAGCAGGTAAAAAAACACACTAATTACCGATTAATAACAACAAGAACGCAGCTAGTATCAGCGTATGTCATTTTAAGACACAGTATAGCCGGGGTTGTAAACTATAACAACATTATCGGCTAAAAATGTGATATTGTGGCTGTGTATCCTCCCGAAAGCTAATGCTAAGCTAACAAACGTTAAAGTTAACTGACTCGCCGAGCTAAGGTTTCATATTGTCATAGCTGTTTTAGCATCACTAAGGTACTTTATGTTGCTCTTAGCGAACTGTTTATCACCTTTAAGTTACTAGTACGTATAAAAACACAAGTTATTATCATAGCCACTAACGCTGCACGAAAATACTGTAATTTTAAACCAGATTATCTGCTATTTTGAAATAGAATGATTTTGTAAGACGATGCATGTGCATGGAAAATAAAGAAATAATTTCTGAAAAGCTGACAAAAGAGGCTGAAGCTAAGGCTTTCTCATTATTTCTGCATTTCTTGCTTGTCAACAGGCCTGTTTAAAAACAATAGCCGCCACTCCCAATCTGGTCCATAGGCTTAGCTTCTTGTTGCTGTGTAATTAATGTTTTACTAACTGCTTAATACATTACAACCCCCTTTTAATGGTTTTGTGCACTACAAAATCAGTGCACAGAGTATTATGAAGACAAATGGACTGCACTGATGGGTGTGTTATCAGTTTAGGACTAAATAAACTGAATTAGCGTGCACAAATTGCATTTCCATTATTCAGTAGGGGATCATCACGTACTTCAGGGCTACACGATATTGGTACAAACTGCCATTGCCATGTTTTGTTTTTGTGTGATAGATACTGCAATGAAAAATGACAGGAAAAAAGCCTTTTGGAACCTTCTTAAGAGGATGTAACACTACCAGAGGCCTCAAAGATATATGTTTTTTGCTTTGGATGGCGGTCAGACTTGGCTTGACACTTGTCTTGTAAAGCTATTTGTTGTCTCTGAACTGACTGTAAGTTAATACATT
Source organism: Dascyllus trimaculatus (assembly GCA_024666655.1). NCBI lineage: Eukaryota > Metazoa > Chordata > Actinopteri > Pomacentridae > Dascyllus > Dascyllus trimaculatus. The sequence continues at coordinate 28,323,965 of CM045458.1, read as the reverse complement.
GTTTGACTCAGCAGTTTTTAATCTGTTTGTCTTCTTTAAAAAAAAACAGATTTTCCGACTGGAGGGTGAGACATCATCATGGGTAAAAGCTGCAAAGTGGTGGTGTGTGGACAGGCTGCAGTTGGAAAAACAGCTGTTTTGGAACAGTTACTGTACGCCAATCATGTTGCAGGTATGTGTCTTGTCTTCAAATAGTACTGTATCACTCTAATTAGTCCACATAACAAAGCCCCTGCTGCTCAGCTGGTTCTGAGACTTACTGCTCAGATAACACTGAACTGTGGTACTCATTGTTTCAAGCAATGTAATACCTGTGCAGCATATGACACTCTATGTGGCTGTCTTTGTTTTTCACTCGTAGGTTCGGAGCCCATGGAGACTCTGGAGGACATCTACATCGGCTCCATAGAAACCGACCGCGGCACTCGAGAGCAGGTGCGTTTCTACGACACCCGCGGCCTCCGGGATGGGATGGAGTTTCCCCGACATTACTACACCTTTGCCGACGGCTTCGTGCTCGTCTACAGCATCGACAGCAAAGAGTCCTTCAAGCGAATGGAGGCCCTGAAGAAAGACATCGATCGTCACAGAGACAAGAAAGAGGTGAGGACAGAGCGCAGTGCCTGGAAAGCTTAACTCCATGATCCCTTAGCAGTTCATTTGCTCCTGTCACATTTTTTGCTCAGCGTAGGATCGTTTTTGACCACTATGGAAACAGACAGGTCACCAGTCTATCACAGGGCTACACACAGAGACAGACAAACAATCACACTCTCATTCACACCTACAGACAATTTAGAATCATCAGTTAACCTCAGCATGTTTTTGGACTGTGGGAGGAAGCTGGAGAACCTGGTAAGAACATGCAAACTCCACACAGAAAGATCTCAGGCGTCCTAACCGGGATTTGAACCGGGGATCTTCTAGCTGTGAGGCGACGCTGCTGACCACAGTTATAATAACCAAAGTTGAATTTGATTATTTGTTTTACAGAAATTGAAAAAAAAACTGGAAATAACAGGTAGAACCTTTTTTCAAGTGCCCAAAGGTGTTACAAAACCTGACTTTACATACTGATAATATTCTACTACTTACATATTTAATCTGTTTACAGTCTTGCCTCCTCTGTGCTCTGTGTAAACACTGCCTGCAGTTCAGCTGAAAACTCTTTTAATTTTTGTCAAATGACTGTTGGTGGCAGCTGAGTCACTGATGACATCATGGCTGCATCAAGGAGCGCAGAATTTTTTGCTTTTTACAGAATCTAGTTCAAGTAAATAGTTAATTTTTAGCAATTTTTTAAATGAAACATGTAGATTAAAGTGAAATATTACAACTTTAAGCTCACGGATTTGTTCATTAGATGATTCTTTCTGCTTTTACAGTTTCTTCAGTCGAATAAATGTTCTCGTTTTGGCTTTTTGGGGGGTTTCGGAGTGTTAGTTTAGAGGAATTTTAAAAAAGCTGGGTTAATTTAAAGGCTACAGATCAACAGATATCAATAAACAGCTGCTTGTGTTTGTTCTGGCGATCTTAGAATGCATAATCCTCTGGTCTCCTCAGCTCGACTTAGCTGTAATGTGGAAATTACTGCAGTGACTTAAGTGTTTAAAGACAGATACCAGGCTTTTATAAATGAGCTTTGAAGGCTTTTAAACCCTGCACAAGTCTCTGGTGTTTTAAAGATTGCAAGTCACGTCCGCAGACATTGATTGATCTGCTCTACGCACTGAGACGTGAATTATTAATTTAAGAGTTGTTTCCTCTTGTTTTATTTAACTCCCATCAGACAAGCTGCTGTAGTTAAAGCTGCAGCAGAGGTAGTGGAGCAGAGATTTCCCTGCCGTGGATTAATCCTGTTAATCCCCATCTTCAGGTGACCATTGTTGTTCTGGGCAACAAGCTGGACAAGCAGGACGAGCGGAGGATCGACTCCAACGTGGCTCAGAACTGGGCGAAGAACGAGAAGGTCCGCCTGTGGGAGGTGTCGGTGGTGGACCGGCGTACGCTGATCGAACCCTTCGTCTACCTGGCCAGCAAGATGACCCAGCCGCAGAGCAAGTCCACGTTTCCCCTCAGCCGCAACAAGAACAAGAGCAGCGGCTCAACGGACAGTTAGAACACAGCTGGAGGCGCGTTAAAGGGAAGCTGGTTTCATTAGAAAATCTACTTTGATGTCATGAGGGATGGAGGGTTTTAAAAAGGCAGGATGATTGTATGGATATTTATATACACTGTTATAGCGTCTATATTTGATGTTCTGGTGGAAAACTACTTTAATTATGACAGTAGACGTGTTTATCTTTTGGTTTTATGTCCATATCAGCTAAGAAATGGAAGAATCTCATCGAGTTATGGTCAAACTTTTTCACTTAAAGCGTTAGCCGCCATGTTTGGACCGGAGACTGAGGGCTTTGGACCTGCACATCGTAGTTCTTGAACTACTGACAATCAGCATTTAGATCTCAGTTGGTCTCACCACGCTCACTGTGTTGATAAAGTAGGACTTTGCACAGACGTACACTGGCTTGTATTTTCTGAATCAGGGTCACACAAACGCTGAATTTCACACGTTGCTGAAGGATCGGCGGCTGAAGATGCGTCGCTGTGCTGCTGGAGATCTGTTACACTAAACATGTATTTGTTGCCGAGACATTCCCGACCACACGCAGCCTTCTGCACAATCCTCTGAGTAGAAAACATGATGCTTTCTGCAGGCTCAGGTGCTACTTTTTCCACTTGAAAGAAAACGTGAACCGTGTTGGTGTTATCTTGAAAACTGTGCTTGCGCCAGAGTCTAGGGAACACTATGTATCACACATGCGACGTTTCGTTAATGAAATGTCGAGCTTTTTATGTGTAAATGTCCTCGAAGTTTGCTCACTTGGTATTTGTTTGCATGTGCTGTGAACAAATTAAAGCCTTTTCTCTGTGCCTGAACTAAATCTGTGGTTTTGCTGTATCCTACAAGGCGCACAAGTAAATAATAGTGTTTGTTCTTCACACTAGAGAAGCTCCTCATTCATGCAGTTGCAGCAAGAATTGGTTCACTGACGTTATTTGTAAGAACCAGACTGAAAATGATGGCTACAAATTAATACTAATAGTGATCTATTGCTGTTTCTGCTGTCTGTGGTGGTTGGTGAAGTTGTGGGTCTCTGCTGCCCTCTGGTGTTCACAGTGAGGATCTGCAGCACTGTACCACTAAATGAGGAATAAACATTGTTGGATTCACTTTACTAACCCGAAGCTCAAACAAAACACAAACTCAGCCACCTGTCGTGCCAGGGGCTGTACGATGTATTGTTTCAGCTTTGTCCGGAACATCTAGAACGCTTTCTATAATGTCTCCAGAGTCATCCTAAATGACCAAAACCTGCCCAGGATGAGTCCAAAATTGTCCAAGATAGTTTGAAATTTAATAAAAAATACATTAAAACGACTTAAAACCGATCCGCAACCACTCAGAATGTTCACAATTATATTCAAATGAAGTAAATCTGACTTTACAACACCTCATTTCAATGTTTTCAAAGTAGCGTTTGGTCTCAGCTGTCTGAGCTGCAGCAATAACTGAGTGGAGACGAGACATAGCCGAGCTTCTACCGTAGCCTGAATGTGAGGTTGCACTGTCCAAATAGACCCAAAAGACTCGAATCTTGTCCAAAATGTCCTAAAGCGTCTACAAAATTATCCTAAATGTGTCCAAAATAACTCAAGAAAGTCCTAAATGACTTGAAACTTGTCTAAAATTACCTGAAACTTGCACAAAGTGTGTCCAAAATGACTCAAAATTTGCCCAACCCAGGCCCGTTTAGGAGAAGCTCCAGGTCGTGACCAGTGCCAATGCTACTATTTAGCTAGCCGCTAAATGCTAATGCTAAATGCTAATTCGACCAGCACTGCCACGTTCAACTGACCCAGGCCCGTTTAGGAGAAGCTCCAGGTGGTGACCAGTGATGATCCTACCATTTAACTAGCCGCTAAATGCTAATGCTAAATGCTAATTCGACCAGCACTGCCACGTTCAACTGACCCAGGCCCGTTTAGGAGAAGCTCCAGGTAGTGACCAGTGCCGATGCTACCATTTAGCTAGCCGCTAAATGCTAACGCTAAATGCTAATTCAACCAGCACTGACATGTTCAACTGACCCAGGCCCGTTTCGGAGATGCTCCAGGTAGTGACCAGTGCCGATGCTACCATTTAGCTAGCTGCTAAATGCTAATGCTAACTGCTATTTCAACCAGCACTGCCACATTCAGCTGACCCTGGCTCATTTAGAAGATGCTCCAGGTAGTGACCAGTGCCGATACTACCATTTAGCTAGCCGCTAAATGCTAATGCTAAATGCTAATTCAACCAGCACTGCCACGTTAAACTGACCCAGGCCCGTTTAGGAGATGCTGCAGGTAGTGACAGGGCCAATGCTACCATTTAGCTAGCCGCTAAATGCTAATACTAAATGCTAATTCAAACAGCACTGCCACGTTCAGCTGACCCAGGCTCATTTAGGAGATGCTCCAGGTAGTGACCAGTGCCAATGCTACCATTTAGCTAGCTACTAAATCCTAATGCTAACTGCTAATTCAAACAGCACTGCCACGTTCAGCTGACCCAGGCTCGTTTAGGAGATGCTCCAGGTCGCGAACAGTGCCGATACTACCATTTAGCTAGCTACTAAATGCTAATGCTAACTGCTAATTCAACCAGCACTGCCACGTTCAGCTGACCCAGGCCTGTTTAGGAGATGCTCCAGGTAGTGACCAGTGCCATGCTACCATTTAGCTAGCTGCTAAATGCTAATGCTAACTGCTAATCCAACCAGCACTGCCACATTCAGCTGACCCAGGCCCGTTTAAGAGATGCTGCAGGTAGTGACAGGGCCAATACTACTAGTTAGCTAGCTGCTAAATCCTAATGCTAACTGCTAATCCAACCTGCACCGCCACGTTCAGCTGACTGAGGCCCGTTTAGGAGATGCTGCAGGTAGTGACCAGTGCCGATGCTACTATTTAGCCAGTGCAAATGCTACATGCTAATGCTAACTGATAAGCGCTAAAATACTTCGATAACTTGCTGATAAATTCACAAAAAAATCACAATGTCCATTTTTTCATGCAGGTCTAATGCATGTTTTAATTTCTGACGTCAATGAAATGCAAGTATTAAACATGTAATAAACCCACACCAACATATGTATAATAATATGTGCACTGCAGATTGACTGGTTTTGCACAAGCCAAGAAAATGGGTTGAAATCTACTCAGAAATTACCGGAACACAAATTGGTAATTAAATATCCATCAAGGAAGCGGTCCGATGAAACAGTTTAGGAGTTGTAGTGAAAACAGACGAGGTCAGAGAGGCTTCAGCAGAGGAAATGATCTGCTGCTTCCAAACAGGCGCCTTCACTGCAAAGGTTAATGCAAGATAATGAGAAAACCTCAAGTGGAACGTTTATGAAATTATATTCCACTCACCTTAGCTTCCCCAGAGGGTGCTATCATGTACCATCTCATTTCAATCATGTTCTTTTTAATGACTTGAATTGAGGCGGAGCAGCGATGTGGCTTCGCTCGCATCGTTCCAGTGATCAGATCACACGTCTGGACGACGACGGCGGCGGTAATTTTATGTCTCCGAGGTCAGATTTCCTGGAAGTCGTCTGCCTGTGGGACGGCTTCATGGCTGTACTGACCCACACTGTAAAACACGCATGTTTTTAACTGTATTTATATGAAACCATTGACTGGTGTTTCACAGATTCACTGTTTGGCTAAATTACAGATAATAACCAGTAAAATCACAGAAAAAAGGCATTAATTGACGTCATTATTATTTTATTATTTTATAATGTGTGACAGTAAAAATGTGTTACTGTATATAAATCAGCTAAAATATATTTATTTTATTTACTGTTATTGGAAATACTAATTATTTAAGCTGTTATTTTAAAGATTCCCCTGTTTTGTTAAATCACAGGGGAAAAAAGTATGAATTTATATAAATATAATTAAAAATAAAAATAAAAAATGATGGTAAATTATATTTAACTGTTATTTTACATATTTTCTCTTTTTTAATTACAGAAAAAAATATCAGTCGAAAGTAAGTCATTCTTTCATAATGTGTGAGTAAGATTAAACTGTTTTGCTGTATATAATTAACATTAATTAACTGAAATAGTAATAATAATAATAATAATAATAATAATAATAATATAATTAAAAATAGAATTAATTTACCAATATTTGCTGTTAATTTGTATTAAAAAAACAAATTATGCAGATTAAGGATTGAAAAATGACAAAAATAAATAAAAATAAACTATTGTTTTTGCAGTTTTGCCTGTTTTGTTAAATCAAATGGGGGAAAAAGAATAAATTTAAATAAATATCATAAAAATAAAAAATAAATCCTGTCCACATAAAAAGTAATGTATATTATGGATTAAAAATTGTAACTGTTAATTTACAGATTTTTTTTTGTTTAATTAAAAAAATCAATTGGCATAGTAAATCATTCTTTCAGAATGTGTGACAGTAAAATTACACTGATTTGTTGTATATAAATTAGCTAAAAATAAAAGTTATTTGCCAATATTTGCTGTTATTAAAAACATTAATTATGCAGATTAAAGATTGAAAAATGGCCAAAATAAAATAAAATAAAAATACAATAATAAATAAACTAATTAATTAACTAACTAATAATTAAATATTGTTTTTGCAGATTTGCCTGTTTTCTTAAGTCACAGAAAAAAGTCTAAATTTAAATAAATATCATTAAAAAAAAACATGTCCACATAAAAAAATGATGTAAGTTATGGATTTAAAAAAATGTAACTGTTATTTTACAGATTTTTTCTTTTTTTTAAATTACAGAAAAAATATCAGTCTACATATTAAATCATTCTTTCATAATATGTGACAGTAAAAGTACACTGTTTGCTGTATATAAATTAGTTAAAATTATATTATATAATTAATTCACCAATATTTGCTGTTATTAAAAATGAAAATTATTTGTGTGACAGTTAAAATTCCACTGTTTTGCTGTATATAAATTAAAATTAATTCACTAAAAATATAGTAACAACAACAATAACAATAATAATAATATATAAATTAAAAATATAATTAATTCACCACTTTTTGCTGTTATTAGAAATACAAATTACGCAAATTAAGAATTGAAAAATGGCAAACATAGAATAAAATAATTTACTGTTTTTACAGATTTGCCTGTTTTATTAAATCACAGGGAAAAAAGTGCAAATTTACAAAAATATGATAAAAATAAAAAGAATAAATCATGTCCAGGTGATAATTGTAATTTTACAGATTTATTATGTTATATAATTAATTCACCAATATTTGCTGTTATTAAAAATGCAAATTATGCAGATTAAGGATTGAAAAATGGGCAAAATAAAATAAAATGAATTGATAATAAGCTACTTAATTAATTTTGCCCTTTTTGTTAAATCACAGGGGGAAAAAACACAAATTTACATGACTATAACTGTAAAAAATAAAAATGTCCAAAGTAAGTCCCCTCTATGTTAAATATCTGTATTTCATGGAGAGTAATTTGATCTTTTACAACGTTAAAATGACATTATTTTACAATATTAGCTGTTATTTTCACTATTTTTAGTGATTTTGCACTGATTCTTTTTTTTACAGTGCACGCAGAAAAGACGACAACCAGTATCTCAACTCAAACCACGTGCAGGAAAGGATTTATCAGCTGCCAGCATGATTTATGGACGCTCCTCTGTTTGATGACACGAATCAGAAAAGAGAAATTTCCAGCCCCAGTCACAGGGCAGCAAGGCAGCGCCCGGTAATCCCCCCCGCTCCCCCAGGACAGATAACATTTTATAACCCCTTGTTTTTTTCTGTTTTGTCGGGAGAAAGTCGAGCCTGGAAGCTGCTGCGCTGACCCTCGTTTCCCAGCATCAGATTAACCGAACCCATCCCACACTGCAGTGAACACGTGTCTAAATGGCAGCGCCGCCTTTATTCTCTGCGCTATCTTGGCTTCTTTTTTTTTTCTTCCCCGGCTGGAAATATCAGCTGCCCTCAAGACATCGGTTATGTCAAATGTTAGCCGTCACGCTGGGCTGCCCACGAGCATCGGAGACGGATCGTTTGTCCCTGGAAGCGCGGGGTGATTTAACCTCGACAAGTCAAGCTTAAGGGAGCCGTGCAGAAACAGGATGCATTCAGCAGAAGTGAGTGGAGCCCTGTGCAATATCACTTAAATGTCAAATGATTCAAACTTGTGTCGCCTCTCAGTGGTTGCATCACTTCTGAGTCGGGTGTTTGCTCTGACGTAAAATTAAAAGCAAACAGTCTTTAAAAATGCCCCACAGTGGAAACTCAATTCAACAATCGGTCAAATCCTTCATGTCCATCTTTATTTCTGATGAGAAACTTCTCAGCATGGATTAAAACACCGTGCTTCACTGTCAGGACTATGCATTCACTGTGGTAAACCTAGCCTGGTGCTGGAGGGGTTGTGTTGCTCTGCCTTTCCCTTAAAAATGCCCTTAAAGTGTTCTGTTGGATTCACATATTTCACTTTGTTCTTCTTTACTCTTGTGCGGTTTTCTTTTTCAGATGGTTCTCATGTTGGAATATTCCTCTTCTTTAGGTTTCCACAGACTGGGAGTCGTCTTATCAGACAGTATTTTCATTTATCCAGAGACATTCATCTATATATATCATCTCCCCAACACATTTTGCCCTCATGCAGCCCCATATTATTACACTCCCACCTCCGTGCTTCACTGTCAGGACTATGCATTCACTGTGGTCGTCCTGGTCAGGTTTAAACATGCTGGAATATTCCTCTTCTTCCAGTTTCTGCAGACTGGGACTAATCTAGTCAGACAGTATTTTGGTTTATTCATCTATAAATGTTGTCTCCCCAACACCTTTTGCCCTCATGCATCATGACACTCCCACCTCCATACTTCACTGTCAGGACTATGCATTCACTGTGGTCGTCCTGGTCAGGATGCTGGACTCCATCTGAGCTCAACTAATTTGTCCTCATATGACCGAAGAATGATCTCCCAACATTCATCAGGCTTCTTTTCATGTTCTTCAGAAAACACTTTATGAGGACGACCACTGCAGCCATGATTAGTGGTACTAAGACTCCTTCTATACCTCTTGATTGCTGCTGAGACTGGGCTTCACTGGTTTTTAGTTGCTCAACCATTTTCCTGGATCACCTTTTGCACTCATGCAACCCCATATCATCACACTCCAACCTCCGTTCTTCACTGTCAGGACTATGCATTCACTGTGGTAGTCCTGGTCAGGATGCTGGACTCCATCTGAGCCCAACTAATTTGTCCTCATATGACCAAAGAATGATCTCCCAACATTCATCAGGCTTCTTTTCATGTTCTTCAGAAAACACTTTATGAGGACGACCACTGCAGCCATGATTAGTGGCACTATGGCTCCTTCTATACCTCCTGATTGCTGCTGAGACTGGGATTCACTGGTTTTTAGTTGCTCAACCATTGTCCTGGATAACCTTTTGCATTCATGCAACCCCACATCATCACACTCCCACCTCCGTTCTTCACTGTCAGGACTATGCACTCACTGTGGTAGTCCTGGTCAGGATGCTGGACTCCATCTGAACTCAACTAATTTGACCTCATATGACCAAAGAATGATCTCCCAACATTCATCAGGCTTCTTTTCATGTTCTTCAGAAAACACTTTATGAGGACGACCACTGCAGCCATGATTAGTGGTACTAAGACTCCTTCTATACCTCCTGATTGCTGCTGAGACTGGGCTTCATTGGTTTTTAGTTGCTCAACCATTGTCCTGGATCACCTTTTGCACTCATACAACCCTATATAATCACACTCCCACCTCTGTTCTTCACTGTCAGGACTATGCATTCACTGTGGTAGTCCTGGTCAGGTTTAAACATGCTGGACTCCACCTGAGCCCAACTCATTTATCTTTATCTGACCAAATAATGTTCTCCAACATTCATCAGGCTACTTTTCATGTTCTTTAGCAAAGTTTCATGTGTTCCATTTGTATTTCACAGCTAGATTCCGAAAGCACGATGACCACTGCAGCCATGATTAGTGGTACTAAGACTCCTTCTATACCTCCTGATTGCTGCTGAGACTGGGATTCACTGGTTTTTAGTTGCTCAACCATTGTCCTGGATCCCCTTTTGCACTCATGCAACCCCACATCATCACACTCCCACCTCTGTTCTTCACTGTCAGGAACATGCATTCACTGTGGTAGTCCTGGTCAGGTTTAAACATGCTGGACTCCACCTGAGCCCAACTCATTTATCTTTATCTGACCAAATAATGTTCTCCAACATTCATCAGGCTACTTTTCATGTTCTTTAGCAAAGTTTCATGTGTTCCATTTGTATTTCACAGCTAGATTGCAAAAGCACGACGACCACTGCAGCCATGATTAGTGGCAGTATGGCTCCTTCTATACCCTAATTACTGCTGAGACTGGGATTCACTGGTTTTTAGTTGCTCAGCCATTGTCCTGGATCACCTTTTGCACTCATGCAACCCCACATCATCACACTCCCACCTCCGTTCTTCACTGTCAGGGCTATGCATTCACTGTGGTGGTCCTGGTCAGGTTTAAACATGCTGGACTCCATCTGAGCCCAACTCATTTATCTTCATCTGACCAAAAAATAATCTCCCAGTATTTATCAGGCTTCCTTTCATGTTCTTCAGCAAAGTTTAATGTGTTTCATTTGTATTTCACAGCCAGATTGCGAAAGCACGACGACCACTGCAGCCATGATTAGTGGCACTACGGCACCTTCTATACCCTGATTACTGCTGCAGCTGTGTTTCCACTGCTTTTTAGTTGATCTTCCTGGATCTTTTTCCACCTTTGTGAAGCCTCACAATCAGATTTTTCAGCTCCTTTGTCAAATCTGTTTCCAAGTGGAGCCATGATGAAGACATGAAACAGTCCACAGGTCCGAAACTGAGAAAGTTCTGCTGTTCGTAGCACATCCGCCCTACTGTTTGGCTTAGAAGTAATGCAATAATACGCAGGGGTGTTCTTACTTCTGCTGCACACTGTAAGTTCTGCTAAATCACCCTGCTTGTTTGTGCATTCCCTGAGTATATTGACACCTCTTACAAACGCTTGGGGACATGTTGACAGAACGTGTCCCAGCAGTCGATAGGAAGACAATCTGAGTTCAATAAAGGTCTAAATAGAGGCACAGTGGAAGCTGAAGGAGAAATTGATTTATTCCGCCGCTCTGCAGAGTCTACCCTCCGTCTGCCGCTCAGGTTTCCGTGTCTTGTTTTTTTCGGGGAGCGTGCAATTTTGCAGCGTTTATGCGACAACGTTGTAATTTACAGTGCAGCGGCGTCCCTGTGTTTTCTGCTTAATCGATGCCGTGCAACTGAAAATAATAGTGCAATTAAATGTTTTCTGCAGGAGTTCCTCATATGAAGAGCAATTCCGTTCACAGAGTATGCTATTATGACAGGTTTAGGAAAGAAATAAACCATCATTATCTTGCATTCTGAATATATTTGCACTGGAGATGCAGCGTGTAGATGCCTTCGATCATTTCTAATTCATTCCGCAGCGTGCAAACGAACTATTTACAGCAGCTGGAAGAGTGAGGAAGTCCTGCAAGCAGATGGTTTGGTTCCCCGTAGAGACCAGATCTCACGTCGTGGAGTCATTCCGGGATTACATGAGAGGCAGGAGACACCCAGACAGACTAAGTCCACAGACAAACTGTGGTAGTTTCTCCGAGACGCTTGGAACAACCAAACTTTGCTGCTGATTTTATGGTAAAGTTTAATATTAAAGAACGTCAGTGGTTTATCTTGAGTATGTCCTCCGAAATGCCTGATCGTTTCTGTTCAACGCACCGTCTCGACACTAAACAAAGACTATCGGTTTGAAGTTTCTGCTGTTAATTGCTGCGAATATTAAGTATAAACTGTACATTTAACCAATTTATCATTTTAAATCTTTGGATTTGGTTTTTGACTGGTTTCAGAATGGTTTTGAACTGTTTGGGGCTGGTTTTGGGTTGTTTTTGGACTTTATTTAAGACTGGTTAGGACGGGATCTGGACTTAACTTTAAGCTCATTTTAGACTGGTTTTTGACAGGTGTAAGGTCGGCGTTGGGCTTGTTTTGAACTTGGTTTTTCCTGGTTTGGAACTGATTTTGGACTTTGGTTTTAGAGTGGTTTCAGACTTTGTTTTTGACTGTTTGGAACTGGTATAAGACTGGCTTGGGCCTTGATTTTGGACTGGTTTTGAACAGGATTTAGAATGTATTTGGACTGGTTGATCTGAGTTTGGTTTTGGACCATTTCTGACTGGTTTTAGACCGATTTTGGACTTGGTTTCAGGTTTGTTTTGGACTTTGTTTTAGACTAGTTTGGACTTGGATTTGTACTTGGTTTTGTACAGGTTAGGGTGAATTTTGGAAAGATTTTGAACTTGGTTTTGGACTGGTTTTGGACTTTGTTTTAGACTGGCTTTAGATTTGGTTTTGTACTTGGTTTTGTACAGGTTAGGATGCGTTTTGGAATGGTTTTGAACTTGATTTTGGACTGATTTTGAACAGCTTTTAGACTACATTTGGACTGGTTGATTTGAGTTTGGTTATGGACTTTGTTTTAAACTGGTTTTGGACCATTTTTGACTGGTTTTAGACCGATTTTGACCTTATTTCAGATTTGTTTTGGACTTTGTTTTAGACTTGGATTTGTACTTGGTTTTGTACAGGTTAGGGTGGGTTTTGGGAAGGATTTTGGAATGGTTTTGGACTTGGTTTTAAGATGTTTTTAGATTGGTTTTTGACTTGATTTTGTCCTTGGTTTCAGACTGGTTATAGACCAGTTTGCACTTGGTTTAAACACAGATTTTGGACTGGTTTTGGACTGGTGGCAGATTTTCACTCTGTGCTGTCTGAATAAATCTCTTGGACGACAGATGATGGAGTTATGAACATTCATTCTCTTGCATCTGTGGCGTCCTGTCATTTAAATACTGGTCAAAGGACAGTCGCCTCACACTATCTGATTATTGTCCTTTAAAGCCACAACTGACCAGGGTTAGAATCAATTCAACACTTTAGAATTTGTCCCCAATTTCTCAAAACCTTTTGTGTACAATTTCAGCTAAAATGAGACTACTTGCAAACTGTCCCCATAAACCGGACAGGTCCCCATAAAGCGATTGTTTAAACAGACGTAGGTCCCCACAGCATGAGGAACACCTGCCCAAACACACACTCAGCGAGGTCACTCCTGATTGAAGGGCTGGTATCTGACCGCAGAGGCAGAAATGGTGTCACTGCCTGCCTGGAGAGCGGTCAGATAAGATAATGGATCAATACGGCGGATACACCGCTCAGCAAGGTCGTCGCGTCCTTCTGCCGGCTTTAGTAAGCGCCGAGGATCCAATGGCTTCCCTTTGATTGGCACCACAGGAGGCGGCGGACTTGATGTTGCGCTTATCTGCAGTTCCCACAAAGGACAGGGCTGGCATGTCGGCCGGAGGGGAAAAGCACAACATCAATATGGAATTCAAGGGCTCTCCTTCGAGTAAACAAGAAGAAATTAGCACGGAGCTAACGGCGCTAAATGCATGATTAAAGCGAAGCACGGCTGATGACAGCAGCTCCTCCGCTCAGAGTGTCAAAGTTGGAAGCACAGCGGAGGACATTCATCATTTTGGCAGAGCAGAACGCGAGGCCGGCGGAGAGTTTCCAGGAGGATGCATCGTTCAGCATCACATCCTCCTGCAGTCGCTGGAGTCGGTCCAGTGAGTTGCACTGTATCGGCCATCTGTTGAGACTCATCTGAAGATAAAGGAGATTAGCCCGTCTCTAAACTGCATCAGCCACTCAGGTGTATTATTCCACCGCTCCTCTGCGCGCCACGAATGCAGCAGCAGCTCGGCTACAGTAGCTTTATTTTGCTCCCGTTTGCTCTCGCCATTACATCTTGGCTGAACACCAGTCCAGCTGTCAGCGCTCGCTCCCGGAGTGGCTGCAAATGGGCTGCAGCGTGAGCAGGTGCTGTGAGGGTGTTCAGATCTTCCCCGAGACGCCAGATCAGAGCTGTACCTGCAAACTCAAGATCGCATGCGAGATCTTTTTTTTTTTTTCCCAGCGAGATGTTCTCATGATTCAGAGCTGGATGTGCTTTTACAATGAGTAATGTTTAACCCTCAGAAGCCCAGACCTCGCCAGTGGGTTTGAAAGACGAGTTATCTTTAACAAACTACACCATTCCTTAGAGCTAGGAATGCTAAAAACATAAACTGTATCGCAGATTTTTCACGGATTAAGAGGAATATTAAATGGAAATAAAATACGTAGCAGATGAGTCGACAAAGACTCGCTTCCTCTTGAGCTAGTTTGCCCACGTGAGATGCTACACGGCACGCTATTGGCTGACGGATGGGAGGCGACCAATCAGAGCGCTGCGTTCTGCATCCTGGGCTCTGATTGGCTCAGCGATCGTAGCGTCCGTCTCCACATCTGGCCTCGTCCGTTCCACATGGACGTCTGGTCGCTGTGCGTAGTGTTGGGTTTATTTCAAGCCCTACAAACGTTCTGGCACCGAACCCAAGCGTGGGGAGGGTTTAAAAAGCCTTAGAATATATATAAATAATAAATAAATATGAGGTCGCTACTATGCAGACTTTCATTTATCGTGGGGGGTTCTGGAGCCGAACCCCCCGCCATAGACGAGGGACCCCTGTAATTCATTAAAATCACTTATTCGACATGTCTCGTTTAAAAATTTGCCAAAAATAAATGTTTTGCACTGATCAAATTCTTTAAAAAAAAAACAAAAAATATTCTGCTTTCCTAATTGTAACTGCAAAGCCATGAGCGACTCTGCCTCAACGAGCAGTTACGTGACAAAAAAATCTTCTGGGCTGAACTGCAGGCTGTGTTTCTAGCATGGAAACAAATTCAAAATGTAAGTAGTAAAATATTTATAGGATATAGTATAGCAGAGTGTTGGTAAGACATGACTAGATGGAAGAATTATGTGCATGTTTTCACAGTTTGTAAAATAAATAAACTTTCATTTCATATGAGTTCAGCATTGCATGTTGTAAAGCCAAAATTCATATCTTGTTAAAATAAGTTTTAAAATTAAGCTTTTGCGCTAATGAGATTCTGCGAAAAACAAAAAATTCTGCGCTCCCTTTTGCAACCGTTGAGCCATTAGCGACTCAGCTGCGATCGACTGTCGCACGGCAAAAAAACAAGAGAGTTTTCGGCTGAACTGCAGGCTGTGTTTCCAGTATGGTAACAAATTCAAAATGTAAATAGTAAAATATCTATAGTCTGCAGAGATACCATTTTTTAGTGTTGGTACGACTTTGGAAAAATTATGCAGATGCTGATTGATATTTTTTCATAGTTTTTAAAATAATACATTTTCATTTTATATGAGTTTCAGCACTGACTGTTATGAATCCATAAATCACATGTTATTAAAAATAAGTTTTAAAATTAGGCTTTTGCGCGAAAGAGATTCTGCGAAAAACAAAAAATTCTGCGCTCCCTTTTGCAACCGTTGAGCCATTAGCGACTCAGCTGTGATCGACTGTCCCACGGCAAAAAACAAGGGAGTTTTCAGCTGAACTGCAGGCAGTGTATGAACGGAGCAGACAGGAAACAAGTGTTTAAACAAATCAAAACAGGAAGTAGTGGTCACCAGGTTATTTCACAGTTTTGGCAACACCTGTGGACACTTGAAAAATATTGAACATGTTGATTCCATTTTAGTTTTCAATTTGTGCAAATAAAACAAAGTTATTCAATTTTTTTTAATGATTTATGGTAGTGGTTCTCAACTGGTGGGTCGGGACCCAAAAGTGGGTCGCGAAGCCATTTTTAGAGGGTCGCAGAAGAATGCTCCCTCCAAAAAAGTAGTGTTTTTTTGAAGGATGTGTTTCTTATGACACAGTTTGCTTTTAATAGCACGATATTTAGTGGTGGTGACACCAGTAGTTGCCCACTATTAACCTCTTGATTAGGTTCTTCCAGCTTATTGGAGTAAATTTATGCTAAAACGTATCAAAAATATATGAAAATGTGCTCAGAATCTGTCAAAATGGGCCAAATATGCCCAAAACTTGGCACAAGCGTTAAAATAAACTGCACAAAAAGAGTAGCCTAAATATGAGATAAAAACACTAAATTTAAAAAGAAATTACTTAAAAGCAGTGAAATTATTTGTCCATGCAGCAAGTAAATTTTATTTGGTAAGAAATCTTGAAATAAGTTTTTTTTTTCTCTCAAATCTAAGATTGTACTGTAAAATCAAGGACTAAAAATGAGTAATTAACTTTTAAAACGAGCCAAATTATCTATCGTGTCGGAAAATAAGATTTTAAATCTTGGCAAGTGTCAAGTAATTTGCAGTGTATGCCAAAATTAGCAAAAAAAATAAGCCAAAATTTTCCTGAATTGTATCAAAATGCATTGAGACTCCACCAAAATAAACATTAATTTGTTAACAGGAACAGCAAACTTCAAAAATTTGGGTTTTGATCGATATTAATACAGACATAGTGGGTCCTGAGGCTGGACCAGCTGAGAACCACTGATTTATGGCATATAGCTGACTGTACTTTCTACTTCTAGTCTTGATTGTTCTGTTTCCATAGAGGTGCAGGAGTTTGGCGACCAATTAAACACCCAGAAGCCGCTGCCTGGGGTTCACGGGGTTAAAACGATGATTTGTAATTCAATCAAAGGACGAGCGAAAGTGGAATCTTGATCTTTGCGAGCGTCCGTGCTGTCGCTGCTTGTTCATTAGCAATCATCCGCCTGAGTTTCTCTCACACGCCCACACACATGTTGTTGTTGTTGTTGCTTCAAATATCATCCTGAATTAAAAGCGCTGCCTTCCGGGACGCCACACACACACACACACACACACACACACATGGACACAATTATATAAGCAGGGTTTTTTTTTACAAGTTCTAAAAGCTTTATTTTCCAAAATCCATCCCTTTTCCTCTCTAATGTACAGCACTGTAAGATTGTTTTTTGTCTCTCCATCCATGCGTACAGTGTTTCCTGCTCTGTCGAGCCGTGGAGGGATACCCTGAATGGATGGTCATGTTAGCATTTTGCTCAACCTGTCACCCCTGAGAAGGCCTGGCTAATGTGACTTCAGGATATTGTCTTTTTCTTTAATAAAAAAAGGCCTTGAATTACATTATTAATTCAGTCATTGTCAACAAGGAGGAAACGAAAAGAAGGAAAAAAAAAAGCTCACTCGGAACAGAAAGCAAATTTAAATATCTTCTCTTGCACTTTTAAAAAAAAAAAACATGTCGGTAAATAAAGAAGAATTAAAAAGAAAGCGTTTATCCTCTCCCTGGATGCCGTACAGAGCCTACGATAACATACTCCTCTATGATAGCGGTTCTTTATGATACAGATAACAACTCTGGTAAAATCTCTATAGTTACTCTATGGTATTTTTTTTTTTCTACATATAATTTGCCTTCTCTAGATTCTGTATTTTTAAGAAACAGAAAGTTCTTTAGGTCGGAGCTCCCACACTGAGCGATAGAAACGAACAAACAGTGAAGATTAAAGGCTGGCTGGTTCACTGAGTAGTGCGACTGGGGGAGGGGATCACATTATTATTATTATTATTATTATTATTATTATCATGGTGGTGGTGGAGGCAGGGGAAAGGCCCGGAAAGGAACAGAAGTAGTTCGTCGAAGCACTGGTACTGGATGGCAGTTACTGGGTTTTCACGACAGATGGCACTGCTGCGTCACACAACGACTACACATGTTGCACAATGTGGAGATGCATGGGGGGGGGAGGCGGGGGGTCGGCTCCGTCGCTGTGGCCCGAGGAGGCGCGAGGGGAGGATGGAGGGGCACGAACAGCAACGCTAAAAACACCCAGACGTCTCTGGCGGGTGTTGTTGTTTTTTTTTTCTGTTTTTGCTCAGTGGAAGTCGCACAATAATAAAAAAAAAAAGAAAAAGGTGCTCCACTGGCAGTGAAAGTGAAGCAGCGATGTCACCCTCGTGAATGGAGGCAGGGCGGCACCGGGGCGACCCGTTACCCCCAGCAGCGCCTCCTCCTCCTCCTCCTCGGCTGCGTCGTCACACATGTGTACAGTATAGAATAGATAAAGCCACTGGAAACACAACAGAATGTATTGCTTCAAATGTGAGACCCGTGGTCGTGGGGTTAACCACAACACCTGATTGTTTTTCTCTTTTTTTTCCCCTCACCGACGTGGGTAAAACGGACACCGAGAGCGACAAAAAAAAGAAGAAAAAGAAAGCTGGATATCAACACAATTTTCATTGCTTTTTGTAGGTAAATCAGTTTTAAGGTGCTTTTAATGTGGTTGCCATGGCACTGTGCTTTGTTCCCTCCCACGCTGTGCGCAGACTCTGCAACTGGATGCCAATCAAGAGCCGGCCGAGCTGCCTCCCCAAACTCTGCGGTCCCGTCGAGCCTTCAGGTTGTGTTTTCGCTGCGGGAGTAAAACGGCAATGTAAGACGTCCGCTTTCCGTGATGCACCGGAGCGATGAAGGAATCGTTCTGAGGACAGATTTGCAAATTGAAACAAAGCCGGCTTGACAGGCCGACCTTTTCTGGACCTTAATGAGCGCTTAATCCCGCCGATGCAGAAAGGGGAAAGGAGATCTGCCGGGCGGCGACTCTGAGGGAGCGGGGTTCGGTTGAAGGTGCAAAATGGCGTTGATGGGGTCATAGATCCACATCTGTCCTTCAGAAGCTTCAGTCCAGGGAGTCGCCTCGTGCGTTAAATCCAGTCGGCATTCGAAGATCCTCGAAGCTGAAAACACCTGTGCAGCCACGCGGTTATGGCTCGGGTTCGGCTGCTTTGTTCGCCCCTCCGAACCAATAAGTTAAAAATGTTTCAAAAGAGCATCAAGTAAAGGGACCTTATTTTGCGGCAACCACACTAAACATACATCTAGACTCGTCTATATTTGTTCTCTAATAAATTACACAATAATATCCAGAATCCAAACCACGTCGACCCATGAGATGGCTATAAAAGCGGCCTCGAGTGCACCGGACACCGATGGAGGCCGCGCCTGCTCCTGAGGTCATTATAGGAGGAGCAGACAGAAGGCATGATGAGGGATCTTGGCCTTTACGATGAGAACAGCTCTCAGGCCCGGCGGCCTCGTGATCGTCAGGACTTCGTGTTGAGTCAGGCGGGCTGCATAGTTTGGCCTCGGTCACACCAAAGGAGGGCCTCGGATTTGGTAAAGGGACGGGGGCGGAGCTGGAGCAGGGGAGGCGGGTCGAGTCTTTAGTAAGGGGAGAAGATGATGGGGGTGTGGGCGGCGGCCCTTAGAGGCCCCGGGGCCGGCCGGAACAGTGCTGGGCCCAGGAACGGGGTCTGGATGAAGGTGGTGGTGCCGACCGGGTGGCGCAGAGCCAGGGGGTTGGCGGCCACCGTGCACAGGGTCGGAGGGGTGAGGGGGCTGGGCAGGAAGCCGGTGGTCAGGCTCTTGGTCAGCTGCTTCTGCAAGGCCAGTTTGGTCTGGAGGGGAGATAAAGGAGGAAACCACAGTGAGGGAAGAACATGTTTCCTGAACCCAGCTGCAGCAGAGCAACATGTTAGCATCATCAGACACAGTAGTACGCATCAAGCAAACAGACCGGGGCTCAAACTCACATACATCTGTACACAAATCTACACAAGGGTTAAACTTCAGGCTCTAAGACTCTCCAGTATTTAAAGGATGGTTCAGATTATTTTAACCCAGAGGTGAAATGTTTTACTCACTGCTCATGATTTTGATCCGAGGACATTACATTAGCTCAGATGAGGGGTCCTTCGGGTTTTTCCAACCAGAATGCAAAAACGTTTTTAATTTGTAGACTGAAGCTTTGCAATTTCTAAACGTTCATCACAGCTACTGTCCTGTTTATGACTAACTAAAAGACTGTGTAAGTTCCAGAGGAGGAACTCTTTGATATTAAAAATGATGCTGCCACCACCATGCTCACATCATGATGCTGCCACCGCCATGCTTCACGTCATCATGCTGTCACCACCATGCTTCACATCATGATGCTGCCACCACCATGCTTCACATCATCATGCTGCCACCGCCATGCTTCACATCATGACGCTGCCACCACCATGCTTCACATCATGATGCTGCCACCACCATGCTCACATCATGATGCTGCCACCACCATGCTTCACATAATGATGCCGCCACCACCATGCTTCACATCATGACGCTGCCACCACTGTGCTTCACATCATGATGCTGCCACCACCGTGCTTAACGTCATGATGCTGCCACCACCATGCTTCCCATCATGATGCTGCCACCACCATGCTTCACGTCATGATGCTGCCACCACCGTGCTTCATGTAATGATGCTGCCACCACCGTGCTTCACGTCATGATGCTGCCACCACCGTGCTTGACATCATGATGCTGCCACCACCATGCTTCACATGATGATGCTGCCACCACCGTGCTTCACATCATGATGCTGCCACCACCGTGCTTGATGTCATGATGATGCCACCACCATGCTTCACGTCATGATGCTGCCACCACCATGCTTCATGTAATGATGCTGCCACCACCGTGCTTCACGTCATGATGCTGCCACCACCGTGCTTGATGTCATGATGATGCCACCACCATGCTTCACATCATGATGCTGCCACCACCATGCTTCACATGATGATGCTGCCACCACCGTGCTTCACATCATGACGCTGCCACCATCGTGCTTCACATGATGATGCTGCCACCACCGTGCTTCACATCATGATGCTGCCACCACCATGTTTCACATCATGATGCTGCCACCACCATGCTTTACATCATGATGCTGCCACCACCATGCTTTACGTCATGATGCTGCCACCACCGTGCTTCACGTCATGATGCTGCCACCACCATGCTTCACCTCATGATGCTGCCACCACCATGCTTTACTTAATGATGCTGCCACCGCCGTGCTTCACAGTGGGGATGGTGTGTTTGTGAGGATGTGCAGTGTTTGGTGTCACAGCGTCTGGACTGATGGCCAGAAAGATCAATTTTGGGACTGTATAATTGACATTACTTGGTAGAAATGTTTTCACTTTGACATGAAAGAGTCTTTTTGGATAAACTCTCATCCAAAAAGTTAAGTTAAATATATCGTGACTTAACGCTGAAATGCAAAAAAAGCGGAAAACTCTCAAGACAAGTGAATATTTTTTATAGGCACTGTCATGTGGTGATTTGAGTACTGGAACCACTAAGAACCTGAAAATGATCTGCAAAGCTTCATCTGTAACCACCACCAGCGAGTTAAAATCTGAACCATCCCTCTAATGCAGACTTCTCCATGACCCCTGCCCGGTCCCCTGCCCTCGGCCAGGCCTAAAGCTCAGCCAGCTGAAGCCCTCCAATCCAACCCCAGACTCGGCCTCTCCTGCCACTGACCTGCGAGGAGAGGGAGGTGAGGTTGTACTGGCTGAAGGCTTTCTTCATGGTAGACACAGCCACGCCTGCATAGCCACTCCACCTCACGTTCTGTAGGATGGAGGAGGAGGAGGAAGATGGAGGAGGAGGGAGGTGGGGAGGTGTTCATGTGACAGGAGCAGAGAAGTGATTAATCTGGAGTGCTGATTCAGGCTGCTGTTGTCGGAGCTGGTCAGCGGTGGGACTGTTTTTTTAGACCTGTCTCAGGGGTAGGGGACTCACAACAGTTCAACCTCCATGACAGAACACAACATGCTGCCTCGCCACGGCACGAGAAACCTCCAGAGTGCAATGATGTAAAGTCATCTGTGTGAATGGTTGTCAGAGGTCAAACCAGTTAACCGAAGTAGAGGATACTGTGTGTTGGGGTTTAAAACTGGATTACACTGCAAAAAATTAACAGGTTTTAACTCAACAATCTATAGTTATGTTGCAGATTTTACCTGTTTTGTTAAATTCTAGATAATATCAAGTAAATTCACAATAAAAAGATTAATTAACCCTAAAAATCTGCATGTTCATTAATAGTAAGCAGTTCTTTTACAGTGTTTAACAGTAAAATTATACTATTTTTATGCTAGAAAATCGTGCTAAAATAATACGGCTAAAAAATCATAATTTGACATTATTTTAAAAGAAAAAATATATAAAATAATGATTTAAAATGGTAAATAATTTGTTTTTAAAAATCCCTTCTTTTATTAAATTACCAATAATATCCACCAAAATTCAAGAAAGAAAAGATTAATTTACAGGTTAAATATAAAAATGAAATAAATAAAATAAAACAGGACAAAACTGTAAATAATGTCTATTTATTAGTAGTAATTCATTGTTTTATTATGTCCGACAGAAAAAATAAAAAATATTTTTGCAGTGTGTAAAAAATCAGGAAAAATATATAATTTTTCAATATTATTATTATTTATTGTTTACAGTGTTTAACAGTAAAATTACACTATTTTTATGGTAAAAAATAGTGCTAAAATAATATAGCTAAAAACATTTAATAATTTTGACATTATTTAAATTATTATTTGAATAATAATAATTTATGTAATTTCAGGATTTTTAAAATGGTAAATAATTTTTAACTGTTATTTTAAAGCTTTTCCCTATTTTGTTAAATTACAGATCACATTAAGTAAAGTATCAGAATAAAATATTAATTTATATGTGTTAAAAACAGATTAATGTCCGCATCAATCTGAATTTTCATAAATGGCAATTAAAGAAATTATGTATATTAAGGATTGAAAAACTGTAAATAGGTCTTTAACTGTCACTTTACATATTTTTTTAGTTTAGTTTAATTTCAGATATTATCTATAAAAACGTCAAAAAATATTGATTTACATGTTAAATGTTAAAAAAAAATTAAAATCAAATAAATAAAAAATCTGGCAATAACTGTTCACATGAAAAATCTGCAAAATAAAAAACCATCATTTGAAAGAAAAATAAATATATTAAGGATTGAATAGTAATTAGTATTTTTTACAGTGTGTGACCATAAAAAATACAGTTTATTGTATTTAAATCAGCTAAAAATAGATAGTTGCTGTTATTTAAAAGAAAAATTAAGTGTACTCTTTATTGAAAAGATTAAAACATTTAACTAAACTGCAGATATCTAGTAAAATCACATACAAAATATTGATATATATACAAATTTCTTTATTAGTTTACAGATATTTATTAATATTTAGTTCAATCACAGGAAAGAGGACAGTTTTTGTTTTGTTTTTTACAGGGTGTGACCTTAAAATTATACAGTTTTATTGTATAGTTAGTTTAAAATATTTACATCAGCTAAAAAACATTATTCTCACAGGCGCTACAGTTTTTAAACACTACAATATTCCACTTTTTTCACGTTTTTTCACAGGTCAGATTTTTACAGTGTAGTTTACAAGTCAGCCTGAACTTACTCCAGGTTTGGTAAACGTGTTCAGGGATATTCTGAGGCGTGTGCGTGCGTGTGCGTGCGTGTTCGAGGCCGGACTCACCGCTAAGCTGGAGCTCGGCTGGCTCTTGCTGTGGGGGGTGAACTTGGGCTTGGGCGGCTTCCCGGCCAGCCGATCCTTGTGCCGCCTGCTATTCATGTGCTGTCGAGAGCAGCAGAAACACCATTAGCAGGCTAACAAGCATCTGTCGTACCGCGGCGGAGCGACTTCAAATGCGATCTGCTGAATTAATAATGGATGCGCGGCGACTGAAGTGCAGAGGAATTACATCACATTACTTTTTACCACTCCTTCTGTGGGTGCAGCTCACAGCCTCGTGTCCTCCTGGGAGAGCTGGCTGTTTATACAAGGCTAAAGCATCCTGGGTGAGATATCTTCACCACATGTAGTATTTAATGAACATCAGGAGCAGAGGGAGTGTTTCCCCGACCTGGTTTGACGCCAGAACAACCAGGGTAAACGCAGGAGGCATCAGCAGCTCGCAATAATGAGCCGTAAACGAATCCCCTCTCGCTGAAGCAACGTTGAAAGATAGCAGCTTGAAGGCGCTCAGCACTCAACGGCTTCACTCATGTGGCTGTAAATGAAGCTTTGATGCACACACAATCGAGTCGACGTGCAAATCGTCCTTTTGATTAAGCCTTTAAAGCCTCATCACTCGTATTTATCGCTTTAATGCGCGTCACTGCTGTCGGCCTTTGTAATTGTGACATGGCGGGCCAACGTGTAATAATTGGTACCGGTGTGAGGAGGCTGATTAATCCTCGGCCTCATCATCCGTCCGCGGAGGTGAGCTGATTATACGCAGCGTTCCCTCCGCCGCCATGATTGGCCTCGAGTGCTTTGCCTCAGCTGCGCTTCTACGGCCTTTTGAGCAAAACCCCGTGTGAAAAGATTCCCTCCATCTACTTATTTGAACCAGTCAGGTGAAAATAAAAGCTGCAGTTCCTCAAACGGCCACCAGGGGCTGCCTCCAAAAGCGAGTCAATCCCCATAGACGGTAATGTTAAAATGTTAAACCTTTACAGCAGAAGTAAACTTATTTACAGCCTGGTACGAAAACAGTTTTGGTCTCTATGGCTAATTTCATCTCTTATGACGACTGTATAGTTGTGAATTTCTATATAACTTGTTTGTTATCTCCGCCAAGGAGGTTATGTGATGGCCGGCGTTGGTTTGTTTGTTTGTTTGTGTGCAAAATAACTCAAAAACTCATGGATGGATTTGGATGAAATGTTCAGGAAGTGTGTGAAATGGGACAAAGAAGAAATGATGGAATGTTGGGACTGATCCGGATCACCGTTTGGATCCAGGAGTTTTTTTTTAATGTAAGTGTAACCAGGTGGACGACTCTATTCTAAAAGCCACCAGAGGGCACTCTTGTTTTTGGGGTAACCTCCTCTGACAGACAGCGACAGTGACGGAGTTCTCTTTCCTTCCTGAGCGACATGGTTGGGCCGGCATTCTTATCTCCGGTTGTCTAAGAAGCTGGGAGGCTGTTAGGAGCTGCCGCGCTAGAGGCCGCGCCTGTTAATTAGGTCGGATGGGGTGAAGGCCGCATTGTTGGTAGGACATTTGAACTGTCTGTAATTACATTTGTATCTGTAACGTTCCATACAAAATATGTGAATTGGGAGATTGTGTTGGGGGTGGACTGAAGCTCCTTGGCGGAGGTATGCGCTCTCGAAACCCCAAAACACAAGGGCCGATTCGAAAAGCACGTCTTCTTTAAAGAATCGCCAAAATTACAACTTTAATCAGAGTCATTACCAGTAAAAACAGAAAGAATCACTGGATGTTCAACTCTCTGATGATCCTTGAACTAATCATGTGTGACTTTCTGTCTTATCTGGAAAAATTAACCAAATCTGAGCTTTAAAATCATGACTTTTCCTTAAAATCTCTTTGTTCTGCATAAAAAAACTGCCAAAAAAATTACACTTTGCATGAACCAGATTCTGTAAAAGACAAAAAATTTTATGCTCCTCAGTGCAGCCGTGAAGCTTTTAGTGGCTCAGATGTGACCACCAGTCATGTGACAAAAATTCAGGAACTTTTCGGTTGAACTGCAGGCAGTGTAATGTAAGTAGTGAACTATCTATAGCATGTGGAGCCGTGTTCTATTTTTCTAATATTGGTAACACTTAACACAGATTTATATTTACCTGGCTCAGTTGGGTCTCAGAGTTCACAAAGATCTCACACACTTCACACTGGAAGTTCTTGCTGGGAACCCCGACGCTGCCTTTGCTGGCCAGACGTTTGCTCTTGCAGCCGGCCCGAGCCGCCACCACTTTGCCCCGGCGTCGAGGCAGAACGCTGTGGCCCTCCAGCATCAGCTTGTGCTTTGTACCTGGCGGAGAAAGCGAAGGATTGAAAGAGTCTTTCCTGCACAAATCAGCAGCAGGTGTCATGAATTTGATTAATCTACTTAAAAATGCAGCATTATCAATCAATCATTAATACAAATTGAGCACACTGGACATTTGCTCGGTGTTGATATCACAGTTTTAAGCCACAAAGACACGACGCAAACCGCAACAACGGCTGAGATATTTGCCACTGGGATGTGGGAACACTATCTTAATTGATCCGGACCTAATTTACTGAGTAGCATCCATTTGCTGCAGAAGATGCCCTTTGCTTTGAATAACTCTTTTTTGGACCGACAAACCTTTCAAGTCCACAGACACTGGCTAAAATAAATAAACCTTTAAACCTGTAAGTGCTTGGATATAGTAGTGTTTTTAGTGGAATAAGCCTTTAAATGTATACCTTGCTAGCTGCAAAGTACTATTTGTGTAGAATAAACCCTCAAAACCAGAAGTCATTTATTTGAAAAGTACAATTTGGAAGGAATAAACCTTTAACTCTAGAAGTATTTGGACTTAAAATACTGTTTTGGGTGAAATAAACCTTTAAAATCATAAGTTGCGACCTTTAGCAATCACCTGATTAGGTAGATAACAGTCCTACCTGCACAAGAGGTTTCAGGACTTGCAAGTGCAGTCTTAAAGTCCCTCCCTAACCTCCCTCCTCTTCCCCACTCCAAACCCAACCGGTCGAGGCAGATGGCCGCCCTCCCTGAGCCTGGTTCTGTCGGAGGTTTTTTTTCCCCCCTTCCCTATCATGGGGGGTTTTTGGTTCCTTCCCACCGTTGCTGACTGCTGCTCAGAGGGAATCCAAAAGCAACCTTGGATTGTTGGGTTTTTCTTTTTCTTTTTCTGTTTCCTATTTTTCTGTTTCCTGTTCTTTCTTACAATGTTAAGCGCTTTGTGACGACCTGTGTTGTAAATATGCGCTATATAAATAAAACTGAATTGAATTGAATTGAATTAAAAACTTAATGTGCACTGGTCGGGTGTCATTAAGCGTCACAAGACTTTGTCATGGTGCCCCTTTGCCAGATAAACCCCAATAAAGCTCTCTGCGGGTCAAAATGGAAGTGCGAGACTCCGCTAGGTGGTGCTACAGCTAACCTACAACACTTGAGGGTTGTATTCTTTAACATAATGGTATCAGGTATCAGCAAGTACTAATACAAAATGACCCGGATCAGACTGGGACGACCCGAGTGCCTCATCATAACCTCACCGCTGTTATGTGCTTCCAGTTGGGAGATGGAGTTGACTGTGACTTTACAAACAGGACAGTGGAGGTGAGCCTTGCTCTTCTTCGGGTCTTTGTCGTCCTCCGTCCGCGGCTCGTCGCTTGTGCTGGACGTCTCCGCCCGGCTGCCGGACTCGGCGGTCGGACCGGCCGCCTCGGCAGCCTCCGGGGCCTCGGGGGCGCTGGTGTCGGACGCCGTCTCGGAGAGCTGCGAGGAGGGCGAGATCTGAGGAGGGGAAAGGGTGGCCAGCTCCACGGAGGAAACCTCGGACACCGGCGTCAGCATCACGGAGCTCCTGGGACTCTCATCCAGCTTCGCCTCCAGGTTGGCTGGTTCTAGATCAGCCTGAAGACCTGTAGAGACACGAGACGTCAGCAAACTCATTTAATACGTGATCATTATAGACACTGGTGTTAGACTAGTTGGGTGTGGGTTCGTTTAGGGCACTTGACCTCTGCCTAAAGAGGAAAAATGGGGCACATGGTAGCTTACATAATCCTCTAACCCCCAACATGGGCGTGGTAGTGGGGGGAAAGTGGACCTGACTACCCAAGTAGGAAGAGGGGTCCATGAAAGTCCTGATTTTTTTTGTGATGGTTTTATTTTGAAGGAATTGGGCCTCCAATTAAACGGTGTCATAATTTATTTCAAGTATACTGACAGCATCAACTGAAAGAATGAGCTTTATGTCACAGTCCTTCTGTGTCACAGTCTTTCTGGGGGGACCCCTCTTGGAGGCGCAAAATGGTTTAGTCCGCCCGACAGCGACCGGCGGCAAGTGCTAGACATCATGCTGCCCAAAAAACATGAATGAAAAGAGGAAAGAACAGCTTTCTTTCCCAAAGGTGAACCAAGTTTCCACTCCAGACAGCTGCTGCTGGTGTTTGTATGCTAACGTGACGTCTTTAGCTTAGCTAGTTGCCAACCAGGCTGCTTGTGGCTGTAAGTATAAAGACAGTTATGGGCCAGCTAACGTTAGCTGTCAACAATAACCAGTTCCAGAAACAAACAGTGGCGCAGCAGCAGGAGGAGCAGTGGTCAGTCCTGGCGACGCTCCTAAAGATGAGGCTATCGCTATGCTATATATCAATAGTACGATCGCAGCACTGTTGATAAGATGACAGGCCTTTGATGTAAAAAGCAGAAACCAGCCACAAGTTCTTTTTTTCACATTGAAACTTCAGCTTATTTGGTTAGATTCTGAGTGTACAGTTGTCTCCTGTTCAAGAATAAATGTTTTTAAATCAAAATTTGCACGAGAGTCATGGATCCAAACGTTACAAACCAGATGTAGCCTCATGTTTTAGGTATTTGAGCACAAGCAGGCCAAGTGCATCAATTCAGGTGGTGAATGAAAGAACCACTCATTAATATAATCTGATCTGATTGTAGCTTAAAACCCTATTTATGCTTTTTTATTTTAAATAAATACTCTTTTTTTTTTTGCTCACATGCCTCCTGCACTGGCATGGATGGAGGCCCACTGACACTGAGAGTGTACAGGACCCAGAATTTGGTGCTCTAGAGCTCAAAAAGGCACATTATCGTTAGAAGAAATCGTCATTATAACTTCCCATAGAGCAGCAGGACTTTATACCGCAGTGAAAAATGAACCTACAGTGAGGAAAAATGAGACGGGGGCAACCAGAAACACCCAGAAACCACTTGGGATTCAGAATCCCGGTTGAAGACTGTTTGCTGTGTGTAAATAAAGGCAAAAGAAATACCAGCAAACAGATGTGTTTGCAGTGAAACCCCAACAGAGCACGACTTAAGGAAAACAGGACGGAGACACATCCTCGCACGCCTGATCAGCAAAAACACTCTTTAAATTGATTTAACTTTTCAGATGCAAATGTGAAGTCGACCGAAATAATCTGCCAAACAGCCGTTTTCTCTCTTAGCGAGACACTGGATGTTGCGTTCGGGGTGATTTTCAGCCGCCGGCTTTGTGGCGTCCTCCGATATAATATGAGCTTTTGTTTAAAACCGCGTGGAACCGACGAGATTAGAGTCGGCTGAGGCGGGTAAATGCCACCGGCCCGCTCCCCCCTCGCCTCGCTCCGCCTCGCTATTCAAATATCAAGTGGACCTGGAAGTCTCAGTCAATATAAACAAACCCATCGACTGGCTGATAAGTCGCCGGAGTTCCATTACACATCTCCCCTTCGCCCCGCCGCCGCCTCCCCCCGGGGGGAGTCGCACACTTCACCCCGGAGCACCGAGCGCTACGCTAGCCGAATATCTCCGTTTCATTTAGAGGCCGGCCGCACACACCACCCACCTCAGCGCGACCATTGATTTTCCCTTTTATGTCTCCGAGTAAATTCATCACTGGAGATAAGGGTCTTCCTCTCTCTCATGCCCGCCAAAGTAAGAGGGAGACCATATAGGAGCAAGATTAGACGGTCCCCTCGCTGTAATGAGACTGACCCAGGAGGGATTTGAGCTCAGGTGGGCGAAGAAGGGGGGGCAGGTATGATATCTGAAAGACAAGGCCACCTGAGAAGTCTCCAGAGGGGGCTGATAGTGATCAATGGACTTAGCGGAGCTTTACAGAGGAAGACATGGAGGTTGGCGGGGATCAAAGGCGTCTAAAATCCGAGGATTCAGATCACGAGGGACCTTTGTTCCGCGGAGAATCACTTCAAATGCGCCTGCCGGGGTTTCAGGTGTCGTCATTTCAACCGGATCTTTCCCCGTTAGATTCAGAGCCGCAGTGACGGGTCAATTAATCAAGCAATCAACAGGCAATATTGATGGATATTTCCAGTCATTTATCAAGCAGCCGATTGCATCATTTCTGTGTTGAACAGTAAAGTAAGTCCCCAAATGAACAATCAAACACAAATACTTTAAAAAGGCAATGATGAAAATGCAGGTCGTAGTCCACCTGTGATTTCCAATTAGCCAAACTGCATGGTTTTAAGATTAGTTGTGAACAGCAGAACTTTCTCGGTCTGTGTACGTGGCGGCCATTCGTTTTCTTATTTTGAGATTTCAAAATAAAAAACAAAACAAAAAATAAACCGTTTCCCTTTTTTTCAGTGATAATACAAAATGAAAAACGGAAAACAGGCCCTAATTCATTTAATTAGATGTGTTTGTAAATGGAAATTAAAATTAAAATACACCCGTGGAAAACTTATTTCTCTATTTCCTGTTGGTTTTGGCTCCGTGACCCGTCTGACTTCTGAAGAGGAGCTAGCAATTTAGCACTACTGATTTAGCGCTAGCTCTGCCACGAGCGCTAAATTGCTACTTTGCTTTCTGGCAAAGCTAAAGTAACAGAAAACCTCCAAACCTCCCCAAAAACGTCCCGAAAAGCAGCCGAACGCTAGCGATTTAGCGCTAGCGGCAGAGCTAGCGGCACCACAAGGTCCCTCCAAAGGGACAAATAAACCCCACGCTGGTGAAAAGTCCACTGTGAAATAGTGAACAATGTGAGCCAAGCAACGTTTGGACCCCACAGTGGGTCTTCATCAGGCCACGGCACACAGCAAGGTCTGCTAACAGTGAGCTAACACTGGAGCTTTAGATACCAGATCCTTCCTCATCAGAAGTCAGACGGGTCACGGAGCCAAAACCAACAGGAAGTAGAGAAATAAGTTTTCCACGGGTGTATTTTAATTTTAATTTCCATTTACAAACACATCTAATTAAATCGGATAACGGATAATAGATAATGAATTAGGGCCCGTTTTCCGTTTTTCATTTTGTATTATCACTGAAAAAAAATGGGAAACGGTTTATTTTCATTTTTATTTTCTCAAAATAAGAAAACGAATGTCCGCGACGTACACAGACCTTTCTCAATCTCAGACCTATGAGCTCATTCTATCTTCATGTCTTCATCATGGCTTCATCACATGGAAAAAAATCTGATTATGAAACATCAAAAATATGGAAAAGGATACAGGAAGATCAACCAAACATCAATGAACCACAGTGTCAGCAGTAATCAGGAGGTATAGAAGGAGCCGTAGTGCCACTAATCATGGCTGCAGTGGTCGTCCTTCAAAAATGATGCTATGGACAGTGAACTACTTTCACAATCGAGTCGGAAAGACAGGTTGCTGCAAGTGTTTCAGACTTGGCACAGGGGTTACCAGTGGAAATCTGCAAAGATATCAGCCTCAATGTATGGCGTCCAAGCAAAATAGCTTTTGGTTTTTTGGTGTGAATCCGACCAGGACTACCACAGTGAATGTATAGCCCTGACAGTGAAGAACGGAGGTGGGAGTGTGATGATATGGGGTTGCATGAGTGCAAAAGGTGATCCAGGAAAATGGATGAGCAACTAAAAACCAGTGAAGCCCAGTCTCAGCAGTAATCAGGGTATAGAAGGAGTCTTAGTACCACTAATCAGAGCTGCAGTGGTCGTCCTCCTAAAATGCTTATTGAAGAACATGAAAAGTAGACTGATGAATGTTGGAGAACATTCTTTGGTCAGATGAAGATAAATTAGTTCAGCTAAGATGGAGTCCAGCATGTTTAAACCTGACTAGGACTAGCACAGTGGATGCATAGTCCAGACAGTGAAGAACGGAGGTGGGAGTGTGATGATGTGGGGTTGCATGAGGGCAAAAGGTGGAAACCAAAATACTGTCTGACTAGATGACTCCCAGTCTGCAGAAAGTGGAAGAAGAAGAATATTCCAGCATGTTTGGTGTGAACCTAACCAGGACTACCACAGTGGATGCATAGTCCTGACAGTGAAGAACGGTGGTCGGAGTGTGATATATGAGGAATACTCCAGCATGAGAATGAAAACAGTAAAAACGTCGCCTTATTTTAATTCTACAGAACACTATTCTAAAGAGAGACGAGGACCAACACATACCCCCCAGCAATGAGCAGCTGAAGTAAAATCTCTCAGAGCAGATACTCTACCGTTCAGTTTTAAGGAGTAATACAGCTGCATTTGAGATGTCATATTTCACAGGGGAGTACTCGCTGTAGTTGTGTACTCTATACATCCATCAGTGTTTCTGTTCTTCCCTCTCATTTATAACACTTGGAGTGGAATCCCTTCGAGTTTTGGGTTGTTTTTCGGATAAAAAATAAGCAATTTCAAGCTGATATCTGTGAAAAATTGTGATTGGCAGTTTTCTGATTAATGCCAGAGCCGTCCCACTCCTCACTAACAAACACTCCTCTTCGTCCTACTTGCACTCCGACGATGCACATGATGGCAGAGGCAGCATCTCGGCCCCGCCAGCTGCAAATCCTGGATATCTGCAGGCGTTCATCAGCGTTCTTTGACCTCGGCAAAATTGAATCCAGGTTCTCACCAGTCCGGCTGAATCTGACAGGCTTCTGGAGAGCGACGGTAAGAGATCTCGCTGCCAAACATCAAACGAAACACTGGACTCGTTCTCGCACGCTGGCACGAAGACGCCGGGCGCTTGATTTAGCAGGCAGCTCTCAGAACGTAAACAACTTCCCCCGGGGGGAGAAATAAATCCTTTGCTTTAAATCATCATTACCGCGGTGACTGACAGGCAGAGTCCCCGCGAAGACGGCTTCAACAGCGGAGTCAATCAAAGCCGGAGGTGATTGATGCTTGTCGTGATTGATGCCGGCGCTCCGTCTCCCGGCGCCGACCTGGCACTCGTTCACTCACTCGCCCCGTCGCCGTCGTTTGTTGTTCTGGGATGCAGTTTATAAGCATCGATTAGTTCCCTTTGTATGATTGGAAATCCTGTCTCAGCTGTCTCCTCGCTGTACGTGTGAATTGCTGCGGCTCCCTGCATGACGGGATGTTTTTAAAGAACAAGACGTGGCGGAAAGTTTTGCTGCAAAGGTGGGAGAGGAAACATGTTCGTACAAGGCGACAGGAGCGTGTCACGGCTACGTACTTGTAGCGTGTCCTTGTTAAAAGTCAGGACCTGAACTGCACACTTGAGATTTCTCCATGGATTGCAAACTGGAGCAGAGAAGAACGTATCGAAAACGTCGGTCTGCGGCTACCATCAAGAGGAGAAACGGCAGTTTTCACAGTGGAAAAGGCTGCAGATTCCAAGACTCAAGTCTTAGAGTGTTTTCCTTCAACTTTTACAGTCTTCACCCCAAATGAAATGAAATTCAAGTTGTTTTTACACAGTTTAGGAGATGTTTACCGGGACTTCCAAATGCTGCAGGAGCACTTGGAGCAGAGCATCGTTGCACAATGAGGCTGCTTCAACCAAGATGGCGTCCAAATTTATGTTTTTGTGGCCCCTGTTTGGTGCACATCTAGGATTTCTACATGGACTGCAAACTGGAGCAAAGATAAATATCAAAATCCGTGTCAGTCAGCAGCTAAAATGATCCAACCTTCACGTGAAGGTTCATTATGGTGACCAGAGGTGAGTCTTCGGCTACCATCAAGAGTAGAAACAGCAGTTTTCACAGAGGAAAAGGCTGCAGCTTTCAAAAATCAGGAAATCAAGTCTTTCAAGAGTTTTCTTCAGATTTTACAGTGAACTGTCAAGGCAGAGTTCTACTGTAACGTCCAGAGGCATCTAAAGGAGAACATTCAATTCACAACAACCTAAATTTTAGTGCGATGGCTGCAGCTAAGTGGTGTTTTTTGGCCACAGCAATGCAACTGTTGCTCCCCACCTGCGCTACTCATTACGTTTGGCTTCCTGTGACGACTTCTTCCAAAAAAAAAAAAAGAAATTCAACTTGTTTTTATTCAGTTTAAGTGGTAAGTGGTAAATGGTCTGCACTTATATAGCCCCTTTTCACCCCAGTAGTGACAGAGCTTCCATGCAAGGCGCTAATCTACCATTGGGACCAACTTGGGGTTCAGTTTCTTGCCCAAAGACGCTTCGGCATGTGGAGGGGCCGGGGATTGAACCGCCAACCTTGTAATCAGTGGACAACCTGCTCTTCCACCTGAGCCACAGCTGCCCTAAATCTAAAGAGATTCAGCACTCAAGTTCACATAACAGGACTTTCAGTAAGTGTTAGCAGTGTTGCAGGAGCACTTGGAGCAGAGCACCACTGCACTGAAGGACTGATTTGACTGAAATGGCAGCAAATTTAAATCAAAGACTGTTGTTGAGTTTCCTAGGCACAGTCTCAGAACTGAAGAATCGCACACGACTGTTGAAACACTCATTACATTCAGCTGTTTGTGACTTTGTCTTGATCTTAAAACTAAATTCAAGTTGTTTTCATAAAGTTTTTAGGGCTCAAGTTAACATAAAGGGACAAGAGTTGCAGGAGCACAAACGATCTGACCAGCTGGACTGAGATGGAAGTCCTAATCAAATACTGTTTTTAGATTTTTACAGGCTCAGTCTATGAACTGAAGAATCTCTCACCATTTCTAACAGAACAACACTGTTTGTCAAAATCTAAACCACATATTTCGTGTCCTCGGCTCCACCCCGGCCTCGTCTCTCTATTGATTTCGGCTCTACAGCAGCATCACGCTGCTTCATCCTTTCACCGCGACGGACAGGAGTCATAATTCCTCAGGTTTCTTGAGGGCCTTGTCAGCTGAACCTAACAGATGTTGTTTTTTGGGGGGCGACAGTCGATGCTGTTGTTTTTCTTGGGCGAAAGGAGCCAAATATAGTTTCACAGACAGCGTAGGACATCCATGTTAGTGGACATGTTTTGCAGCCGTCGCTCCTCTTAATTACGCGGCGGCGAGGCCCAGATTTTAATTACCCGGTCCGTTCCACGGTGGCGGCGACCCAAACACACTCGGAAAACAATTTGTGCACTTTGAGCCCCGTCCAGAGCCTCGCAGTCGTAACGCGGTCTGTGAATAGTCGCCGCCTCCTGTGTCTAAATATGCATTAGCGGGCATTGTAGTGGAGCCGACGAGGCCGACCTTGTGTGTCCAGAGGAGGTCTGCCTGTTCAGAGCCAGGTGTGCTCGGAGGAACAGCCGACAGGTGTGTTATTGGCTCCCGATGGCAGACAATGTGGGCATTACCCTCCGACGCCCCCCCCGCCAGCCCTCAGCTTCATGGCAGACATAACTCATTTCATAGAGTGTTAATTTGGAGCGCTATTCCATTACAGTTTGGCATTGTGGCGCGTGCCAGCACTGGCTCGCGCTGCTGCATTTCAATTTCACATTAGGCCAATCACACAATTGGGCTTATTAAAGAGTGTTCCTCTGCAACAAAATTGCCTCGGAACTGTAAAATTATTCACCAGCTCTGACTTATCGACGCCCTGACCCTCCTCCTCCTCCTCCTCCTCCACGCTCTTCCTCTCCTGTTCCTTCCTCTCCCTCATTCATTTCGCCTTATCTTTCATTTTCCACTCATCATCTCGTTTCGTCTCCGCCGCCGCCG
Source organism: Dascyllus trimaculatus (assembly GCA_024666655.1). Taxonomy (NCBI): domain Eukaryota; kingdom Metazoa; phylum Chordata; class Actinopteri; family Pomacentridae; genus Dascyllus; species Dascyllus trimaculatus. The sequence goes on along the minus strand of CM045458.1, from coordinate 28,288,512 downwards.
CCGCCGCCGCCGCTTTCCCTCTTTCAGAACTCTCCTCTGCAACGGCGGAATATTAAAATGAGATTTGATGAGAGCGTTATCAGGCTGCCAGTCTTTTGTCCACTTTCTCCTTTCTGAAGGAGACTCTTAGTGCTCAAGGCAATAAAAAAAAAAGAAGTGTGTGTGCCCATGAACATGTCTGTCGGGGGGGATAGAGGATAAACCGCCTCCACCTTCATGTCTCCGCTCTGATACTCCGTCTGGCATTTTGAGATTCTGCTCGGATTGGGCAGGGAAGTCGAAAAGTGGAAGAGAGAGCTGGAGAAGAAGCGCTCTGCCCCCTCTTCTCGTCACCTTGGATGGATAAGTGAAAAGTGTGGACCCCGACAAGTGCAACATGAGATGGTAATGGGCCTCGCTCTGCAGTCAGAACGCCATCGGGGCCGATTCGCGCTCTGAAGCTGCAGCCGTGTGGTTTGGAAAAGTCAACATTCATTTTGTGGCAGGGAGAGAGAAGACCGACTCACTCCCCTCCCTTTATCCAAACTTTAAAATGTCTATATTTACACCACCAAAGTGAAAACATTTGAACTTTTTTTGTAGAGGAAGATGAGCGACTTTGATTTCTTTCAACTTTATTTTCCACTTGACAGCCCATTAAATGAAAGCTCTCACCGCCGTTCCGCCGCCGCCGCCGTTCTTTTCATGCCGCACAAACACACCAATTCTGCCTCTGCAGCCACCTTCTGCCTCTATCTCGCCGAGATAGATGGCAGCGAGCAGGAGGGGAGGGAGTGAGGGGGAGTAGTGGGAATTAAGAGGCGAAGGGGCTCCGAACGACGGCGGCGAGAGTCCAATCGATCTCGGTCGGCCTCTTTATTTACACGGCGTCTCTCGCTCCCCGACTTCCAACAACCCCACAACTTTCGGAGGCCTTCATTCGTCACGAGGAGGTTGGGGGGGGGGGGCTCGGAGCGCAGAGGGGATCGGAGGGCAGGAGGTGGAGGGATAAGGTGTACGGGAGATGTAATCGCCGAGTGTAGCGCCACGGAGCAGAGGGGGGAGATAAGGGCGGCCGAGATATGGAGGAGGAGGATGGAAGCTGTCAATAATGTGATGGAGGGGGTTTAGGAGGACGCAACGGAGCAGAGGAGGGAATCCGAAAACCCAAAGCGTGATAGAGGGATCGCTAAGGAGGTGGAGAATTAAGTTTCTACCCAACTAAACTTCATCCTCAATTATGTTTTGGGGGAAACAGAAATTACATCTGTTTCGGATTAAATGAAACTTATATTTGCCATTTGTTTAATTGCTTTATTGTGAATCATCACCTTGGTAACCCAGAAAACGATGGAAAAGATTCAAATATGCAGCTAAAAAAGTTCTATTTTAACCCAAACTGTAGTATTTTAAGAAAACCAAACATGTAATTTCGGTGCTGAAGCATCTAACATGCAGTTTTCGTTGAGAAAATCGTCAGCTGAAGCGTCACATTTTACCAAATCTAACCAAACAATGTTAACTAGAAAAGCCCTCAGAGAGCTCATACCTCCACCAAGGAGCTTCAGTCCACCCCCAACACAATCTCCCAATTCACATATTTTCTATGGAACGTTACAGATACAAATGTAATTACATACAGTTCAAATGTCCTACCGACAATGCGGCCTTCACCCCATCCGACCTAATGAACAGGTGCGGCCTCTAGCGCGGCAGCTCCTAACAGCCTCCCAGCTTCTTAGACAACCAGAGATAAGAATGCCGGCCCAACCGTGCGTATGTCGCTCAGGAAGGAAAGAGAACTCTGTCATTGTTGCTGTCTGTCACCCCAAAATGTCATGTGGTCAGAGGGGGTTACCCCAAAAACAAGAGTGCCCTCTGGTGGCTTTTAGAGTAAACCGCATATAATCGTCCACCTGGTTACACTTAGATTAAAAACATTCCTGGATCCAGACGGTGATCCGGATCAGTACCAAAATATCATTATTTCTTCCTTGTCCCATTTCACACAGTTCCTGAAAATTTCATCCAAATCCATCCATGAGTTTTCGAGTTATATTGCACACAAACAAACAAACAAACAAACAAACCAACACCAGCCATCACATGAACTCCTTGGCGGAGGTAATGATCGTCCCAAAGTGGATGCACAATCTGGCCTCTTGGGTAAAAGTCCTGTTTCTACCTCCATCCTCCTCATGTGGACTTCCCTACGACTTCGCAGGTGAGACACTATGTTAAAATCAAATTCAACCATGCTTCTAACACGTACTCAATATATAGAAAATGTCAACCAGAGCAAGACATTTTCCAAAACCCAACCAAGAAATGTTGGTGCTGAAGCGTAGCTCAACCAAACCCTGTAGTTTTGGAGCCTAAACCCAACAAAACACCAAGCAGAAATCAAAAGTAACCAACAAATAAAAACACAAAGTCTAGGAATAATGGTCCCATATGTGATGCAAACTCTGGTCTTCTCAGTGAAAGTCCTGCGGCCAGCTTATGCCTTTATCCCCCATTACACTGGAAGCCTTTGCTATTACGTCACCGTCCAGCTATTTGGGGAGAAAACTTTTCGTGTCAGCGTCTAGGAGGATCATTTTTGGACCCTGAGGATGTTGTGAAAGGGTTGCATTGAAACCAAAACCATGATGTTCGGCTAAAACTAATCCAACACTGAGTGGAAACCAAAAGCAAACAAGTGAAAATGAAACTAAAGTCAATGAATAATGGTCCAAAGCTGGACACGAATCCTGGCTTTTGTGGCTCTTTCAAGCTTTTCTGCAGAATCATAGATGAAAATATGTATTTGTTTGGACATGAAATTCTTGTTTTGGGTGAAAGTTTCATGTCTTATGACTCCTTCCTCCCCTGCAATGTCCCTACAAGGACTTAACGGCTGCTTCAAACATGTGAAAGGGTTGTATTTTAAACCAAACCATGATATTTTCCGAAAACTAATCCGAGATTGAGCGAAAAACCAAAAGCAAACAACAAAATGGAACTAAAGTCAACTAATAACGGTCCAAAACCAGAGAGGAATCCTGGCTTCTCTGGCTTTTTCAAACTTAAACTTTGATAGCACAGAAAGTAAACGTATAAAAACCAAAGTAAGAGAGTACAAACTAAACTGAAGTCTACGAAACTGGTCCAGAACTAGACTTAAGACTCCTTCCTCCTTTCCTACGTCCCTACAAGGACTTAGCGGCTGCTTCAAACATGTGAAAGGGTCGTATTTTAACCCAAACTGTGATATTTTCCTAAAGCTAAACCAAGATTGAAGAAAAAACCACAGTAAATCAGTGGAAACACAACTTAAGTCCAGGGATAGTGGTCCAAAACCAGACTAGAATCCCTTCCTATGACATAGTTTCAAAATAAAGTGACGTTTCTTACAAAGCGTAAATAAGAAGGCAGTTTAGCTGTAGAGGAACATAGTTTTTGGACCTTCAATTGTTGTGAAAAGGTCATATTTTACCCTAAACTGTGATAGTACAGAAAGAAAATGAGTAAAACCAAAGGTAAACGAGTAAAAAACTAAAGTCTACGAAACTGGTCCAGAACCAGACTTAAGACTCCATCTTTCCTTCCTACGTCCCTACAAGGACTTAGCGGCTGCTTCAAACATGTGAAAGGGTCGTATTTTAACCCAAACTGTGATATTAACCTAAAGCTAAACCAAGATTGAAGAAAAAATTTAAGTAAATAAGTGGAAACACAACTAAAGTCCATGGATAATGGTCCAAAACCAGACTAGAATCCCTTCCTATGACATAGTTTCAAAATAAAGTAACGTTTCTTACAAGGTGTAAATAAGAAGGCAGTTTAGCTGTAGAGGACCATAGTTTTTGGACCTTCAATTGTTGTGAAAAGGTTGTATTTTACCCTAAACTGTGATAGTACAGAAAGTAAACGAGTAAAACCAAAGGTAAACAAGTACCAACTAAACTAAAGTCTACGAAACTGGTCCAGAACTAGACTTATGACTCCTTCCTCCTTTCCTACGTCCCTACAAGGACTTAGCGGCTGCTTCAAACATGCAAAAGGGTCGTATTTTAACCCAAACTGTGATATTAACCTAAAGCTAAACCAAGATTGAAGAAAAAATTTAAGTAAATAAGTGGAAACACAACTAAAGTCCATGGATAATGGTCCAAAACCAGACTAGAATCCCTTCCTATGACATAGTTTCAAAATAAAGTAACGTTTCTTACAAGGTGTAAATAAATAGGCAGTTTAGCTGTAGAGGAACATAGTTTTTGGACCTTCAATTGTTGTGAAAAGGTCATATTTTACCCTAAACTGTGATAGTACAGAAAGTAAACGAGTACCAACTAAACTAAAGTCTACGAAACTGGTCCAGAACCAGACTTAAGACTCCATCCTCCCTTCCTACGTCCCTACAAGGACTTAGCGGCTGCTTCAAACATGTGAAAGGGTCGTATTTTAACCCAAACTGTGATATTAACCTAAAGCTAAACCAAGATTGAAGAAAAAATTTAAGTAAATAAGTGGAAACACAACTAAAGTCCATGGATAATGGTCCAAAACCAGACTAGAATCCCTTCCTATGACATAGTTTCAAAATAAAGTAACGTTTCTTACAAGGTGTAAATAAATAGGCAGTTTAGCTGTAGAGGAACATAGTTTTTGGACCTTCAATTGTTGTGGAAAGGTCATATTTTACTCTAAACTGTGATAGTACAGAAAGTAAACGAGTAAAACCAAAGGTAAACGAGTACCAACTAAATTAAAGTCTACGAAACTGGTCCAGAACCAGACTTAAGACTCCTTCCTTCCTTCCTACGTCCTTACAAGGACTTCAGGTTGTAAATTAGAGTGCAGTTGACCCCTGTAGGAACATAACTCTTCCATCTTCCCACCTTCCCAGGTCTATACCTACTTGTTCCCTCCTCTAATCCTGTATCCATCAGCGCAGGAAGAGTCGCCTCCGAGGTGGACGTCTTGTTCCGGTCTCGGTCTCGTTCCCTCCCTGCGGACGAAGCCTCTCCGGCCCGCCGCTGCCGGTTCTTCTGGGCCTCCATGGCTTTGAGTTTGCGGGCGTGTTTGTGGCCTTTATAGTGGGCCTCTGCTTGGTTCTGCAAGGGAGAGGAAAAACCAGGTTAACAGGGGGAAGAGAGAGGGGAAAAAAGAGGCAGAGGGTCGGACGCTCGGCGCATTATCTGCTGGAGAGGCTGGAGCCCACGTGCAGCAAATGTTAAAATGCACGGCTGAATATTCGCCGCGAAGAGGGGAGTCTGTTTCCGCCTGATAACGGCGCCGGCACGCTGGGAGGCCAGAGGTATAATTGCATGTGTAATATGCAACAAGAGAGAGGATTCCATCTCTACAACCGGCCCGTTGATGCGCACCGTGAGAGCCGGCGCACACGTGTGGCAGCTCATGCCAACACGTTCCAGCTCCGGTGACGATGCCGCGTTCGACCGACTGCACTGCAGCAGCGAACACGCAAACGTCCCACCGCCGCCTGGATCCCGGCTTTACCTTCGCATCACCATCACGACCCGATCCGAAGACAAAGCCCTGCCGTCGCACAAGAACAGCAGAGGATCAGTCATTAGGAGCTGGAACAACCGGGGAGGATCATCAGCTGCTGGAAAACAGCTCCGCCAAATCACTAATTCAACACGCATTTATTAAATAAGGGCTGAAATTAAATCCGAATCACAAAAAAATGCTCCCGAGATCGAAAACCGGAGGAAAATGCAGAATAATTCGAAGTGTTTTATATTTAACTCTTCAAAAAAAACCATAAATATTCAATCAGAACGTAAAACAGCAGAAGAACTAATCAGATTTTCAGCTTTTAAATGCTGCTGGAGCTCATCACCCGGGACAAACCGTTCCTTCGAGAAAATGGAAGCTTAAAATTGTGGCGTTTCATTAAAAGCTGCAAGAAAGACAACAGCAACAACTAGAAAAGCCCTCATAGAGCGCAGACCTCCGCCAAGCAGCTTCAGTCCACCCCAACACAAACTACCAACGACAGAGCAAATATATGTTGGTTCTTTATTCTGAACAGATTAACTGGAGGATGCTCAATGGATAAAATAAGTAGGATAAAACAGGAAATGTTCCTCTGGAGAATCTGGTTTGGTTTTGCTAAACAGGACTTCTGTTGCAGCTGCGTTTGAGGACAAACAGCTCTATGTGAAAAACAACTACTTAGTTTGAACAAGACGTCCCAATTTACAGCTTTGTGACAAGAAATAAGCAGCAGGAGGTTTGAGCAAATGAAATAAGGCTGACCTTAAGGCCAAGTATGGTGTAGTTCCAAGTAGCCTAGAGTGGCTAAGCTAGCTAACCAACAGTATGCTAGCTTAGCTGCTGTACAAACCTAATATTAGGGCTGGTCCCCAATAAAGGAATATCTGAATATTGGTTGGTTGTGGTGGGATTCAGATAGTAATTTTGATATTCGAATAGTCCTGCACGGCTCTAGAACACCGCCGTGGTTTTAGTACGTGGACCTGCCAACTCTGGTGTCAAAAACTCAGATAAAAATAAAACTAGAAAAGCCCTCACAGAGCGCAGACCTCCACCAAGCAGCTTCAGTCCACCTCCAACACAATCTTCCAATGACAAGTTTCCTTAAACAAAGCTAATTATCCTGTAATCTCTCTCACACCGTAGCACTGCTGTGGTTGAGCACGAGCGGCCGACACCCACCATATATGTGCAATGCACTTTCTTACCACAAGGCGGCACTGCAAGGCTTTTTAACACTCCCAATGTTAGAGAATCTTTTTTTTTGCATCTTTTTCTATCTTTTTTTTTTGTGCCCGTGTGCCATTGTTGTTGATTTAGCATCGTTTGTGTCATTTTTGCATCTTTATTTGTCTCTCGGTGTCCTTTTTGCCTGTTGTTTTGCATCGTTTGTATCATTTTTGCATCCTATTGTGCCTTTGTGTAATTTTTGTTTGTTATTTTTGCATTTTTCTGTCATTTTTGCCTCTTGTTTTGGCATCTTTTGTGTCATTTTCTGCATCTTTTTGTCTATTTCTATGTTATTTTTCCCTCTCCTTGTGTCTTTTTGTCATTTTTGCCTGTTGTTTTTGCATCTTCAGTCATTTTTTGCATCTTTTTGTGTCGTCCTGTGTCCTTTTTTGACGTTGTTGCCTGTTGTTTTTGCACCTTTTGTGTCATTTTGCATCTTTTTGTTTCTTTTTCAGTCATTTTTTGCATCTTATTGTGTCTTTGCGCCATTTTTGTTTTATATTTTGGCATCTTTTGTGTAACTTTTGCATCTTTTTGTGTCTTTTTTGTCCCCATTTGTCATTTTGCCTGTTGTTTTTGCATCTTCTGTGTTATTTTTGTCTTTTTCAGTCATTTTTTGCATCTTATTGTGTCTTTGTGTGATTTTTTGTTTTTTATTTTGGCATCTTTTGTGTATTTCTTGCATACTTCTGTCTCTTTCTGTGTCGTTTTTGCATCTCTTTTTGTCTTTTTCTATAATTTTGCCATCTTTCTTGTGCCATTATTGTTAATTTTGGCATCTTTTGTGTCATTTTTGCATCTTTTTGTGTTTTCCTGTGTCCTTTTTTGTCATTTTATGCTGTTATTTTTGCATCTTTCTTGTGCCCTTGTGTCATTTTAGTTTTTCATTCTGGATCATTTGCATCATTTCTGCATCTCTTTGTCTCTTTCTGTGTCGTTTCGTCATTTTTGCCTGTTGTTTTTGCATCTTCTGTGTAATTTTTTGCATCTTTTTGTTTCTTTCTGTGTTATTTTTGCATCTCCTTGTTTCTTTTTCAGTCATTTTTTGCATCTTATTGTGTCTGTGTGATTTTTTTGTTTTTATTTTGGCAGCTTTTGTGTCATTTTGCATCTTTTGTGTCTTCCTGTTCCCTCTTTGTCATTTTTCACTGTTGTTTTTGCATCTCTAACATCATTACCGTCATACTTCTCTCTTTCCTTCGTGGCTGCTCTGTTCTAAGAAGCTGCTCGGGGTTCAGAGGGTTAAGATGACGGTGGATTATGCTGCGGCTTTTCCTTCTACCTGAGACGTCTTCACTTCAGCCCTTCCTCGAGAAATAAATCATGCAAATCCTCCGGCGCTGAACCGGATTAATAGAAAGACCGTTTCTCTGAAGGACTCGTGAGCGAGGAATGAGCACCTGCAGGTCTGAGACGAGGCTGCGGGTTTTAAAACACACTGGGTCCAACGTGTAATAAAGCAAAGGTTAACGCTCCGCCCTGCAGAGATACAAGCATCTGTGGAGACAACTCCTTCACGTCAGCATCATCAGCGTGGCTGATCGGCCGTGAAGAGGCTCCGGAGAGCCGCCCGACGTGACGAATCCGAACCCGGTGCCTCCCGCGACTCGGCGAACCTCTGGAAGGAGGACGAGGTGTGAAATGGGCTTTAGTCAGGCTGGGGGGCGACACGGGGCTCTTCAAAGGGCTCCAGATCGTCCAGAGATGAAGATAAAAGCAAACAGACGGGTGCTGAAGGAGGTGCGAGGCGTGAAGTCGCTCAGGCGGCCGGTTTGTTCAAGTCGACGCTCGCCGAGGCCGATGAATAAAAACCCCACGCTGCAGCTGCCTTTTCATCACGGCTGCCATTTGTCAGTTTTGCTGCGCTGTGCTATAAATACAAGCCACATAATTACACTCCGGTGTTGCAGCGTGTCGCACGGAGCACAAGAGGAAGTGGAATAACATAAAGTTGTTCACAGAGGGTGCAGAAGTCGAACCGAAGCACCACCACACACCAGTGAAGCCCTGTTATAGTCCGTTATTCCTATGTTAACATAGACGCCTAAAATACCCCAGCAATCAGTCAGAGGTTATTTTAGAGCCTCGTCTTCTATTTAGAAAACTACAAATATGTTGACAGCTGAAGGAGAAACCGAGAGAGACAACATTTGCCAACCCGTCCATCCACCCCAACCTCCTCCGGCTGCATCTCCAAGCTGACGTTTCGTATAAATGACAAGAGAATCTAAAGCAAACTTCTAAAACGTCGCTAACCTGCTTTGGGGTGAATCAGCTCAGCAGAAGATGGCGCTACAGGCTACGTTACACCGAAATGCAACATGTGTGCGTTTAATTCTCCTTGAAGTCGTTTCATTTGCTGCGTTTCTTCTCTTTTATTTATCTTCTGAACCCTGAAACCTGCCGGGTTCAACAGGCTTGTTTCCTTTATTAAAAAAATTATAAAAATGACGTTTATCTGAGCCAGAAACGATAAAAACAGAAGAAAATTACTGGATTTTCACTTGAATTGTTTTATTTTACTTTATTTTTAGGAACTATTCTACACTTGGATTTTGTACTTGTCTTCTTATTGGATTTTTATCTTTATTTTATTTATTTTTTATTATTTTTATTTAATTACTAACACTCTCTTTAATTATATATAGTTTTTATATTTCATTAACTTCTATTTACTCTGACAAAATTATTTCCTTCATGATGAATAAAGTTGATTTTATCTTATATGTTTTGTTAAATTACTGATAATATCCAGTAAAATCACATAAAAACATATTAATTTGCATGTTAACTGCAAAAAAAGACTGAAAATGTGAAAAATTTCCACATTAAAAATCCATATTTTCAGAAGTGGTGATTTACTCTTTAAAAAACATTTAAATTAAGGAAAGAATTTTTTTTTTTTACAGAAATTTTTTGATATTAAAAGAAAAAATGTGTGTTTACAGATAATATTTAGTCAAATCACAGATAAAAGGTATTAATTTACATACTGACAGGCCAAAACTGTAAAATTACACTATTTTACTGTATTTCAATGAATATAAAATCATTATTTTACAGATATTATGCATAATAATACATATTAATTAATAATATATTAAGTATTTTTTTATTTGTAAAATGCTTGGAGTAAAGTCCCAGTAAAATCAGTATTTGTGTGTTGACTGTAAATAAAAATGTCCAAAGAGGTAAATTTACACAGCTAAAAATAACTTTACAGATATCTGCTGTTATTTGAAATGAAAATTGAGAATATTAAGGATTTTAAAAATGGCAAATCATTTTCCTAAAATAATATATGATGATAATAATAATAATATTAACATTAATTTACATTTTAACTTTTAAAAAATAAAAAGTCCACATCAAAAATATGTATTATATAAGTAATAACATACGTAAAACTCTATTATGTTTTAAAAGTGTATTTAGCCAGATAAAAATCCTATTATTTTACAGATATGTGCAGTTATTTAAAGGAAAAAATATGTTGAGGATTAAAAAATTATAAATTTGTTAATTTTAAAGTGTAATAAAATGTGTGGAGTAAATATCCAGTAAAATAAAGATTTTCATGCTGCCAAAACTGTGAAATCACACTATTTTACTGCATTTAAATCAAGTTTAAAAAAAAAATCATTATTTTACAGATATTTGCTGAAATTTGAAAGGAAAATTGTGTAAATTAAGGATTAAAAAATGGTAAGTCGTTTTCAAGGCTGTTGTTTTACAGATTTTTCTTGTTCTGTTAAATTAGAGATGTTATCCAGTAGAATCACAGAAAAAATATTAACTTACATGTTAAAAAAACAGGCATATCTGTGAAGAAGAACTTCAAAAATCTATATTTATATAAATACTTTGTGTGTAAAGTTACAGTGTTGAAACATTTTTAAAAATATGTTTAAATCAGCTGAAAATAAAATTATTCTACAGATATTTTCCATTATTTTTACCATTTTTGAGCATTACTGTATTCCGCTGCCAGGTTATTATTTGTTTAAACACATCTTTTTTTACAGAGGTGGTTTTAACGTTGTGGCTGATCCACGTTCTTGCAGCTGGATGGGAAGCAGAACATCTGGAGAGTCTGCTGAGCTGCTCTTTGAGGTCAGGCTGGGCTCCGTGAAGCAGCACCACGGCTGGTTTTACATCTGAGCAGACTCTGAGGACGGCGGTGCAGGAGAGCGTTCATGGTCTCTGAGAGGCAGATGAAGCCACCTCCGGGCCCGACGCTCCTCTTTGAGCCGCTGTGCCGAGGCGGCGGATGGGATTCGCTCTGCTGTGTGAGGAGCTCGTCTGCTTTCTGTCTCCGGAGCCTCAGACCTGCTTTGAAGATGGAGTCCAACTAAAAAAAACGAGCCTCCCAGCGCCCAGACCTGAGACGTCTCCAGGCCTTCTGAGCCGCTATCTGTTAGCCTAAATGAATATGCACGGGAGCGTCACGGGATGTTTGTGCTGCGTCCACAGTGCGGCTGCTCGTGTTTGTTCGCGGCGGCAGAAGAAATGCGACGTGGAAGCCGAGGATGCCGCCTTCCTGCTGCGGCGGCTGATTGTTTCTGCTCTTCGCTGATAAACGGCAGCTCTCCCCGCTGTCTAATCCCTCAAACCAAAACAAGCCGCATCACATGCAGACGCCACGGAAAGGGAGGCTGAGCAAACTTCAACACACATAACAGGAAGGAATATGTTAAAAAAAAAAGACTTTTCATTTCATGCATTTTGCAGAAGGGGACACACTTCCCTGCTTTGCATAGACACACAAAGAGACGCACACTCCTGCAGTGAGTCAGTGATAAGAGCTGAAGTAATTGCAGAGATAATAATAAAAAGTGACATTCAAGAAGATAGCAGCAGCCCAGAATAATGTTGTTCTCTGAGGCAGGACTCTCTCCCTCTGCTATAGTGCTGCTTTTACTGCTATAAATTACTGTCTCTCTCTCCGTCCTATCGTCCGACAGGCCCTCCGTCTTCCTCGTAAACAGCAGCAGCATGAAGCCGATGAGGCGTCGCTTCCTACCGTGGAGTTGAAGCGCAGGTGGCAAATGTTGCAGGAGATGATCTGCTTCTTCTTTAGGGGCTGAGGGACTCCGAAGGTGTGGTTGATCACTGCTTTCTGGACAGGATCCATCTGGAAAACACAAACGAAAGAGCAAATGCATCAGATCTACATGATGTTACTTTCAGCTGCCCTTTGCTGGAGGGGTTGCGCTGCTCTGCCCTTCTGTTTAGAATGCCGTGCTTCACTGTCGGGACTATGCGTTCACTGTGGTAGTCCTGGACCATAATGAAGTCAGCCGACATGTCCAGGTCATAGTTTTCACATCTAGTCAGCCAGTAATTCCATTTATCCACAGACATTCATCTATAAATGTCATCTCTCCAACACCGTTTACATCATCACACTCCCACCTCTGTTCTTCACTGTCAGGACTATGCATTCACTGTGGTAGTCCTGATCCAGATTCAAGTCAGTTGACATGTCCAGGTTGTAGTTTTCACATCTAGTCAGCCAGTATTTCTTGTTCATCTCTCCAAGACCATTTACACTCATGCAGTCCGATATCATCACACGCCCTCCTCTGTTCTTCACTGTCAGGACTATGCATTCACTGTAGTAGTCCTGGCATAGAATGAAGTCAGCCAACATGTCCAGGTCATAGATTTCACATCTAGTCAGCCAGTATTTTCATTTATCCACAGACATTTATCTATAAATGTCATCTCTCCAACACCGTTTACACTCATGCAGTCCGATATCATCACACTCTCACCTCTGTTCTACACTTTCAGGACTATGCATTCACTGTGGTAGTCCTGATCCAGATTCAAGTCAACTGACATGTCCAGGTCATAGTTTTCACATCTAGTCAGCAAATATTTTCATTTATCCACAGACATTCATCTATAAATGTCATCTCCCCAATACTTTTTACACTCATGCAGCCCCATATCATCACATTCCCACCTCTGTTCTTCACTGTCAGGACTATGCGTTCATCGTAGTAGTCCTGATCCAGATTCTAGTCAGCCGACATGTCCAGGTCCTAGTTTTCACAGCTTTCTTCTGTAGAAAGTCATCTAATCAGCCAATATTTTTCATTTATCCACGAACATTCATCTATAAATGTCATCTCCCCAACACCTTTTGCACTCCTGCAGCTCCATATCATCAAAATCCCTCCTCCGTTCTTCACTGTCAGGACTATGCATTCACTGTGGTAGTCCTGGCCCAGAATGAAGTCAGCCGACATGTCCAGGTCGTAGCTTTCACACCTTTCTTCTTTAGAAAGTCATCTTATCAGACAGTATTTGGGTTTATTCATCTATAAATATCATCTTCTCAACTCTTTTTGCATTCATGCAGCCCTATATTATCCTACTCCCACCTCCGTTCTTCACTGTCGGGACTATGCGTTCAATATGGTAGTCCTTGTCCGGATTAAAGTCAGTAGACATGTCCAGGTCCTAGTTTTCACAGCTTTCTTCTGTAGAAAGTCATCTAATCAGCCAATATTTTCATTTATCCACAGACATTTATCTGTAAATGTCATCTCTCCAACACCGTTTACACTCATGCAGCCCCACATCATCACACTCCCACCTCTGTTCTTCACTGTCAGGACTATGCATTCAATATAGTAGTCCTGATCCAGATTCAAGTCAGTTGACATGTCCAGGTTGTAGTTTTCACATCTAGTCAGCCAGTATTTCCATTCATCTATAAATGTCATCTCTCAACACCTTTTACACTCATGCAGTCCGATATCATCATACGCCCTCCTCCGTTCTTCACTGTCAGGACTATGCATTCACTGTGGTGGTCCTGATCCAGAATGAAGTCAGCCGACATGTCCAGGTCGTATAATAATAGTGAGCTAACACTGGAGCTTTAGATACCAGATCCTTCCTCATCAGAAGTCAGACGGGTCACGGAGCCAAAACCAACAGGAAGTAGAGAAATAAGTTTTCCACAGGTGTATTTTAATTTTAATTTCCATTTACAAACACATCTAATTAAATCAGATAACAGATAATGGATAATGAATTAGGGCCGTTTTCCGTTTTTCTTTTTGTATTATCACTGAAAAAAACGGGAAATGATTTATTTTTCGTTTTTATTTTGAAATCTCAAAATAAGAAAACGAATGGCAGCAACGTTCACGGACCGAATCTGGATTCACTTTTGTTGCTTTGAGTTTCTACTTTAATGGCCTGAATTTTCATTATAGTCCTTCTAAAGTGTTTGTTTTTGATTGCTGGGGCGAGAATAAGCTCCTCACACTGTAGTCAAAGTGCGTGAACATATACAGAGGGGTTCATAGAGGCGCAGATGAAGACTTTACATGAGGTTTCATTACCCTTTGAAGCAGATACATCGGTTCCTGCTATGTATTCTGATTAGTCATTAAGAGTCAAACTGCCAAACTCCATCTGATGAACCGGATTTGACAGGTAAGAGGACAAGACAAGGCAAGACCTACTTCATCATGCTGATTGCTGCTGAGCTGCCAGAGAACACCTGCAATAAGTCCAGAGGTAAATGAATTCAGGCTTTTTGTTACGCTTCGCAACAAATACATGCTTTCCAACTTTTCTTCAGTGGAACAGGAAACAAACAAGCGCTTCCAAAGGCCTTCAGAAAACTGCAAATGAGTCAGGGCGGTTTGATGCATGACAAAGTGCTGCCATTGTGTTGCTGCAACCAGGGGAAAAAAAACGCACCTGCACACCAAATAGGGGCTCTTTGGCTGCTTTTCTTTTTGTGAGCTCAGTCACACGGCAGAGATCAAAGTGTTCTCTGGGCGACTTTGTTACCGGACAGCGGCGATCGGGTGCAATTAAGGAGAAGGAGGAAACACTAGAAGAGCACGGATCTGAAAATAGATGCATGAGAAATAAACCAATAACAAGCTTCAATCAGCTATTCAGGTAGAGATCATCTAAGATCTGCACTCCAGATGACACGGTAACTCTAGAAGTCACCAGTTTAAATGCAGATAACCTTGATTGAAGTCTTCGTCTTGATTGTCAAACCCTTTTCGATCCGAGGATGTTTCATTTTAAAGCCCCCCTCTGGTGAGAATTAAGGTTTTTACCGTGTTAACATCCGTCTGGTGTTCATCGATACGCTAGAAGATCAAATAAAGACCAGAGAACCAATCCTGTCAACTTGTACGCTCCATTTTGGAACAGTTTTAAAGGGTTTTAAGTTAGTTTTGGATCAGATTTGTCACTACGGGCTACAGTAGAAGCTAGCTGGTCGACCGTGCACAGAGAAGCTTCTAGTCTCCACTCAGTTACTGCACTGTATCAGCAAACATTACATTAAAGAGTGAAACAAGGTGTTCTAACGTCAGATTTACTTAATTTGACTTTACTTGTTGAGTTATTTGGACAAGTTTTGATTAGTTTTGGATCCGTTTTTGTATTTTCAGGCTACAGTAGAAGCTAGCTAGGTGGTTGTGCACAGAGAAGCTTGTAGTCTCCACTCAGTTACTGCAGCTGTGAGGCCAAACATGAGTTTGAAGACAGTTTAATTTTATTTATAGTTTCTATTGCCAAATTTAACTAATTCTGGGTTGTTTTGGACAAGTTCTAAGTATCTTTGGACAAATATTGAGTCATTTTGGACAAGTTTTGATTACTTTTGAACAAGTTTTGTCACTACGGGCTACAGTAGAAGCTAGCTGGTCGACTGTGCACAGAGAAGCTTCTAGTCTCCACTCAGTTACTGCACTGTATCAGCAAACATTACACTGAAAAGAGTGAAACAAGGTGTTCTAACATCAGATTTACTTAATTTGACTTTACTTGTTGAGTTATTTGGACAAGTTTTGATTAGTTCTGGATCCGTCTTTGTATTTTCAGGCTATGGTTGAAGCTAGCTAAGTGGTTGTGCACAGAGAAGCTTCTAGTCTCCACTCAGTTACTGCAGCTCTGAGGCCAAACATGAGTTTGAAGACAGTTTAATTTTATTTGTAGTTTCTATTGCCAAATTTAACTAATTCTGGGTTGTTCTGGACAAGTTCTAAGTATCTTTGGACAAATATTGAGTCATTTTGAACAAGTTTTGTCATTTCAGGCTACAGTAGAAGCTAGCTGGTCGACTGTGCACAGAGAAGCCTCTAGTCTCCACTCAGTTAATGCACTGTATCAGCAAACATTACATTAAAAAGAGTGAAACAAGGTGTTCTAACGTCAGATTTACTTAATTTGACTTTACTTGTTGAGTTATTTGGACAAGTTTTGATTAGTTTTGGATACGTTTTTGTATTTTCAGGCTATGGTAGAAGCTAGCTAGGTGGTTGTGCATAGACAAGCTTCTAGTCCCCACTAAGTTACCGCAGCTGTGAGGCCAAACATGAGTTTTAAAAGAATGAAATAAGGCTTTTAAATGTAAGTTTTCCTTAATTTGATTATTTATTGCCAAATATAACACATTGTTGGTTGTTTTGGACAAGTCTCTCTGGACAAATTTTAAGTCCTTGGGGACAAGTTTTGATTAGTTTTGGATCCATTTTTGTATTTTCAGGCTATGGTAGAAGCTAGCTAGTCGGCTGTGCACAGAGAAGCCTCTAGTCTCCACTCAGTTACTGCACTGTATCAGCAAACATTACATTAAAAAGAGTGAAACAAGGTGTTCTAACGTCAGATTTACTGAATTTGACTTTAATTAATGAGTCATTTTGGACAAGTTTTGATTAGTTTTGGATACGTTGTTGTCATTTCAGGCTATGGTAGAAGCTAGCTAGGTGGTTGTGCACAGAGAAGCTTCTAGTCCCCACTAAATTACCGCAGCTGTGAGGCCAAACATGAGTTTTAAAAGAGTGAAATAAGGCTTTTAAATGTCAGTTTTACTTAATTAGATTATTTATTGCCAAATATAACACATTGTGGGTTGTTTTGGACAAGTCTCAAGTATCTCTGGACAAATTTAAATTCCTTGTGGACAAGTTTTGATTAGTTTTGGATCCATTTTTGTATTTCCAGGCTATGGTAGAAGCTAGCTCGTCGGCTGTGCACAGAGAAGCTTCTAGTCTCCACTCAGTTACTGCAGCAGCTAGGCCAATCATGAGTTTGAAGA
Source organism: Dascyllus trimaculatus (assembly GCA_024666655.1). Lineage (NCBI taxonomy): Eukaryota > Metazoa > Chordata > Actinopteri > Pomacentridae > Dascyllus > Dascyllus trimaculatus. Next base: position 28,271,705 of record CM045458.1, on the reverse strand, counting down.
GAGTGAAATAAGGCGTTTTAATGTCAGTTTAATTTTATTTATAGTTTCTATTGCCAAATTTAACTAATTCAGAGTTGTTTTGGACAAGTTTTAAGTATCTTTGGACAAATATTGAGTCATTTTGGACAAGTTTTGATTACTTTTGAACAAGTTTTGTCATTTCAGGCTACAGTAGAAGCTAGGTGGTTGACTGTGCACAGAGAAGCTTCTAGTCTCCACTCAGTTACTGCACTGTATCAGCAAATATTACATTAAAAAGAGTGAAACAAGGTGTTCTAACGTCAGATTTACTTAATTTGACTTTAATTGTTGAGTCATTTTGGACAAAATGTTGTCATTTAGGACAAGTTTAGAGTGTCTTTGGACTAATTTTGGAAAAGTTTGTGTCATTTTGTACACATTTTGAGTAAATTTGGAAAAGTTTTGATTAGTATTTTTACGTTATTGTTATTTCAGGCTATGGTAGTAGTTAGTTAGGTGGTTGTGCACGGAGAAGCTTCTAGTCTCCACTCAGTTACAGCAGCTGTGAGGCCAAACATGACTCAGTTTTTAATTTCAGTTTTACTTGATTTGATTTTTATTGCGAAATAAAAAAAAAAATATTGTGAAATAAAAATCTAATTCTGAGGCGTCTTAGTTGCATTTTTGTAATTTTGGACAAATTTCAAGTGTCTTTGGGAAAAGTTTAAGTCATTTTGGAAAGGTTTCTGTAATTATTAACATATTTTTTAGTAATTTTGGACAAGTTTTGTCATTTCAGGCTACAGTAGAAGCTAGCTAGTCGGCTGTGCACAGAGAAACTTCTACTCTCCACTCAGTTACTAGCTGAGAGACCAAAATGAAATAAGGACTTCTAATGTCAGGTTTATTTAATTGTTTTAATTATCAAATACGACAAATTTTAATTAGTTTTGGATATGTTATTGTCAGTTCAGGTTACAGTAGATGCTTACTAGTCGGCTGTGCACAGAGGAGCTTCTAGTCTAGTCTCTCTAGTAACCATAAATCAGTTAAAAACAGTGAATTAAGGCGTTCTAATATTAGATTTATGTAATTAGGCTTGAATTGTCAAAGTCGTCGAGTAGTTTTGGATAAATTTTTGTCATTTTGGACAGCAATCGAGTCATTTTGGACTAATTTTAAGCTATGTTGCACAGGTTTTTTGTAATTTTGGACACGCTTTTAACTGGCTTTTGATAAGTTTTTGTCATTTCAGGCTACAGTAGAGGCTAGCTGGTCGACTGTGCACAGAGAAGCTTCTAGTCTCCACTCAGTTACTGCAGCAGGTCAGACAGCTGAGAGACCCAAAATCAGTTTGAAAATAGCGAATTAAGGCGGTGTAATGTCAGATTTATGTAATTTGATTTGAATTGTCAAAGTCGACGAGTTGTTTTGGACAAGTTTTTGTCATTTTGGACTAATTGTAAGCTATGTCGGATAGATTTTGGACTAATTTTTAACTGGCTTTTGATACGTTTTTGTCATTTCAGGTTACAGTAGAAGCTTGCTAGTCGACTGTTCACAGAGAAGCTTCTAGTCTCCACTCAGTTACTACAGTTCAGACAGTTGTGAGCAATAAAATGACAAAAAAGTAATTTCATGCAGCATCTAAATGGCAAATTGGAAACAACCATGCGATAATACAAACTCCCCAATGGGTCGCTTGAAATTCATTCTTCTCAGGGAGATGCTGAAAGCTCGACCTATACTTTTACACTGTTTTGCACCTGAGACCGGTGATCTCATGTGACCTGCAGCTGAACTCCATCCAACCTGCCGTCTAATCAGCAGGTTCACTGAAAGAACACACCTTTCACGCCTGTAATTACTGTGTTTTTTTTAAAATTTGTGCAGTCGTTTCCCCCCCTGGTTTCCTGCCCTTTTGGAATACCTCCCTCTGAGGTTGGCGCCATTTACATTTTAATAATCTTGTTTTACTTCCCAGTGTTGCTCCGTCTGTGGAAAACACACATTGTGAGAGCGCTGCTGCAGTAATTGCTCCTGGACGTCTGAAACGCTTGTGTCGGTTTGAGTCTCGCATTTTCGTGCAGCTGAGTACTTCTGTGTCACGCAACAGGGACGAAAAGGGAAATATCTTCCTTTCTGATGCATTGCTGTTTGCTTCCTTTGTGTGTTGGAGGCTTTAAATCTCCTTTTGGTCGCACGGTGAAGACGGGAGTCGCATTTGTTCTGCTGAATGAAGTAACCGAGTTCAGACAATAATTAAAAGTGTGTCAGATTCGCCCGTGATGTGATGCATTGTTGGCTGAAGTAATCACCGGGCTGCCAGTGAGTAGAATTAGCCTGACTGAGAGGTAGAATATGACGCCCAGAATATCAACAGCACCGAAGCTGCGCCTCTGGAATTTGTTCTCGCAGCTTTTCCTAGGAGATAGAGATTTTCTACTGCGAGCTCAGGAATGCGACTGTTCAACCGTCTGGATCACCGGCGGGTTCGAAAGGACGGTTATCGTTTTAACAAATCTGCAAAGGGACACCGTTTATCAGACATTCAGCTCTACAACAGCCCTTGAAAACAAACTGTGTCGCTTCCAGTTCATGTCGATTAAACTGCGACATTTCAGCTGCCGCCAGAAATCATGTGACAAAAGAATCTGGGGTTTTGGGCTAAACTCGGCTGAACTGCAGGCAGTGTTCACACAGTGTAGCCCAGTGCTTCTCAGTTATTTCTGTTACGCCCCCCCCAGGAAGGAGAAAACATTTCGGGTGGACAATTAAATGCGGTTTACTCTAAAAGCCACCAGAGGGCACTCTTGTTTTTGGGGTAACCCCCTCTGACCACATGACATTTTGGGTCTCCGCGCGACAGACAGCGACAGTGACGGAGTTCTCTTTCCTTCCTGAGCGACATACGCACGGTTGGGCCGGCATTCTTATCTCCGGTTGTCTAAGAAGCTGGGAGGCTGTTAGGAGCTGCCGCGCTAGAGGCCGCGCCTGTTCATTAGGTCGGATGGGGTGAAGGCCACATTGTCAGTAGGACATTTGAACTGTATGTAATTACATTTGTATCTGTAACGTTCCATAGAAAATATGTGAATTGGGAGATTGTGTTGGGGGTGGACTGAAGGTCCTTGGTGGAGGTATGAGCTCTCTGAATGAATTTTCTAGTTAACATTGTTTTGTCCGCTGCCAACATTTTTAGACACAGTAAACACTAGGGCTGGTCCTGAATGTTCAAATATCCGAATATTCGTTTGTTGTGGTGGTATTCGGATAATAATTTTGATATCCGAATAGTCGTTCATACCGCCGCCGAGTGCCGCCGAGTGTCACCGAATGCTGCCGAACTTTGCCGAGTGCCACCGAGGCTCTAGAACACCACTGTGGTTCTAGTACATGGACCTGCCAACTCCGGTGTCAAACCCCCCGCCCCCGACCGACACCACGGCACGAACCGAATATTCGAATATTCGCCGATTATTGGATCCGAATATCCGGAGCCCAGATGTTGCTACTCGGACCAGCCCTAGTAAACACACCGGTCGTTCCTCGTCTCCCACCGTAGTCACAGTGAAGCCGAGCGCTACATTCGCTTCGTCGTATTTCCTCGTCTCAGCTTTCGGGAGACTTTCGTTTGTCTCGTTATCTCCGTCTACACCACAGAGCTAAAACTCCCTGCGCACACTCTGACATCGAGAGCGCCGCCGCCACCTACTGTAGTGGATGTGCAATTGAATTACATTAGCGAGCCCAGTATGTAGAGAGCCACCATTTTTCCAGTGTTGGAAACACCTGTGGACACTTGGAAGAGGTTTTTGTTGAAGACATGATTAAAGAAACTCTACGTTTTTGGATGATTTAACTGTCATTTTTGAGTTCTTTCTACTTTTATCTATGGTTATGTTGCTTTTAATTGAGTTGTAAGACTTTATATTGCAGTAAAAATGTGACAGGAGCATATAAAAAACATCCAAACCCCAACTCTGCTGCAACCAACAGTCCTGTGACAACATTTGGGAATTGCTTGGCTGAATTCGGCTGAACTGCAGGCAGTGCTGCATGTGTAGATTCCATTTTTGTCAAAGAAATTCAACTTTGCGTCTGATTTATGGCGTCAAAACTGTGTCCTGCTGCACTGAACACGTAGCTATGGCTGGGCTGTTTTTAATAGCAGGACTTTATATTGCAGTGAAAATGAATAAAAACGTAACGGGAGCCAAAGAAATCCCCAAAAACTCAACTCTGCTGCAACCAACAGTCATTTTTTGGCTGCATTCGGCTGAACTGTATTCGGCTGAACTGCATTCCTTTTTTTCAATTTTTGTTAAGAATCCAACGTTAATGGAGCTGCAGGACTTGGAGTTGCCGCTGCAGGCTTCGGTAAAGTGTTTCTGGTTTCGGACGGGGCTTGAGCTGCCGTCTGGGGAGAGTCCCAGGATGCAGAGTGAAAGCCGAGGCTTCGTTATCAGATCTACATTCCACAGTGACAGCTGATTTCACTGCGGCAGCCTCCGGCTCCACGTCGCATCGACCCGCCCGGGCCTCGGCGTTCTGTCCGGCGGATCAAGGACCGGGCTGAGAGTGTGTTTACCAGCAACACTCCTCGGGTAGATCCGTCCCTCAGGGCTGCCTTTTTATTCCAGCATGACTCCAGACTTCCTCGGGGAGGCTTTTCCTCCCTCCGTGCACCTCGGCAGAGCAGCTATTTGTTTTAGCAGCAGAAGAATGCGCCCATTGTCCGTCGGCAGCCATCCTGAACTGACTGCTGTAAATGCGCCTTTTGTCCGGCGTCCGAGTTGCAGACAGAACTTATCCAGCGCCGGGTGGCTGAGTCCGCGGTGGGGTTTCAGGGTGAGGGGGGGAGGATATTTAGTTTAGCAGACAGGTGCATTCATCTTCCCCCGGCGCTGTGGGACGGCCTGGGCCTTATCGGAGAAGCCGAGGCTCCCCGTTGAATGGGCGGCGTGATTAATGCTGCAGCCGACGGAGGCTAATCATCTCCTCCCGAGACTGAAGCGCCGCTGATTCGATGTCGTTTCCACGGTTATCAGAGTTTTCTGCGTCCCGGATCCAGAGTCCCACCGAGAGCTGCGTTCGGTTCGTGTCAGTACGACTTCCTCTCGGCTCCAACGTGCTGCATTCATCATGAAGCCGCTCCAAAGACGAGCTGTCCTTCAGGAAAAACAACAAACACCGACGCATTTTCAGTTTTCCACGATCCTGAACGTGTCTGACCTCAGGTTTGGAGCCACATGTGAGCTCAGACTTGGGATATTTAATCAGAATCACTTCTATCCACCTGCCTTATTTTAAAATAAGCTGCTCGGTCGAACCAGAAGCATTTGGCTGAACTGGAAAACAAGAGCCAGTCATGTGTAGCAGAGAGTTTTATCAGGAAAAACAACCGAATCCGAGCTGAAAATCACTTTGTTTTGCATTTAAAATGTTTTTTTTTTTGCATATTTCTGTGTCATTTTTGCATTTCTTGTGCTGTTTCTGCACCAATTTGCATTTTTAAAAGTCATTTTTGCACCTTTCTGTGTCATTTTTCTCTAATATTTTGGTACCTTTTGTGTCACTTTTGCATCTTTGGGGTCTTCGTGTGACTTTTTCCTGTTATTTTTGCATATTTTCTGTTGTCTTTGTGTCTTTTGTGTCATTTTTCCGGCTATTTTTCCATCTTTTATGTCAATGTCGGATTTTTTCCTATTATTGCTGCAATTTTCTGTCATTTTTGCATTTCTAATGTTGTTTCTGCTCCTCTTTGTGTCGTCTCTGTCATGTATTTTGCCATCTTTTTCTGTCAGTCTGACTTCTGGTCTTTTCACATCTGTTTGCATCATTTTTGCATTTTTAAAAGTCATTTTGGCACCTTCTTGTGTCATTTTGGCATCTTTTGGTGTCTTTATGTGATTTTTTTCCTCTTATTTCTTCGTCTTGTCTTTTCACATCTACTTGAGTCATTATTTCCTGTTAAGTTTTGCATTTTTAAAGTCATTTTTCTCCTTTTTGCATCATCTCTGTTGTATTTCTGCATCTCTCTGTCATTTTTGTATCCTCTTATGTCTTTGTGTGACCCTTTTCCCTGTTATTTTTGCATATTTTCCGTCATTTTTGTGTCTTTTGTGTCATTTTTCTGGTTATTTTTCTGCCATTTTTTCATCCTCTTGTGTCAATGTCGGATTTTTTCCTATTATTGCTGCAAATTTCTGTCATTTTTGCATTTCTAATGTTATTTTTGCATCTTTTTGTGTCATTTTTGCATCTCTGTCAGTTTTGTTGAATATTTTTTTCTCCTTTTTGTGTCATTCTGGCGTCTTTTTGTTTCTCTATGGGATTTTTATCCATTATATTTGCATCTTTTTGCATATTTGTCTGATTTTTTCCTATTATAGCTGCATATTTCTGTCATTTTTGCATTTCTAATGTTGTTTCTGCTCCTCTTTGTGTCGTCTCTGTCATGTATTTTCCCATCTTTTTCTGTCAATCTGACTTCTGGTCTTTTCACATCTGTTTGCGTCATTTTTGCCTTTTCAAAAGTTATTTTTGCACCTTCATGTGTCATTTTTCTAATATTTTGGCACCTTTTTGTTTCTTGATGTGATTTTTTTCCTCTTATTTTTGCGTCTTGTCTTTTCACATCTACTTTTGTCATTTTTTACCTGTTAATTTTTGCATTTTTAAAGTCATTTTTCTCTTTTTTGCATCATCTCTGTTTGTATTTCTGCATCTCTCTGTCATTTGTGCATCTTCTTATGTCTTAGTGTGACTTTTTCCTGTTATTTGAGCATATTTTCTGTCATTTTTGTGTCTTTTGTGTCATTTTTCTGGTTATTTTTCTGCCATTTTTGCATCCTTTTCTGATATTGTTTGATTTTTCCTATTATTGTTGCATATTTCTGTCATTTTTGCATTTCTAATGTTCTTTTTGCATCTTTCTGTGTCATTTTCTGCTCCTCTTTGTGTCGTCTCTGTCATGTATTTTCCCATCTTTGTCTGTCAGTCTGACTTCTGGTCTTTTCACATGTTTGCATCATTTTTGTCTGGACATTTTGCATGTTTTTAAACATCATTTTTGCACCTTCTTGTGTCATTTTGGCGTCATCTCGATGCTTTATGTGATTGTTGTTGATTGTTTTTGCATCTTTTCTGACGTTTTTGCATGTTTTTGTGTCGTCGTCAGACATCTATTGATTGTTTTTGCATCTTCTTATGTCTTAGTGTGACTTTTTTCCTGTTATTTTAGCATATTTTCTATCATTTTTGCATCTTTTGTGTCATTTTTCTCTATATTTTTGCACCTTTTTGTATTATTTTTGCATCCTCTTGTATCATTGTTTGATTTTTTTCCTTATTTTGCTGCTTATTTCATTTTTTTATCTCACCTTTTTACATTTCTTATGTTGTTTTCACATCTGTTTGTGTCATTTTTGCACCTTTTTGTGTCATTTTGGCGTCATCTTGTTTCTTTATCTGATTTTTGTCAGTTATTTTTGCATCTTTTTGACATTTTTGTCCATTATTTTTTGCATCTTGCCTTTTCACATCTATGTGTTTCATTTTTGCCTGTTTCTTTTTGCATTTCTTACGTTGTTTTTGCAGCTCTTTGCATCTTTCCTGACATTCTTATCCGGTATTTCTGCATCTCTTTGTGTCTTTTCATTGTGTCCTGCTGACAGAGGACATCTCTTCATTCTGTCTCCTTCATGCTTGTTCAGGACGTCATGTTGCAGTGAAAAATGAACCACAGTGAGTAAAACAGAACCTTCAGAGGGCCGACCTCCTGCCTCTGCCCACACTGAGAGCTGCTGCTAATACGACAGCGTCTGTTTGCTTTTTTAACGAGGAGACACGACGAGCAAAAATAAATGGGCGCTTTAAATACCGACGTGTGTTTTCTGAGGGCTGCCGCGGACTATCTTTACCCGAAGCCTGGAGGCTCAGACGGCAGCAGCTTCACCAGAGAAACATAAGCAGGAAAACGCAGACGAAACAGCGACCGGGGCCCTGCCCTGCTGCCTCCACCGCTAATATAAATACATGAGGGTGTCGGAGGCGTGAGTGTTTACCGGGCGGCCTCGCTCTGAGCATGCTCAGTCCGCCGGCGGGGCAGCAGCGGCGGCGACCCCTCGACCCCCGGGGAGGTGGGCGGCGGGACAAATGAATAAACCGAGCTCTTCACATCGTGCAGCCGACGTTCGCTGCGTCTCATCCGCCTCCTCACACATGTCCTCCGACGTAAAGCAGCAGCAGCGGTCTTTATTCTCCCTCTCATCCTGGAGAGTGAGCCCGGCTTCTTTTACAGACCGCAGAAGTGGAGATGGTTCGCAACGAGAGCCGCCGACACACAGGATCAAAGCAGCGCCTGCACACACACACACACACACACTCAACACGACAATGGGCGCACTGCTGGCGAGTAAAGGATCAAAGCTTCTAATTCCAGGCAGCGAGGAGACGTCGAGCATCACAGCCGAGGTGCTCGACGACGCGCCGGTGAAACAAAGTGCTAATGGAGGCGACAGAGAGCGAAGCCGAGAGGTGAAACTCAGCCGAGGTGAGGCCTCTGCAGCGGAGCTCCGGCATTAAGGACTCGGCTTTATGGAGCCGGACGTCTTGGTGACGTAAACCCAGCCGGCATGAGGCGAAGCTGTGAAATACACGGATCACATCAGCGCTAACTGATGCTAATACGTCCGCTGGGGGCTGCTCTCTAATCGATACCTCCGCTGCTCACAGTTTCCACTCTCACTCCCACTTCGCCTCATTTTCAGCCCGACGTGTTGCAGAAGGCGCACGAGACCAGATGAAGCGCTAACAAGCAGTTTTCCGGGCGTCACGTTTTTGCTCGGATCGTTTTTCACTGGAAACAGAACAAACCACGGAGGAGGAGATGTTATTCTGTGCAGGATGACGTAGTAGAAAGAGACCAAAATGACACAAAAAGATGCAAAACTAACCAGCAAGGATCTCATAAAGACACAAAGACATGCAGAGATGACATTAAAACAGCGACCAGAACATGCAAACACCACACAAAGACACAAGAAGATGAAAAAATGACAGAAACGGTGCAAAAATAGAAGCCGAAATGAAAGAAAAGACATGCAAAAATAACACAAAAGATGCAAAATACGAAACAAAAATGACACAAAGACACAAGAAGAGGGAAAAAATGACAGAAAAGGCTGCAAAAATGACCAACAAGAGTCACACAGTGCAAAAAGAACAGGCGAAAATGACACGAAAAATGCAAAAATGATAGAAACAAAGCAAAAATAGGAGCTAAAATGAAAAGAAAGACATGCAAAAATAGCATAAAAGATGTAAAATACGAAACAAAAATGACACACAGACACAAAACTATGCAAAAAATGACACAAGAAGGCAAGAATCACACCAGGACAGAAGATGATGACAAAAAATGAGACAAAAGATGCAAAAACAGCCGACAGAATGACAAGAAAGACGCAAACAATGTAAGAATGATGCAAAAATATGCAAAACTAACCACCAAGAATCACATAAAGACGCAAGAAAATGCAAAAATCACACAAAAGGATGCAAAAATGAACGACAAATATGACAAAAAGACACAAGGAGAAGAAAAAAAGGACACAAAAGATGCAAAAATAACAGAAAAATGTGCAAAAATAATCAACAAGAATCATAAAGACACAATAAAATGTAAAACTGATGCAAAAGATACAATAAAAACAGGCAAAAATGACACAAATAACCAGCAAAAAGCACAAAAAGGCACAAGAAGGTGCAAAAATGACACAAAAGATGCAAACGAATTCAAAAATATGCAAAAAATAACCATCAAACATGACATAAAGACACAAGAAGATGAACAAAAATGACACAAAAGACACTAAAAGATGCAAAAATGGGAGATAAAATGAAAAGAAATACGTGCAAAAGTAACACTAAAGATGCAAAATACGAAACAAAAATGACACAAAGACACAAAATATGCAAAAAACGACACAAGAGTGCAAGAAAACCAGGCAAGAATCACACCAAGACAGAAGAAAAAGACAAAAATGACACGAAAGATGCAAAAATAGCCGACAACAATCAAACAAAAGACACGAAAAGGTGCAAAAATGACATAAGAATGCAGGAATACCAGGCAAGAATCACAGCAAGACACAACCAAATGCACAAAAGATGCAAAGAACGACCACGAAAGACCCAAAAACATGCAGACGTGACACTAAAACAGCAAAAAGAAGAGGCAAAAACCTCACAAGATGAAAAGAATCGCCCAAGAATGACATGAAAGACACGAAAAGATGCAAACATCACGCAAAAATATTCAAAAAATAAACCAACAAAATCAGATAAAGACACAGGAAAAAGTAAAAATGACACAAAAATGCAAAAATAGCCATCAAAAATGACAAAAAGACACAAGATGATGCAAAAATCAAACAAAAAGATGCAAAAGTGACACAAAAATGCAGGAACAACAGGCAGAACTGATGCAGGAGCACCGACAACGACACAAAAACATGCAAAAACAACAAAAATATCCTGTAACAGCAGGCGAAAATCACTCAAAGACACGAGAACGTCAGCAGAAAGACAGAAAAACGACACAGGGGCTCAAAAAGATGCACAAAATGACACCAAATGACACAAATATGTGCAGAAATGACACAAAACTGCAAGCAGAAGAGACAAAAACGACACAAATAGACGCAAAAATGAGAAGAGAAGTGAAAAATGTCGATTTAAATACAAATAAATGTGAACATGCAGCCTGGGAGGGTCGACTTCTGGTCCACTTCTAAAGGAGACGAAGTGATTTTGACTGAACATCATGACGTTTTGGTTCGAACTGGTGACGTTTTCCTGCTGATTACTTCAAGGACCGTAGGAAACTGGACAATCTGCCTGTTTACTGTTATTTTTTTGCACCTCTGACTCTCATAAACGGTTATTTCGGTGGTTTTCTCGCCTTCCAGACCTGCCAGGGGGGTTTTATAAATCCTTCCCTCGAGACCAGAAGCAGCAGAAACCCTGTTCTTGTGAGGAATCAGTCGCCTGATCACGTGGTCAGACGTTTCTGCTGCTTCTAACGAGACGCCGAGTTATTCACAGACGGACTCACCGTGTTGAAGTTGGGGAAGAGGCTGAGGGGCGACGAGCCGTTGAGCCTGAAGGGCAGCAGGTGCTTGAGGTCCAGCTGAGGCTGCAGGGGCCGTCCGGGGACGGGGAGGGAGGCCAGGAGGGGGCTGCCCTGGGCGGACGTACCTGCAGAGAGGGACGGCAACAAGGTAGGAGGCGTTCAGAGGGAAAGTCATGATTGTTTATTTATTTATTTACGAAGAAAATTTCTCACTGTTTGATAAAATAAAGAGGCTGGAAGAGGAGGCAGGCAAAAACATATATGTCATTTTTTAATAGTTAATAAACAGATTTTTTCAGATTTTAATACAATAAAAAAACTTTTCAGTTAAAAAGAAAAAAAGAACAAAATACTGATTTTTATTGTGAATGTTAGGTAAAGTTTAGGACTGTTTTTTATTTACAAAAATTTTATTTTAATTTAATTTATTAATTTTACTTTATTTTTTATTTATGTTTGTTATTTATTTTATTTTATTTAGTTAAGATGTATTTTGTTTGTGTGTTTGTGTAATTTTACTAAATATTATCTGTAAATTAACAAAACAGTTTTAATAAAAAAAAATGATAAAAAACTGTAAAAAACTAAAAAAATAATGGCAAATATTTTTTCCAGTCAAGCATCTTTAAAAAATTGAATTACCATCTATATAAACAAATTGATTGTTTTTTTTATAGTCAGTATATAAATAATATTACTTTCTGTGATTTTACCAGATAACTGTAATTGAATAAACCAGAAAAAATCTGTAAAATTATGGTTTTAAAAATTATTCCTCCTTTTTAAATAATCAATATCCATAATTTTGTTTTAATAAGTTGAAAATATCTGTAATTTATTTTCTCGCTGATTTTAATACAATAAAAAAATGTTGTAAAAGAGTAAATTAGTACTAATAAAATACAGATTTTAATGTGGATTTTACAGTTTAGGCATGCTTTTTTATTTTTTTTTTTACAGTTAACAAGTATTTATTTTGTGTGTGTGATTTTGCTAAATATTATCTGTAAATTAACAAAACCATTTAATTAAAAAAATGAATAATAAAATATACAAAATACTTAAACATCTAACATTACACTTAGAATACTGCAGTGTTTAAAAATTATTTTAAAAATTATAAAAATAACGGCAAATATCTGAAACATGTCTATTTTCCAGTCAAGCATCATAAAAAATTGAATTACGATCGATATATAAAAATAAAATAAAATATAACATTATTTACAGTGTTGGGCTGTTTTTACATAGTCGACATACAAAATAATGTTTAATTTTTTAATAATACAGGAAAAACTTGTAAAATAATGGCTTGTAAAACGATTCACCTTTTTTCAATCAATAAGATCCATAATTTTTCTTTCATAAATGTAAAATATCTGTAATTTTCTTTCCTCGCTGATTTTAATACAGTAAAAAATACACTGTAAAATAATTAATTAATATTATAAAAATACAGATTTTTTATGTGGGCAATATTCACAGATTTTGTAGGTTTTTATGTTATTTTACCCGCTTTTATCTGTAATTCAAAAAAATGGTAAATTGTTTATAAAATCACAGTCAAAAACGCTTATTTCTGCATGTATGTGGAAGAACACGAGGCTTTAAAGAGGTGTTTTTTGCTTCATGCAGACAATAGAGGCTGAACATGTGTTTTGTGGGGGGAAGGGCGGCTCTACTTATCTCCCCCATCACCCCAGTCGCCTCGTCGCATCCCCCAAGGACGTGCACCTGCCCCTCATGTACATAGACCCTCGCAAACACGTCATTTAATTACTGATTTACTGGCTGAGGAAAGGCGGCTGCACGGAGGGGAAGATGGGAGATATCGGATTTCAAATGGACCAGGGATGAAGAGATTTCTAATTTTCCGCCTGGCTGCGTTTCAGCGGTCCGGCGAGCTCGGCGGTGTGCAGGCACTTATCCCAGCGCCGGGATCAATCATCGGTGTCGGCCGCGGGTCACCGTGGCCACCCCCGAAGCCGGCCTATCGACGGCCCGCAACACGCCGCCGCTGTGATAACACTCAGCAGAAAGAGAAAGCAATCACCGTCCGCGCAATGACACCGCCGGCCTCGGAGAGAACACGAAAGAAAGAAAAACCGATCACGACGAAGGAGCAGGAATAAAATGCTGCTACGTTCACCGCCTGAGTTTCAGCGTTTTTTAAATGAAATGTTAGATTAATTAAGGATTAACTGAATCCCGTTGTTGGGTTGTCACATCTGGTGTCATGAATTTGAATAGCTTTCTAGTAAATGCAGCGTTAGCGATCAATAATTGATTAATCTGTAATAAAAATGGATCCCAGCTTGTCTTAAACAGACTAGATCTGGCCCGGTAGTCATTAAGCGTCACATAAGTCTTTGTCATGGTGCCCCTTTAGAGAGATACCAACTTAGCTGATAACACGACTTTAGCACAGTGGATATTTGTACTTTGCTAATGCTACTGTTTTCATCCACAAACACATAATTTAGGCCTTTAACCATTAAGCACCACATGAGTCTTTGTCATGGTGCCCCTTTACCTAGTCCGCAGCATTAGAATGTATAAAAACGTATCTGATAATACAACATTAGCACAGTGGATATTTGTCCTGTGCTAATACGTCCAGAAACACACAATTTAGGCCTTTAACCATTAAGAGTCACATGAGTCTTTGTCATGGTGCCCCTTTACTGAGTCAGTACCTTAGTTGATAACACAACTTTAGCACAGTGGATATTTGTCCTTTGCTAATACTACTGTTTTCATCCACAAACACATAATTTTAGGCTTAGACCATGAAGCGCCACATGAGTCTTTGTCATGGTGCCCCTTTAACTAATCAGCAGCATTAGAATGTATAAAAACGTATCTGATAATACAACTCTGGCACAGTGGATATTTGTCCTGTGCTAATACGTCAAGAAACACACAATTTAGGCCTTTAACCATTAAGAATCACATAAGTCTTTGTCATGGTGCCCCTTTAGAGAGTTGGCAGCTTAGATGGTAATACAACTTTAGCACAGTGGATATTTGTCCTGTGATATTACTATTTACATCCACAAACACATAATTTAGGCCTTTAACCATTAAGTGCCACGTAAGTCTTTGTCATGGTGCCCCTTTAGAGAGTCAGCAGCTTAGCTGATAACACATCTTTAGCACACAGGATATTCTTCCTGTGCTAATATTGCTGTGTTCATCCACAAACAGATAATTTTGGCCTTTAACCATTAAGAGTCACATAAGTCTTTGTCATGGTGCCCCTTTAAATAATCAGCAGCACTTTGAATCAAGAACAACTTACTTGACAGCACAACATTAACACAGTGGATATTTGTCGTATGCTGATATTTCTGTTTTCGTCCATCAACACATAACTTTGGCCTTGAAACATTAAGCGTAACAAAAGTCTTTGTCATGGTGCCCCTTTAAATAGTCAGTACCTTAGTTGATAACACGACTTTAGCACAGTGCATATTTGTCCTGTGATATTACTATTTACATCCACAAACACATAATTTAGGCCTTTAACCATTAAGGATCACATAAGTCTTTGTCATGGTGCCCCTTTGACTAATCCGTGTTTTTAAATAAACTATTATAAGAATTAATTGAAATATTTTGTTAGGAGAGTTGTAAGGTTCCTAAGTCCAGTCTGTCAGGTGTGATAAATCCGAACAGTTTCTTAATAAATGCATCATTAGCAATCAATAACTGATTAATCTAAAATACAAATCGATCCAGCTTGTCAACACACGAGTTCTGGCTAGAGGTCATTACGCGTCACATATGTCTTTGTCATCGTGCCCCTTTAACTAATCGGCAGCATTTCAAATCAATAACTTTAGCTAGTAAAGGGGCACCATGACAAAGACTTAAATGGAGCTTAATGGTAAACATTTCACAGTTTGTGGACAGAAACAGTGAAATCAGCCGTGCTAATGTTAGTTTCGACTTGGTGAAACGACCACAGATATCTGTAGTGATGTCACAATCTCTGGAAAGCTCTCGACAAACACACGACAACCTGTTTCACCTCCACGTCAGAGCAGCACGAGACTGACGTTACAGTAGATTTCTGCCAAGAACAAAGCCCTCATTCTCTGCAAACTCCTCGCTAATGAGCTCTTTCTATTTTCCAACCATCTGATTCACCACAGCAGCCGTCATTAACTTCTGCAGACACTGTTGAAATGCTTTGCTGGACCGACATCAAATGAGAAGTCCTGCATGAGCAACATTAACAACAATCCAGACTGGTCGTAATGACGTTTTAGCATCTCTGACTAGTCCAAATTGAACTACAGAGATCTCTAACTGGTCGTAATGGCATTGATGCCTGTAATTCTACAGTCAGACTCACAGTTTACCATAAAGCTGCCTATCCAACGTCTCACTCAAAAAAAAGATAAACTCCTTTCTTGCGCCTGCTTTGAACATAAATTCCTAGAAAGGCAGATCTGGATGAAACACGCTCCACTTTCAGCTCCCATCAAAGACTCCAGCACGCCTGAACCGCCATCACACCCGGCAACACAACAGAAGCTGTCGAAATAAAGAGCAGCAGTCGCTCTGCAAAAAATCTCCCCTTGTTTTGTTGTGATAGTTTTTCTTTCTCACGCTCGCTCTCAAGGTTGATGACGACAAAGCTGCTGCTGCTGCTGCACGGCGTTTTGTGCGATTTGCACAACAGAGTGATAGATGGGGAATCTGTCAGTCGTCTGAAGGCTTTTATTTTCTGCCAGGATTTGGCGGCCGTGACGCAGGATGTGTTGGTTGGTGGGTTGCAGCTCTGAGGCTCCCAGCATGTGCTCCGCGGGCCGGTCTAACACCTGGAAAGCAGCGGAGGTGCGTGATGGATGTAAATTTGACTTGACGTTGCCGTTTTTGTCAACAAACACATGACTTTGGCCTGTAACTCAACTCTGGTTTGTTTTAAAAGCATGAGCTCTGGTCGGAGGTCATTATGCATCACATACATCTTTGTCATGGTGCCCTTTTGCTAGCTAAACCCCCACAGTGCTCGCCTCCTCTGGTTGGGACAACATTAAACAGTAAGATGGTGGAAAAATCAGGTTCTCAGTTCGGTTTAGGCACCAAAATGGTAGACTTTAGAGCCATGATGTGGTTGGTTTGTTGAAGCTCTGAAGCTCAATGATGGATGCTAATTTGACTTGATATTACTGTTGTCGTCAACAAACACTTAGTATTGGTCTGTTACACGTGACTCGGTTGTACGGATGCTGTCTTAGCCAATCCAGGTTTAGCTTTAAAACATCATCTCTGGCCCGGGGTCATTATGCATCACATACATCTTTGTCATGGTGCCCATTTACGAGCTAAACCCCAACAATGCTTGCCTCCCCTGGGTGCTACAGTAGTAAACAGGAAGAAGCTCCACCTGGTGGAACAATCAAGCACTACAGCTAACCTACAATACCCTAAAATCAAGGTATCAGATATCAACAACAAAAAAAAACTTCGGTTGACACTCACGGCAGTACCTACAACTTAGAGGCTTGGTTAAGATTGGAAACCAAAATAACTGGTATAGGTTTAGGTAATCTACAGTAAATCTGACTTGATATTGCTGTTTTCATCAACAAACACTCAGTATTGGCATGTTACACATGTGACTCGGTCTTACGCCAATCCAGGTTTGTCTTAAAGACCTGAGCTCTTGTTGGAGGTCATTATGCATCACATACATCTTTGTCATGGTGCCCATTTACAAGCTATACCCCCACAATGCTCGCCTCCTCTGGTTGCAACAGTAGTAAACAGTAAGATGGTGGAACAATCAGGCACTACAGCTAACCTACGATACCTAAAATCCACGAAAATGGTATTCGATATCAACAAAAAACTTCCTTTAAGTGTCAGATTATTATTCTTCAAGTCAGGTTTTGTTGTCCAGTTAGGTTTAGTCACCAAATTTATTGAATTTGGAAAAATATCACGCTTTGGTTGACGCTTAATTTTAGCCTGTTACACATGTGACTCCGTCGTAGGCCAATCCAGGTTTGTCTTAAAGACCTGAGCTCTGGTCGGAGGTCATTACGCATCACATACATCTTTGTCATGGTGCCCCTTTACGAGCCAAACCCCACAATGCTCGCCTCCTCTAGTTGTGACAGTATTAAACAGTAACAGTCAGGTACTACAGCTAATCTTTAATGCTGAAAGCCAAGGAGTTGAGGCACATTTTGGCTAACATATGACCCTTTGACTACATGTTTAAAGCTGGTGATGACAAAGCCGCTGCTGTTCGGCGTTTTCTGTGATTTGCAGAACAGAGCGGTAGACGGGGAATCCGTCAGAAGCCTGTGGTCTTTTATTTCCTGACGGGATCTGGCAGCCGTGACGCAGGATTGGTTGGTCGAAGCTCCGAAGCTCCCAGCATATGCTCCTCAGCCCTGGTTCTGCTCCGTGTGGGCCGGTTTGACACAAGACGGACGCAGCCCGAAGACACGTGGGCAGCAGACAACATTCAGAGGAAAAGGAAGAAGCTGGTGTTGGCAGGGCTATCAGAGGGAAGAGCTGGGCTTGCAGGGAGGCCAGTTATCAGCTGATAGTGCTTCCCCACCTCTCTGTGACTCCCCAGGCAGCTTATTAAATCAGGGCCTGGCTGTTTGCCTCTTTGGATGATAACGCTGCCACGGAAGCCTGAATCCAAGCGAACGAACGGAGGAGTGTGTGTGTGTGTTTGGCTCGCAAATACTGGTATCACACACACACACAAGCTCGTACAAACAAAACTGCCTACGCACCTCAGAAAACAAATAGCTCCCGGGGCGAAGGGAAGTCAATATAAATACACAACGCACACACACACACAAAATCAAACAAGGTATGGCTCTGCTCTTGGCACATACTGTGGAGGGTTTTAGTGCACTTTAAGGCAACTTCATGCACATTTTTGCTGTGTTTTCATTTGGGATAGCGGGAGCCTTTTTTTTTTTTTGCCTGAGTCATGAAATATTTAGCATCCAGCGTCGATACGGAGTCCCAATCTGATACCATTTTTCAGGATAATACAGACCTCAAGTGCAAAAAAAGTTGGTAAAATCAATCCGATGCACACACTGCAAAAAATTAAGCCTGTAACTGTGTGTTTTTAACATTTTACTGTTATTTCACCGATTTTCACAGGTAAAAACTAGTAAAATCCCATAAAAACAATTATTAATTTACATTTGACTTAAAAAACATCAAAAATCTGTATTTAAATCAATGTTCGACCCTAAAATTATACTATTAATAATTATATAATATAAAAACATAATATATAATATTAATTATATATAGTTTTGCTGCATTACAATCTGCAAAAATATACAATTATTTTAAAGATAATTGCCCTTATTTGAAAGAAAAAATGTATAAAAATTATTAAAATGAATTTTAAAAAATGTTATTGTACAGATTTTTACTAGCACACTTTCACTGTTGATATCTAGTAAAATTTCAGATTTTGAAAAATGTATTATAAATATTTTTTGTTTAATTGAACTTTATCTTGATGAAAATTCTTTTTTTTTTAAAATGCACTAATGACTCATTATGACGACTTAGTATTTAGGTCAGCGCAACTCCACGAAAAAAGAAAAATCTAAGCTTCTTTTAAATATCTTAAAGTTGGAAAATGTTCTGCCTGTATAGTAAACAATACTTTCAATGTCATGTAAGTCAACAATGGCTCGTCTTAAACCCATAAGCTCAATTTGGAGGTCATTAAGCGTCACAGAAGTATCGGTCATTGTGCCCCTTTACTAGTGGCACATACACAAAGGATATTTTTCTCCTTATAAATTACTTTCAATGCCATGTAAGTCAATAATGGCTGGTCTTAAACCCATAAGCTCAGTTTGGAGGTCATTAAGCATCACGGAAGTATCTGTCATGGTGCCCCTTTACTAGTGGCACATACACAAAGGATATTTTTCTCCTTATAAATTACTTTCAATGTCATGTAAGTCAACAATGGCTCGTCTTAAACCCATAAGCTCAGTTTGGAGGTCATTAAGCGTCACAGAAGTATCGGTCATTGTGCCCCTTTACTAGTGGCACATACACAAAGGATATTTTTGATCTTATTGCGTACTTTTTCAGTGCCATGTAAGTCAATAATGGCTCGTTTTAAACCCATAAGTTCATTTTAGAGGTCATTAAGCGTTGCAAAAGTATTTGTCATGGTGCCCCTTTATTAGTGGCACATACACAAAGGATATTTTTCTCCATATTTTGTACTTTTTCAGTGCCATGTAAGTCAATAATGGCTCGTCTTAAACCCATAAGCTCAGTTTGTAGGTCATTAAGCGTCACAGAAGTATCGGTCATTGTGCCCCTTTACTAGTGGCACATACACAAAGGATATTTTCGATCTTATTGCGTACTTTAGATGTCATGTAAGTCAACAATGGCTCGTCTTAAACCCATAAGGTCATTTTGGAGGTCATTAAGTGTCACATAAGTATATGTCATGGTGCCCCTTTACTAGTGGCACATACACAATCATATTTTTCTCCTTATTGCGTATTATTTCTCTGACTTTGGTAGCATTTTCAAATTGTATTGGGTATTGATTGTTAGCTACACTAGTCCAGTTTAATAAATTGGAACCCTGTTAGCTGTCTTATTATATTTTTCTTTGTTTCACTGATTCAGCAGCACCTACAGACCCTGCTTGTCTTTGCAATTTTGCCTCTTTCGTCTGTTATTTATGCCACTAAGCAATAAAACCATGATCGCTAAACCAAAACCAACTGGTTTTGCGTCGTGTATGTTGGATGAAACAGCGATACAAGCGCAGGGTGATGCCTACTGTGGCTAATTTGTGTAATCAGTGTCAGAAGCACGAGAGACTTATTCAGATTTTTCGCATCCCTGACATTCTGCCACAAACTGTGACGCAAACAAAGGCTTTCGTTGTGTTTTGTTTGCGAGGAGGATGATTAAGCTCGCTGTGTCATTTCGTGTCAGCTTCCGCCGATCTGATGCGCTGCGATGTGTGTTCCTGCACATATGTGTTGTGTGCACATATGTTCCCTCTGACCGGAGTTATGTCTGCATCACGGCTTAGGCTTATTCACGCCTCACTTGCGGTTCGGGGTCCAGACAACCGCTGGCAGCCGAGGCAAAGGCCTGAAACCAAATGTCCAGCCTCTTCCTCTGCCTCTCCCAGATGACTTTGCTAACAGATCTGACTGTCTGTGCCAGTCCTTCCCCAGGCAGACCTCCTCCTCCTCCGACCATCATGACTCACTGGGCCTCGTTACACAACAGCCACCGTCACACTGCATCCCCTCCGATGGAACTCAAACATCGATTTTTCAATTATTTCCTGCATCTGAGAAAATAATGGATTCCGATGTATACAAGCAAACGCACCGAGTCTTCCCTCCTGGTTCCCGTGCAGAATTAGCCGTTCAAGCCTTAAGTCCTCCTACTGTAATTCTCTTGTCATCACTCCAGTGCTCCCTTAGGTTTCTGACAAATTGCCTTTTCTCACATCTAAATACCTCCGGTCCGCCCCCGCACTACCAATATTCCTGCTGCTTCTCAGCACCGCAGGAAGGAGGAAAAGCAAAGGGGAGAAAACTGCCTTTCTATTTGTGGCCCGGTGTAATTATGTGGGATAGTTTGCTGGCGCAGCAGGGTCTCGGTAGTTGGGTGACTGGATCTCCACCTTCTTTTTCCTCCTGTCTCTTGTCGTCTCGCCTCTGAAGATAAACTATCACAGCCATATTAGGGAGGCTGGGCTGAAGATGTTTGGATTGAACCTCAAAGGCCCAATCTTTTGCTTACGTCAGCTGTCCCGCAGCTTTGTAAAGGTAAATCTTGCCAGCATTAACAATCAATGGTAAATCAGTTCATAACACATCTTTTTACAGCCGTTGTCATCAATAAACACTTAATTTTGACTTAAACATATGCAACTAGGCTGTAGGAGTGCCATCTTAGTCATTCCTGGCTTGTCTTAGACACATGAGCTCTGGTCGGAGGTCATTAAGTGTCACTTAAGTCTTTGTCATGATGCCCCTTTAAATAATTATGGCTTAGTTGATAACACACCAGTAGCACAATGGATATTTGTCCAGTCCTGATATCTATGTTTTCGTCCACAAATTCACAATTTTGGCCTTTAACCATTAAGCGCCACATGAGTCTTTGTCATGGTGCCCCTTTGCTAGCTAAAGCCCCACAACGCTCCCCGTTTGCTAACATGAAACTGCTCACCTCCTCTGATCACACACATAAGTTTGACCTGAAACATGCCATCTTAGTCAATCCTGGCTTAACTTAGACACATGAGCTCTGGTCGGAGGTCATTAAGCATCACATAAGTCTTTGTCATGGTGCCCCTTTAAGTAATTGTGGCTTAGTTGATAACACACCAGTAGCACACTGGATATTTTTCTTGTCCTGACATTTCTGTTTTCGTCCACAAATTCTTAATTTTGGCCTTTAACCATTAAGCGCCACGAGTCTTTGTCATGGTGCCCCTTAAAATAATCGACTGCTTAGTTGAAACACAATTTTACACTGCTGCTGTCGTCAACAAACACATCATTTTGACATAAAACATATGCGACTGGGGTATAGGAGTGCCATCTTAGTCAATCCTGGCTTGTCTTAGACACATGAGCTCTGGTCGGAGGTCATTAAGCGTCACTTAAGTCTTTGTCATGGTGCCCCTTTGCTAGCTAAAGCCCCACAACGCTCCCCGTTTGCTAACATGAAACTGCTTGCCTCCTCTGATCGCACACATAATTTTGACCTGAAACGTGCCGTTGTAGTAAATCCTGGCTTAACTTAGACACATGAGCTCTGGTCGGAGGTAATTGGGCGTCACTTAAGTCTTTGTCATGGTGCCCCTTTAAATGATTGCGGCTTAGTTGATAACACACCAGTAGCACACTGGATATTTTTCTTGTCCTGACATTTCTGTTTTCGTTCACAAATTCTTCATTTTGGGCTTGAACCATTAAGTGTCACAGAAGTCTTTGTCATGGTGCCCCTTGAAATAATTGCGGCGTAGGTGATAACACAACTTCACACTGCTGTTGTCGTCAACAAACACATCATTTTGACCTGAAACATATGCGACTGGGGTAAAGGAGTGCCATCTTAGCCATTCCTGGCTCATCTTAGACACATGAGCTCTGGTCGGAGGTCATTAAGCACCACATGAGTCTTTGTCATGGTGCCCCTTTGCTAGCTAAAGCCCCACAACGCTCCCCGTTTGCTAACATGAAACTGCTCGCCTCCTCTGATCGCACACATAATTTTGACCTGAAACATGCCGTCGTAGTAAATCCTGGCTCATCTTAGACACATTACCTCTGGTCGGAGGTCATTAGGCGTCACTTAAGTCTTTGTCATGGTGCCCCTTTAAATGATTGCGGCTTAGTTGATAACACAACTGGATATTTTTCTTCTGCTGTTATCACTGTTTTCATCCAAAAACACATAATTTTGGCCTTTAACCATTAAGCGCCACATGAGTCTTTGTCATGGTGCCCCTTTGCTAGCTAGAGCCCCACAACGCTCCCCGTTTGCTAACATGAAACTGCTCACCTCCTCTGATCACTCCAGTAATAAACAGCAAGTAATTGTGGTAATTAAACCAGTCATTAAGCAAGGGCTAATTAAAAATACTAGAATATTAAGCATCGTATTTTAGCTGTAGCGTCGGGTTGCATCACCAGATGAAGCCTCTTATTGTTTAATACTGCAGAATGATTAAAGGAGCACCGAGACAAAGACTCCTATGAGGCGTAGTTAAAACAGTATTAAATAAAATGGCGTTTTAAAACCCCATTCGAATGTTTCTTCACATTTTCGTGTCACAGCAGAATGAAACTCTGCATCAGCAAACACTCGACATCTCTGCGCCGCCCAACATATGACTGACAGACGTGTCCTCAACCTGCCCGGATGACGCTTTGTTTACTTGCATAACCGAGCGAGCGGCGTTTACTCTGGCTCTGCACGGTTTGTTGTTCTCAAACTGCAGTCTGGCAAAACTTTCTTTGTCCTCATTCGCAGCCCGCAGAGACTGAAAACACAAGGACGCCGCGCTGCTGTGGACCCCCAAGGACCCTCATGACTTTGGCTCTAAAGAGGAGCGGAGTTTAAAAAAAGGAAAGTGAAAACTAAACGACAAGACCACCCCTGCTGGTAAGCCATTTAACAACCACAGCAGAGATGTAAGACTCGCAGAAAGAATGGCTTTTATTATGCAGCTTCCTATAGAGCCCGGCAGAAAAGGAAACATGATGAAACCCTTTGTGCAAGAGCGTTTTAAAAAGAATCCACCAGAGACGCGGCCGCCTTTGTCTGCGTTGTTTTTTCCTTTGCAGAGACAAGTGATGGTGGAGCCGCTGGACTTATTCCTTTCTATGATTTCTTCTGTGATTTCTGCAGAACTTGAAGGCTTCGTGCGCCACGTCTCCGCCGCTCGGCTGCGACGTCCCGCCGAGTGACAGCCGGAGCGTCGGCCAGGCCTTCATCACCGGCCCTCTGATCTGATTATCCAGCTGTGATAATGAATATCCGCACGTCTGAACTTAAACGAGCAGGAATTTGCAAGGCAGATCGCTGGCCGGTGAAACGATGAGCGCTGAGTGCAGCACAACATGGGCGTAATTGCTCTGCAGCGTGTGGACGAGTCTTTTGCCGGTTGCCAGAATAACCTCTATTAAAGAGACGTCTAGCAGAGTCTCCATGCATTAAATCTGACCTGTTTGTTTGGACAACTTTAAAATAAAATCAGGTTTAATTAACAAACAACAGCGAGTTAGAGGAAGGTATTTAGAATTAGCACTGATTTATTGTATTTCTACGTTGTTTAAAAGGAATTTCTAAATGTTACGTGTTTAATAATTAGAATTATGAACACAAGTTTTCAAATGAGCAAATATAAATAAAGAAATTAGTCATATTAGGTCGATACTGGAGGGGAAATGAAAAGAAGTTGCCCTCATGTTGAATTTAGGTTAGAATTGCAGACGTCTGAGCTCCATTTTTTTCGAGTGAACGGATGCAAATATGTTCGCTGCAAATCATTTTAAATTAGTTTAACTTATAAACACGAGCTCTTCATCACGCTGTAATAAATTACTGCAAAAGTACAGATTTTTTCCCCCCAAAAATGCGGTTAAAACGGTAAAATTCGACGCCGTTTCGGAGCAAAAATGCAAGAATGACTGTTAACGGCTGCTTCAAATCGTAAAAACCTGCACAGTTGACATGGATGACTTGATTTAGGCAACTAAGATAAAAAAAGAAATAACGCAAATTTGGATTAATCCGAAAGATAGTATTACAAGAGATTTCAAAATAAAACCGAAAAATAAACTGTTTTTTTCAGTGATAATACAAAATGAAAAACAGAAAACGGGCCCTAATTCATTATCCATTACCTGTTATCGGATTTAATTAGATGTGTTTGTAAATGGACATTAAAATTAAAATACACCCGTGGAAAACGTATTTCTCTACTTCCTGTTGGTTTTGGACCCAGCCTATGCTAACTAAATGATTTTAACCCTGGTAATGAAATAAAAATCCCTCAAAAAAATGGAATGCTCCGCTACACTAACGTACGGCGGAAAACACCAACATATAATACACATTGTTCACTATTTCACAGTGGACTTTTCACCAGCGTGGGGTTTATTTGTCCCTTTGGAGGGACCTTGTGGTGCCGCTAGCTCTGCCGCTAGCGCTAAATCGCTAGCGTTCGGCTGCTTTTCGGGACGTTTTTGGGGAGGTTTGGAGGTTTTCTGTTACTTTAGCTGGTGAAAAGTCCACTGTGAAATAGTGAACAATGTGAGCCAAGCAACGTTTGGACCCCACAGTGGGTCTTCATCAGGCCACGGCACACAGCAAGGTCTGCTAACAGTGAGCTAACACTGGAGCTTTAGATACCAGATCCTTCCTCATCAGAAGTCAGACGGGTCACGGAGCCAAAACCAACAGGAAGTAGAGAAATAAGTTTTCCACGGGTGTATTTTAATTTTAATTTCCATTTACAAACACATCTAATTAAATCCGATAACAGGTAATGGATAATGAATTAGGGTCCGTTTTCTATTTTTTATTTTGTATTATCACTGAAAAAACAGGAAACGGTTTATTTTTTCGGTTTTATTTTGAAATCTCAAAATAAGAAAACAAATGACCACGACGTACACGGACTACCAACCTTCCTTTGCCCTGTTTGGATGATCGTGTGCAAAGAGACAAGCAGGACTCAACAGATCTTAAATGCCACACCGCAGATTCTCACAATGCATGCTGGGAAATCAGTCGAGTTTGTCTGCGGGTGAAATCAGTTCATCGTTTCGGGTCGACATAAAGATATTTAGGTTGAATCAGCTTCATGAAAACGCGAGCTGCTCCAGGTCTGTGCAGCCCTGACGTGCAGAGACACGATGCTGCTCATCTGCCACCGCGTTGCCTCGACGTTTCACCATCCCAACCCCCAGCCGCCCTGCAAGCTGCTGCCCTCCGACCGCCAGCTGATCTAAACCGACCTGACAGCTCAGGACGAACCAGCAACTCTGCATAAACATCCAGCCGGAGCCTCTGCAAACAGCGACCCAGCCGGCGGAGCGTCTTTACGGAGGAGGTCCGCACAGAAACGTTAAATAATGAAATGGCTTCCGGATGTCCGAACGTCCTCCGGCTGTTCAGGGACTCTTAACAGCCAATTAGCTTCCACTTGATCAGGCGGCGGCGGCACGAGGGTCACCGTGGGAACCGTTAGAGCGCCGACGGAGAGCATCAGCTGTAATTAAACGCTGATGTTTTATATCCTCTCCGTCCGCGGCCTCCTCGTCTTCAAGCCGAGTGTGATGCAGAAATGAGACCGAGACCGTTTCTAAACCGATTACATGAAAAGTGTCGGAGATTATCCTCAGTGGACCATCGAAACCCAGAAATACAGCTTTGAAAGCGTGTTATCTGGAATAAAAATCAGCAAAATGACACAATTTATCCAGCAGAAACTGCAAAAATAAAAGAACCGTCGGATTTTCAGCTCAAACTATTCACTTCTATTTTTATGTTGGTTGCACAAAAAAAAGCAATTTCAGAAATGTCACAGTGGGCTTTTTGGAAACTGTCGATGTGTTTTCAGTGTTTTCTGCGCTTCAAAATCTGCAAAATTACACCATTGATTACAGACTTTCCAACAGTCCTTGAACTCATCTTGTCTGAATGGGAGTTCTGATGTAATATTTCTTAAAAAATCACTTTTGTCGACGTGCCGCTTTTAAAAATTCGCCAAAAATAAACCATTCGCAGCAACCAGAATCTGTAAAAAACAAAAAAATCTGTGCTTCTTAACATAATTGTAAAACTATTAGTGGTTCAGCTGCAACCAACAGTCACACGGCAAAAAATCTAAATACTTGGCTGAACTGGGATGAACTGTAAGCCGTGTTTTTTTCTAAAACATCCAAATGACTTTATTCTACAAGTCTCATTTTAAACTCCGCCAAAAATAAAGCATTTGATTCAATAAGATTTCGTAAAAAAGGAAAAATTCTTCACTCCTCAGTGCAACCGCTAAGCTTTGAATGACTCCGCTGCAACCAACAATCACATGGCAAAAAATCTGGTTGAACTGGGATGAACTGCAGGCTGTGTGTTTTTTTAAGTATGTCATAAACCTTTTATTCTACACGCCTTATTTAAAAAATTCGCCAAAAATAAATCATTTGTAGCAACCAGAATCTGTAAAAAACAGAAAAAATCTGTGCTTTTTAACATAATTGTGAATTTATTAGTGGCTCAGCTGCAACCAACAGTCACACGGCAAAAAATCTAAATACTTGGCTGAACTGGGATGAACTGCAAGCCGTGTTTTTTTCCTTAAACATCCAAATGACTTTATTCTACAAGTCTCATTTTAAAATCCGCCAAAAATAAAGCATTTGATTCAATAAGATTTCGTAAAAAAGGAAAAATTCTTCACTCCTCAGTGCAACTGCTAAGCTTTGAATGACTCCGCTGCAACCAACAGTCACATAGCAAAAATTTGTAGACTTTTCAGGCTGAACTGCAGGCAGTGTTCATGCAGAGCAGTGATAAATATCTATAACATGTAGAGTATGTACCATTTTTTCCCAGCATTGGTAACACCTGCAGGAACTCGAAAAATTGTCATAAAAGCTGATTCCATTTTTAAAAACTTTTGTAAAAATAAATAATCGAAGAAAATCAAGTTTGTTTTTTTCTTTTGCTATGATTTCTGGCACTTTGTATCGACATATATTTAGATTTATAGACGTTTTTGGGTTCTCCCTACATCTGTTTGCGTCTTTTTTTGTCTGTTATTTCTGGGTTTTTGTCTCTGGGTTGCTTTATATTTATCGGCTGCATTTTGTCCCTGTTGTTTTTGCATTTTTCAACAGCATTTTTGTGTCTTTTCGGGACGATCCAACTCCGTCATTCTGCACAGGAGGCTTTCCTTCACCCTCTCTCCTCCTTCATGTTTGCTCTGTTTCCATAGAGGAGGACGCAGGACTTTACATTGCAGTGAAAAAATAGCATAAAACGGTGCAGAAGCCATAAAAGAACTTTAAATAAGCGTCCATCACGCCAGTCACTTGCACGACTCCTCCGAAAATGAGCAGAGCAGACATGAAGCTAGACGTACGGTTGCGTTCAAACTCGCCTGCTGGATGTATTTTATGTCTGCGAGCTGCTCTCCTGCCAAACGATCCTCAGAGGCGTGCAATTTACATTTTTTTCACCTTTAATGTAGAACATTGCAGGAACGTAGTAAAACATTCTGCGTAAAAACATTTTGTCCTCTGAGGTTGGTTTGAGAACGTTCTTCCATGGAACATCAGGAGAACGTTTTGTGTCAGAACCTTTTATATGAAGACACCCCAAAACGCTCCACCTTTGTTAATATTTCTCATTACAGGAACGTCGTCTATGAATCATCCGAGGCCTCGAGAACATCTGGAAAACATTTATCGAGGTTCCGTACCAAGCTGGAAAGTGTGTTCTTGTTCCTCTCTCGTTCTAAGCTAATCTCCTCCGAAGAGAAACCCTCTCCTGCGTAGTTTCGGCCTCCTTTCTGCTTCCTCTCCGGGGCTGCAGAAGGTGGCGGGATGCTCCATGTGGCCTGATTATACGCGAGGCTAAGCACAGTTTGACCCCGGCTGAAAATAGAGCTCTGAGGGAGGGGAGCGGCTCCAGAACTTCACTTTGGCGTGTATTTTTAGAGGATCCACACAAAGAATCTGTTGAGTTCAGGTCTCTGCAAACCACAGACCCTCAGCTGCCTTCTGGAGCTTCATTAACCTCAAGCAGCTCGTGGGCGGTTGTGTTTTTTTTTTTTCCAGCTCCTGTCACATTTTTACGCACCGTTGGCTCATTTTTCCACTGCAATATAAAGTCCTGCACTTCCAGGCTTTCACAAGAACATTATCTGGAATATAAGAAACGCCATGGAGTGAAGAATGAAGGCTCTACCTATTACAGATATTTGTTTATGTTAGAACACAAAAAATAAATCACAGAATTTTTATCAGGTGATTTTTGGTCTCACCTGAGTCATGAATGGCTTCTTGGTTGCAACGAGGAATGCAGAATTTTTAGGTTTTTACAGATTTTGGTTTAAGCAAACGGTTTATTTTTGCCGATTTTTAAAATGAGACATGTAGAATAAAGTGATTTTGATCCTTAGATTTGGTTTGGTTGGTAGAATGACACATGATGAGTTCAAGGACCCTTGGAAAGTTGAAAATCTCACAATACATTCTGATTTTTGCAAAGTGACTGTTGGTCACAGCTGAGTCGGGAATGACTTTTTTGGTTGCGACGAGGAATGCAGAATTTTTTGATTTTTACAGATTCTTGCGACTGTAAACGGTTTATTTTTTGGTGATTTTTAAAAAAATGAGACACGCAGAATAAAGTGATTTCGACCAACTATCTTGATTTTAAGCTGAGATTTGCTCAGACTCTTTCTGAACGTTTCGGATAAGTGGTACAAGACCCGTCAAAAATCTGAAAATGCCAAAATTCTTTCTGTTTTTACACTTTCTTGCTCTGAAGAAAGGTTTAATTTCGGTTATATTTCTTTAAAAAAAACTACACGAGACATGACACACAACCCAGAAATGCCTTGTGTGATAAATTTTACACTTTTTAATGTGATAAATTATATTAAAATATTTTAAAAGCAAATGTTTTTGATTATTCATTTCACATAAATTGAAAAAACCCTGGAATCAACATGTATAATATTTATTTTCATTTGTTATTATTGTCTTCTTTTTGCTCCATTTCAACACTGCCTGCAGTTCAACCAAAAAGTCCCTGAATTTCCGTCCCACGATTCTCAATCACAGTTGAGTCATTAATAATTTCATGGTTGCAACGAGGAATGCAGAATTTTTAGCATTTTACAGATTCTGGTTTGAGCAGACGGTTTACTTTTGGTGATTTTTTAAAAATGAGACATGTAGGATGAAGTGATTTTGAGTTAAAGCTAAAAGTTGGTTTGGTTGGTAGAATGGACATCACACATGATGAGTTCAAGGACCATCGGAAAGTTGAAAATCAGATTTTTTCCTGATTTTTGCCAAGTGACTGTTGTTCACAGCTGAGTCACAAATTACTTTTTTGGTTGCGACGAGGAATGTAGAATTTTTTGATTTTTACAGATTCTTTTGACTGTAAACGGTTTATTTTTTGGTGGTATCACATATCTAACTTTGTACTGTGGATTAAGAAGAATATTAAATGTAAATAAAATAGCGTACAGCAGATGAGTAGACTTCCGCTTCCTCTTGAGCTAGTTTGAGATGCTACACGGAACGCTATTGGCTGACGGATGGGAGGCGACCAATCAGAGCGCTGTGTTCTGCATCCTGGGCTCTGATTGGCTCAGCGACCGTAGCATCAGCCTCCTCCGTCTCCCGTGTACAGCAGCGTTCAGCATCTGGTCGCTGTGCGTAGTGTTGGATTTATCTAAAGCTCTACGATGTCGCCCAAACGTTCTGCACCTTCTGGAACCCAAGCGTGGGGAAGGGTTTATAAAGCCTTAAATATATAAATCATAAATAAATACAAGGTCGCTACTTCCAGCGTTACCTGAGTTCTACCTTTTACCTCGACCTACATTACAGATCTAAACAGCGTGTTCGGGTCGCGCTAGCAGAACCTTCCTGAGACGCTGCTTTTCCTCCCCGGGCGTCTGTAATGAGTTCTGCCAGGCGAGCAGCGACGCTACCGAACCCAACCTGAGCAGAGCGAGGCCCATCTGTCAAGCAGAGATGATAAGCCCCGGGCCATCCAGAAACAAATTGCTCAGCTTCCCCGCTGTGAAGGCGGACGAGGCAGCCGGCTGCAGGAGACGATTCCTGATGTTACACCGGGAAAAAAAAGGAGGCGGGGAAGGGAAATATCAAACGCATTAATCTGTGCGGATGGTGCCGATGGCCAGACGTAGCTCTGCAGCAGCCGGAGCCTCGGAGTGACAAAATAAAAGAGGAGGGAAAAATCTGAAATTATTTTTGTTTCTTTGCTTCGAGCTTTAGGGGCGGGGGGGGGCGGCTTCACTTCCTCTAATCCCTTCTCTTTGGTTTGCAAAGATAAAGACAGCTGTTGGACTTTCCCCCTCCAGGTGACATTAACTTTCACAACAAAGGAGGACGGAAGATGATCAAAGGTAAAACACGACGAGCAGTTTAGACATCTGTCGGAATGTTAATTCAAAGTTGCCCACACATGCACATCCATCAGCTGAAACTCCTGATGCAAATTCAACTTCAGATGTATACTTTGGTTTGCAAACAAGACAGCGACTGGACTCTTCCTGTCGAGGTGAAACCTAAATGAACCTTCACTACAAAGAAGGATGGAAAACGAGCAAAGGGTAAAACGTGATAAATAGTTTAAACATCTGTAGGAGCAGCTTTAATAAGTCACTTATACTAATCCTATATCTTTGGTTTGCAAAAACAACAGCTACTGGACTTTTCCTGTCGAGGTGAAATGTAAATGGACTTTCACGACAAAAAAGGATGGAAAAGGATCAAAGGGTAAAACGTTTCGTACATTTTAAACATCTGGATGAGCAGCTTTACTAGGTCACTTCTTCTAACCCTTCACCTTTGGCTTCCAAAGATAATAACATACTGGACTTTTCGCCTCAAAGTAAAATCTAAATGAACTTTCACGACAAAAAAGGATGGAAAACGATCAAAGGGTAAAACGTGACGAACAGTTTAAACATCTGGATGAGCAGATTCAATAAGTCACTTCTACTAATTCTTTCTGTTTGGTCTTCAAAGATAATAATAACATACTGGACTTTTCCCCTCTAGGTTCAATCCAAATAAACTTTCACGACAAAGAAGGATGGAAAACAATCAAAGGGCACAATATTTCGCACAGTTTAAACATCTGGAGATGCAGCTTTAGCAAGTGACCCTCACTAATGACAGCGACTGGACTCTTCCCTGGAGGTCCGATCCAAAGAAACTTTCACGACAAAGAAGGATGGAAAACGGTCAAAGGGTAAAACGTGACGAACAGTTCAAACATCTGGATGAGCACCCTTAATAAGTCACTTCTCCTAATCCTTTGTCTTTGGCTTGCAAACATAATAACAGATACTGAACTTTTCCCAACGAGGTCAAATCTAAATGAACTTTCACAACAAAGAAGGATGGAAAGTGGTCAAAGGGTAAAATGTGATGAACAGTTTAAACATCTGGATTAGCAGCTTTAATGAGTAAACTCCCCTAATCCTTACTGTTTTGTTTGCAAAGACAATAATGTACTGTACTTTTCCCCTCCAGGTTCAAACTAAAGGAACTTTCCCGACAAAGAAGGACGGAAAACGGTCAAAGGGTAAAACCCGACGAACAGTTTAAACATCTGGATGAGCAGCTTTAGCAAGGGACCCTCAATAAAGAGAGTGACTTGACTTTTCCTTGGAGGTAAAATCTAAATAAACTTTGACGACAAAGAAGGATGGAAAAGGATCAAAGGGTAAAACGTGACGAACAGTTCAAACATCTGGATGAGCAGTTTTAACGAGTCACTTCTAATAATCCTTTCTGTTTGGTTTTCAAAGATAGTAGCAGCTACTAGTCGTTTCCCCGAAGGTAAAATTTATAGGAACTTTCACGACAAAGAAGGATGGAAAAGGATCAAAGGGTAACACATAGCAAAGAGTTTAAACATCTGGGTGAGCAGCTTCAGTAAGTCACTTCTACTAATCCTTTGTGTTTGTTTTGGAAAGATAACAACATACTGGACTTTTCCCAACGAGGTAAAATCTATAAGAACTTTCAAGACAAAGAAGGATGGAAAGTGATCAAAGGGTAAAACGTGACGAACAGTTTAAACATCTATATAAGCAGCTTCAATAAGTTACTTCTACTAATACCTTCTGTTTAGTCTTCAAAGATAATGACATACTGCACTTTTCCCCTCTAGGGTCAATTTAAAGGAACTTTCGCGACAAAGAAGGATGGAAAACGATCAAAGGGTAAAACATGACAAACAGTTCAAACATCTGGATGAGCAGTTTTAATGAGTCATTTCTAATAATCCTTTCTGTTTGGTTTGCAAAGATAGTAACAGCTACTGGTCGTTTCCCCGAAGGTAAAATTTAAAGGAACTTTCACAACAAAGGAGGATGGAAAAGGATCAAAGAGTAACATGTAGCAAAGAGTTTAAACATCTGGATGAGCAGTTTCAATAAGTCACTTCTACTAATCCTTTGTGTTTGTTTTGGAAAGATAATAACAGATACTGGACTTTTCCCAACGAGGTCAAATCTAAATGGCTTTCACAACAAAGAAGGATGGAAAGTGGTAAAAGGGTAAAACGTGACGAACAGGTTAAACATCTGGATTAGCAGCTTTAATAAGTAAACTCCCCTAATCATTACTGTTTGGTTTACAAAGATAATAACGTACTGTAGTTTTCCCCTCTAGGTCCAATCTAAAGGAACTTTTGCAACAAAAAAGGATGGAAAAGGATCAAAGGGTAAAACGTGACGAACAGTTTAAACATCTGGATGAGCAGCTTCAATGAGTCACTTCTAGTAATCCTTACTGTTTGGTTTGCAAAGATAGTAACAGCTAATGGTTGTGTCCCCAAAGGTAAAATGTAAAGGAACTTTCACGACAAAGAAGGATGGAAAGTGGTCAAAGCGTAAAACGTGACGAACAGTTTAAACATCTGGATTAGCAGCTTTAATAAGTAAACTCCCCTAATCCTTACTGTTTGGTTTACAAAGATAATAACGTACTGTAGTTTTCCTCTCTAGGTTCAATCTCAAGGAACATTCGCGACAAAGAAGGATGGAAAACGATCAAAGGGTAAAACGTGACGAACAGTTTAAACATCTGGATGAGCAGCTTCGATAAGTCACTTCGACTAATACCTTCTGTTTAGTCTTCAAAGATAATAACATACTGCACTTTTCCCCTCTAGGGTCAATTTAAAGGAACTTTCGCGACAAAGAAGGATGGAAAACGATCAAAGGGTAAAACGTGACGAACAGTTTAAACATCTGGATGAGCAGTTGTAATAAGTCAATTTTAATAATCCTTTCTGTTTGATTTGCAAAGACAGCAACAGCTACTGGTCATTTTCCTGGAGGTAAAATTTAAAGGAACTTTCACGACAAAGAAGGATGGAAAAGGATCAAAGGGTAAAATATTTCGAACAGTTTAAACATCTGGAGGAGCAGCTTCAATAATTTACTTCTCCTAATCCCTTCTCTTCGGTTTGCAAAGACAATAACAGATACTGGACTTTTCTCATCGAGATAAAATCTAAATGAACCTTCACGACAAAGAAGGATGGAAAAGGATCAAAGGGTAAAACATGACGAACAGTTCAAACATCTGGATTAACAGCTTTAATAAGTACACTCCCCTAATCCTTACTGTTTGGTTTGCAAAGATAATAACATACTGTACTTTTCCCCTCTAGGTTCAATCTAAAGGAACTTTTGCGACAAAAAAGGATGGAAAACGGTCAAAGGGTAAAACGTGACGAACAGTTTAAACATCTGGATGAGCAGCTTCGATAAGTCACTTCGACTAATACCTTCTGTTTAGTCTTCAAAGATAATAACATACTGCACTTTTCCCCTCTAGGTTCAATTTAAAGTAACTTTCGCGACAAAAAAGGATGGAAAACGGTCAAAGGGTAAAACGTGACGAACAGTTTAAACATCTGGATGAGCAGCTTTAGCAAGTGACCCTCAATAAAGACACCGACTTGACTTTTCCTTGGAGGTAAAATCTAAATAAACTTTGACGACAAAGAAGGATGGAAAAGGATCAAAGGGTAAAACGTGACGAGCAGTTTAAACGCATACGGCGTCCAAATCGGGTCGTCTTCGGAAGCGGCACTAAAGCGCGACGCCGTTTTTAGCATGAATAAATATCGGGCCGGTCAGCGGAGCGTCACGGCGGCTGTGACGACTCATTAGAGCCGGTTAGACGCGGCCCGGTCGGACGTTTCCAGGGGAGGAAAAACACGAATACAGAGGTCGCTTTCTAATTTTAACTCGTCAGCTGATGAGACGAGACGAGCGGCAGATGAGAGGGAAAGAGGCTGGAGAACGAAGCTGCACTATCCTCCCCTGAACGCTCGTCTCGTCGCAATTAATGATTCATTTCCAGCTGCAAACACGGCGAGGTTTCCAGCCGGTGCGGGCGAGAACATTCCCTGTATTTATATAACCAAAGTGCCGGCAGAGAGAGCCGCACTTTACACTACTTGTGTGTTATTACAATCATTGTTATGCAAAAGAGCCCCTGCTATTTATTGCAGCGAGTCAGTAAATTGCCTTCCGGAGCACATTTCTTTTCCTCGCCATCAAATGCTCTGCTGATCATCTGAATTTGTTGTTTTTTTTCCTCGCACATAACGCCTCTTTCCCCCCGCTCTTTCCAGGTTCGCTGTTTTTCTTATAACACATCTAATTTGAATTCCGCTTTCAGGCGCGTGTCTACGGCCAATTAAAACTCCTAATGGAAACGTGTGGCGGCTATAAAGAGACGAAGCCTTCCTGTTTCGTTTTCAGCTCCGGCTGCAGGGACCAGTGGTTTGGGTTTTAACAAACAGCGAGCGGCTACATGAGAGTCAGAGGTCCGTGTACGACGCGGCCATTCGTTTTCTTATTTTGAGATTTCAAAATAAAAGCGAAAAATAAACCATTTCCTGTTTTTTTCAGTGACAATACAAAATGAAAAACAGAAACCGGGCCCTAATTCATTATCCATTATCTGTTATCTGATATAATTAGATGTGTTTGTAAATGGAAATTAAAATTAAAATACACCCGTGGAAAACTTATTTCTCTACTTCCTGTTGGTTTTGGCTCCGTGACCCGTCTGACTTGTGATGAGGAAGGATCTGGTATCTAAAGCTCCAGTGTTAGCTCACTGTTAGCAGACCTTGCTGTGTGCCGTGGCCTGATGAAGACCCACTGTGGGGTCCAAACGTTGCTTGGCTCACATTGTTCACTATTTCACAGTGGACTTTTCACCAGCGTGGGGTTTATTTGTCCCTTTGGAGGGACCTTGTGGTGCCGCTAGCTCTGCCGCTAGCGCTAAATCGCTAGCGTTCGGCTGCTTTTCGGGACGTTTTTGGGGAGGTTTGGAGGTTTTCTGTTACTTTAGCTTTGCCAGAAAGCAAAGTAGCTATTTAGCGCTAGCCGTGGAGGTAGCGCTAAATCGCTAGCTCAGCCATTTAGCGGAGCTCGCTAAATCGCTAGCTCCTCATCAGAAGTCAGACGGGTCACAGAGCCAAAACCAACAGGAAATAGACAAATAAGTTTTCCACGGGTGTATTTTAATTTTAATTTCCATTTACAAACACATCTAATTATATCAGATAACAGATAATGGATAATGAATTAGGGCCCGGTTTCTGTTTTTCATTTTGTATTGTCACTGAAAAAAACAGGAAATGGTTTATTTTTCGCTTTTATTTTGAAATCTCAAAATAAGAAAACGAATGGCCGCGTCGTACACGGACCGTTAGAACAAATGCATCAATAGGAGTCGTCTCGAGAAGGATCGTTTTAATGTGGCAGGTTGGCTTGCAAAAGACAGGACGCAGGCTAAGTTGGTTGAATGAATTTAACCCTGAGCTTTGGCTGGAAGGTCGGCTGAATTAAAAACCATTTGCCACCACAGCGACGGCCTTCAGGGGACTGAACCGGCTAATTTTGGCCAACCTGGGCTGTAATTGTTTCAAATCAACAGCAGCACATCTGCAGGACTTAATTTACGGGTCGAGCCTTCCTGGAGACGTTAAACTCATCTGGGTGGTTTATTTGGTCCCAAGCAGCAAAACAAACGTGAAACAATGGCGGTGAAGGTGACGGGAAACTAGTAAAGCACAACAATGCACGAGCTTTGTACACAGAGATTAAAAAACCCACACTTTTTCCACGACTAACATGCGAGAGAAATCCGTCTACTTCAGGCGTTCTTGAGTTTTTTTCGGTTTACTGACAAGACGTGCAGATTTCACACGAGCACAGCAAAATAAAAAACACGTGCCACACCAAAAGGATGATGATTCGACCTTTAAAACCTCAAAATCCACCTGTAGGTTTGAAAGGCAAATTAGCTAAACTGTGAAAATAGGATTATCCGCTTTCCAACGGTCCTCGAACTCATCATTTGCCGCTTTCAGCTCAGTCGGGAAATCTAAGGTAAAAATCAAATTCCTCAAAAAAAATTAAAAAATGAAGCGTTTAGTTTAAGCGGATTCCATAAAAAACAAAAAATTCTGCGGCCCTGAATGCAACCAGGAAGCCTTTAGCGGTTGAGCTGCGACTAACAGTCACGTGGCAATAATTCAGGGACTTTTCGGTTGAACTGCAGGCCGTGTTTAAGGCAGTGGAGAGAAGACGAGGATGGAAACGAGTGTTAAAACTGTAAATGATAGAATAACTGCAGCACGTGGAGCTTTGCTATTTTATTTTTAGTTTTGGTAACACCTGTTAGCCCTTGGGAAGTCGTTGCACAAGCTGATTTCAGGTTTATTTCCAATTTTTGTGAAGTAAATAATAAAATTAGTTTCCATCATCGTCTCACACCTCCTATCCCAGACTGGAATATTCATGCTGCTGCGGTGAACCTGAGGTCCGGTCAGACGACGCAGCGCCACGAAAACCTCATCATCCACTTCATTAATGAGCATCTTCAGCCGAGAAGTCGCCGCTTGTCAACAGCATTTTCCCCGAGTGATCAAACAAACGCGGCAGCAGTGATGAGAGACGTCGAGTCTGTGAAACAACAAAGTGCTGAACAAGGCTGCATCTGAATTAAACCCATCGGATATTTACTGAGCTGCTGGTGTCTCAGATAAACAAAATACCACAGTTTCTCTTCCAATACTGTGGAGCGTTAGTTTCTAAAAACTAAGAAATGTCTTCTGTGCAGGTTGACAGAACTAAATGGAGGCTCTACGTAGCATAAAAATTATGCTGCTTAGAGTTTTTATTTGTTTCCTAACTGCTCTGGGGAAACACTGCCTGCAGTTCAGCTGAAAAGTCTCTGAATTTTCGTCACGTGACTGTTGGTCACATCTGAGTTATTAAAAGCTTCACTGTTGCACAAATGACTGCAGAATTTTGTGTTTTTTACAGAATCTGGATGCTGCAGACGGTTTATTTTTTGCAGATTTTTAAATGAGACATGAAGAATAAAGTAGTTTAAGGAAGTTTGACATTTTCAGCTTAGATTTGGGAACTCTCCTTAAGGAACTGCACGATGATTAAAATGAAAGTTTAGTCAAAAAGTCCCAGAATTTTTATACCACGACTGTTGATCACAGCTGAGTCTCTAAAGGTTTCACGGTTGCACTGATTAGTGCAGAATTTTTAGTTTTTTACAGAATCTGGTTTCTGCAGATGGTTTGTTTTTGGTGAATTTTTAAACAGACATGTAGGAAAAAGTCGTTTTAATGAAATGTCACAATGTTAAGTTCAGTTGTCCATCTGATTAGTTCAAGGACTGTCGGAAACTTTAATATCTGACAATCTGAATTTTTGTCTCAAGACTATTGGTTGCACCTGAACCATTAAAGGCTTCCCTTTTTCACACAGAAGTGCAGAATTTTTAGTTTTTTACAGAATCTGGTTACAGCAGACGGTTTATCTTTTGTGAGTTTTGAAATTTCTCAAGGAAGTGCCTGACGATTATGTTGAATACTGAACCAAAAAGTCACAGAATTTTTGTCCTATGACTGTTGGTCACAGCTGAGTGTTTAAAAGCTTCACAGTTGCACAGAGGAATACAGAATTTTTTGTTTTTTATAAAATCTGGTTACTGCAGACGGTTTATTTTTGGCGAATTTTAAAAAGAGACATGTAGAATGAAGTGATTTTTGATGATTTTTTTTTTTTTTTTACAATTTTAAGCATTTATTTTGATACCGCTCCTTAAATGATGATTAGGCTCAAAAGTCAGCTAAAAAAGTCTCCGAATTTTTGTGCTATGACTGTTCCTCACAGCTGAGTCATTAAAAGCTTCACAGTTGCACAGAGGAATACAGAATTTTTTGTTTTTTATAGAATCTGTTTACGGCAGACGATTTATTTTCAGTGGATTTTTAAAGAGACATGTCGGATAAAGTGACTTTGGCGAAATATCAGAATTTTAAGCTTAGTTCAAGGACTGTCGGAAACCATAAAATCTGACAATCTGATTTTTTGTTACATGTCTGTTGGTCACACCAGAGTCACTGAATGCTCCACATTTGCAGTAAGGAATCTAGAATTTTTAGCTTTTTATAAAATCTGGCTGCTGCAGACGGTTTATTTTTGGCAAATTTTTAAACAGACATGCAAAATAAAGCGATTTTAATTAAATAGCACGATTTCAAGCTTAGATCTGGTTCGGTTTCCCAGCTAACTGTCAGAAAGCTGAATCCTGCGACGCTCCGTGGTTCTACAGGCTGCCGCTCTGATAAATGGCTCCATTCTGGTGATTTTCTTAACAGTAACAGGCCTTTCAAACCTGCCGGCACGTTTTATCCGCAGGGTTAATGTGGGAGAAGACGGAGGCTCAGACAAGAATACTCCTACAAAGGAGGAAGAGTGTCATCTCGTGCCAAACGCCAGGCTGCAGAATCAGCGATTGGATTGTGAGGCTCTTTTGGGCTGAGAGAGGACAGGCGGCCCGACAAGCTCTCTGAAGAGAAACAGCTGCGAGCCGCAAATTGGAAAGCCTTTGTGAGAATCTGCTCCGGCCTTTGTTGTCTCCTTCCTCCGCTGCTCAAAGCGCTGGCATGCAGACGTCTCCTCTCGTTCCTCACGCAATTACAAAGGCGGGAGGGCGGCGTGGAAGCGGCAGCGGCGGTTCTTGCGTTTTGCGGGCACCTGGAGCGTCCCTGAAAAGCAAAAACGTCACCGCAGGAAGAGATTCGACAGCTGGAGGTGGGTGGAAAACAATCAGTGCGACCACCAGCGGAGGAGGCGGAGAGGATCCACTCCAGCTGTAGGGCCTGAGAAGACATGGGAGCTGCCAGATAAGGATGCTTATCAGAGCCGGTGCAGGTGTCTGGTGGCCATAACAGGATTCCTAAGTTACTGCCGGTGACCAGGGGGTTAGAATTGTGAATCCCTCCCCCCAGAGAGCGTCTCAGACACCTGCTGGGGAGGCGATAAGGAGGGAAAACCAATCACTTCAGCCCCGACCGGCCTCTCCACTGCTGTTCCTGTCGTAGTTCGGCTTCCTGTGAGGACTTTACTGCATGTCGGCAGCATCTCCTCACAAATCTGACAATGCAGAGCAGCGAGAGGAGCACAAGGTTTCTGGTAACTACATCATCCGTTGGAGGTCAAGGAGCCACTAAAGGCTAGTTTTTAACAGACTCTGGTTACTGCAAAGTCTCAGAATTTTTGTCACATGACTGTTGGTCGCACCTGAGTCATTAAAGGCTTCACAGCTGCACAGATGACTGCAGAATTTTTAGGTTTTTACAGAATCTGGTTACTGCAGACGGTTTATTTTTGGCTAATTTTTTAAACCGGACATGTGGAATAAAGTGATTTTGATTAAATTTCACAATTTTAAGTTTAGTTTTGAAGAAGTTTTCCTTTCTACTTTTAGAAACTGTGAAATCTGACATTCTGAATTTTTATCACAAGACTGTTAGTAGCAGCTGAGTCACTAAAGGCTTCACTGTTCCACTGAGGAACGCAGAATTTTTTGGTTTTTACAGAATCTGGTTACTGCAGATGGTTAATTCTTGGCAAATTTTTAACAGGACATGTAGAATAAAGTGATTTTGATGAGTTTTTTTTACAACCTTAAACATAACTTTGGTTAACTCTCCTTAAAAGTGATGATTAGGTTCATAAATTACTTTAAAAAGTCCCAGAATTTTGGTCCGATGCCTTTTTGTCTCACCTGAGTCACTAAAAGCTTCACAGTTGCACAGATGAGCGCAGAATTTTTAGGTTTTCCCAGAATCTGGTTAGAGCAGACGGTTTATTTATGAGATATTTTTTTGTAGAACAACATGATTTTGACCAGTTTTTTTTTTTTTTTACACAAATTTAAGCTTAGATTTGGTTAAGTCTCTTTAAAAGTGATGGTTAGGTTCAAAAGTTACCTAAGAAGTCCCAGAATTTTTGTCTGATGACTTTTTGTCACATCAGAGTCATTAAAGGCTTCGCTGTTGCACAGATGAGCACAGAATTTTTTGTTTTTTACAGAAACTGGTTACAGCAGACGGTTTATTTATTGCTAATTTTTAAATGAGACACAGAATAAAGTGACTTTTGATGAAATTTCACAACTTTAAGCTTCGTTTTGCTTAAGCTTTCCTTTCTACTATTGGAAACTGACAACTGGAATTTTTGTAATATGACTGTTCATCGCATCCGAGTCATTAAAGGCCTCACAGTTGCACAGATGACTGCAGAATTTTTTGTTTTTTACAGAATGTGATTACTGTAGATGGCTTATTTTTTGGATTTTTTTTAAACAGGACACGCCACGATTTTTTTTTTTACAAATTTAAACTCTCAAACAGTGACGATTAGGTTCAAAAGTTACATTAAAAAACTCTCAGAATTTTTGTCAAATGACTTTTGGTAGCAGCTGAGTCATTAAAGGCCTCATAGTTGCACTAAGGAAAGCAGAATTTTTAGATTTTTACAGAATCTGATCACTGCAGACGGTTTATTTATTGCACAATTTTAATAGGACCTGTAAAAAAAAAAGCGGTTTTGGTAAAACTTCACAATTTTAAGCTTAAATTTGGCGGCGTGATGACCGGTTTCAAAAGTTTGCTAAAAAGTCTCAGATTTTTTTGTCCTATGACTGTTTGTCACATCTGAGTCATTAAAGGCTTCACAGCTGCACAGATGACTGCAGAATTTTTTGTTTTTTACAGAATCCGGTTACAGCAGACGGTTTATTTTCTGCAGTTTTTTAAACCGGACATGTAGAATGAAGTGGTTTTGATGAGATTTCACAGTTTCAAGCTTGGACCTGCTGAAGTTTTCCACCTGATGACTTTAAAGACTTTTGTAAACTGACTTTACTGCATCTCCTCCAGAATCTAAAAATGCAAAGCGGAGCAGAAGTTTTCCGGTGACTTTATGGCTGGTTGGAGGTCAAGGACGTGCGGCGTGGAGTCCTCAGACTCTCCGGAGAGCGTTTCTCATTAGTGCGATTCCAGCCGGGGATTAAACGCGAATCCTTCGGATGAGTCTTCGCTCGTCACGCAGAGACCGTCAGCTGCTGCAGTCGACCAGCGACGCCTCCTGAATTATTCATGGGATGTTTACGGCGGCCGACAGGTGCGCGACCTCCGAGACGAGCGCCGGGGAGTCTGGGAGGTGACAGGGAGCGCAGAGGAGGGGGGGAGGCGGCCGAGGAGGAACAGCCGAGGAGGGAGGATGCAGAGGAAGCTGACAATTTGTCAGACTCAGGTGGTTTGGAGGCGGTTTCTCCTTTTCATGCTTTTAACCCTGTGAACTCCAAAACCCAGTCGGCAGCTTTGAAAGACACGTTAGGTTTTTAAAAAAAACATTTACCAGAGACAGAAATCCCCAGGGTCCTTGAACTCATCGTCTCTAATGCGGTTCCACCTGGAAGATTCACCAAATCTAAGCTGCATTCCTTGAAAAGCTTTTTTCAAAATTCGCCAAAAATGAACCAGTTTCTCTAAAAAGATTCTGTCAAAAACAAAAAATTCTACTCCTCCTCGTGCAAAAATGAAGCCATGAGTGACTCCGCTGTGATAAACAGTCACATGACGAAAATTCAGGGACTTTTCGGCTGAACTGCAGGCAGTGTTTCCACAA
Source organism: Dascyllus trimaculatus (assembly GCA_024666655.1). Lineage (NCBI taxonomy): Eukaryota > Metazoa > Chordata > Actinopteri > Pomacentridae > Dascyllus > Dascyllus trimaculatus. The sequence goes on along the minus strand of CM045458.1, from coordinate 28,229,262 downwards.
AGCAGACAAATCATACATGTAAGTCGTTAAACATCCATTTAATTACAGACAGCTTTTGTTTGTGGTTTTGGGAAAACCTCTGAGTAAATCATGTGAAAATTTAACTGAAATAATAATAAAAAAATAACTTTATTTTCTTATTTTAGGATTTATGACGTTAAAACTGTGTTTTTTTGTTGAATGCATGAAAAAACTTTGTGCTTGGAGTTAGATGTGGTTGGCTGATGTTTTATTGTTCGACGTACGCAAAATAACACAAGAGAGAATTGCTAAAATCTAATAGGAATGATAATAATTTCAGTTTATGTCTTCATATCGTAATCTTATTGTGCTGTATGTTCAAGTTGACGCTTTAGAAATCCTCCGAGCTCCAAATTAGCCGTACGTTTGAAAGGCATTTTTCTCAAAATCGCCATTTATCTTTTATTATTTATCAATTATCATTTATCTTTTATCATTTATCAGAGCCAGAGACTGTAAAAAAAAGAAATAAAATAAAGAATTGTCTGGTTTTAGTCTTAATAATGGTCCCTGAACTTCTACTGATGTTATATTGGATTCAATTCAACCAAATCGAACCTTAAAATCATGATTTTTCTTATCCAAATCACTTTATTCCACGTCTCCTTTTAAAAATTCGTCGAGCATAAACGGTTTGCGGAAACCAGAATCTGCAAAAAACAAAAAATTCGGCGCACTTTGCCACAACTGTGAAGCTATGAATGACTCAGCTGTGACCGACAGTCACACTGCAAAAATTCAGGAATGTTTTCGCTTGAACTGCAGGCGGTGTTTGCACAGAGCAGAGAGGAGACAAATTAGATATCTACAGCAAGTGGAGCCGCTACTTTATTTTTCCAGTGTTGCTAGCAGCTGCAGGAACCTGGAAAATGCTGGACATGTTGATTCCAGGTTTTTAAAATTGATGTAAAACATATAATCGAAGAAATTCAGCTTTTGTTTTTTCTTATTTTATGACTTCTGTCTCCTTCTTCATGGCTGCTCTGTTTCCATAGACGTAAAAAAACGAACCCACAGTGAGGAAAAACGCTGAGAAAGAACCCGGCTCCAGGCTTCTACGTGAACCTGCATTTCTGGGAGACAAACTGAGGCTTCGGCTGTCAGTTTTGATAAAAGAAGAGAAAGCCAGTGATGTGAAATTGCTGGAAATGTTGCGGGGGGGACTCGGGGTGGAGGAGAGGTCAGGGAGGTCCGACCCTCCGCTGGCATTTAGCGCAACCTTTCCCTCGGCTTTTAACGACCGCAGGAGAAACGTGCAGCTGAGAGATTCACCGGGAGGGAATGGAGAATGGAGAGGTGCCGACGCCGCCGATGACGCCTGATGGCTTCAGAATAAAAGCCTCCTGCTTCGGTTTGGACGTCGGCGTGCAGCGAAAGCAAACAGTGCAGGGAGTGACGGATGCTTCCCCCTCCGGCCTGCGGAGCAACAAACCGTCCGCATGATGTAGCGATCCGTCGCCTCCGGTGGAAAATGGAAGCACGACTCGGCGGCGACAAATGTCCCGTCTCGGCAGCCGGCCTCCCCCGATCCCTCCGCGGAGACCTTGGCGGCTCTCAGAGGCAGATTAATCTGGATTGAAAGTTGCTCGAGTGTCCTCAAGCGTCAAAGCGCTGCTACTTATCGGGTGGAGGCGAGCCGAGGAGGAGGCGGAGGACGAGGCCCGCGGTCACCCGGGACGGACGGACGGACGCGAAGATGCAGCGAGAGCAGATTAAGGAGGCTTCCAGAGGACGTCTCCGAGGCCCGTCTGTGGTTCTGATGCTTCTCTGGCATCGGTGTGGCAGATCTGGCTGAAACACTTCCTCCGACATGAATCATTTGGAGCCGATCTCAACGCGGCGCTTCGACATTAAAGCCTCGCTGTCAACACTCAGGGCTCATTTATCAAGCAGGAAGTCGGCGCAAATCCAGGATATCCAGTCTTCTACTGCACTATATTGACTAGAAATACATCTTTACGACAACCAAGCACAAATAAATGAGGAAAATTTGAATCCAGAGCCTCTTACCGTTATAAAAAACATCTCTAGGTTTATTTATGAGGAGAAATTCCAAATTAGAAGCTTCTGAATTCTGACTGATGCACAGTTATTGTTTTAAACCGACTCATCTCTCATGTAAAAGAACCAAAGCAGCTCTAACTAAGGTAGAAGATGTTCATGTAGGGATTAGACTATTTATCAGAGTCAGAACCTGTAAGAGCAGAAAGAATCGTCAGATTTTCAACTGTCCTTGAACTTCTCATGTGTGACGTCGATTCTACCAAGAAAACGATGAGTCTTATTTAAAAATTCGCCAAAAATAATCAGTTTGCTTTAACAAGATTCTGTAAAAAATAAAAAATTCTGTGATTTTGAATGTAACAGTGAAGAATTTAGTGACTCAGCTGCGACCAACAGTCACATTACAATAATTCATGAATTAATTGGATGTAAAACGCATTTACTTCATACATAATAACCAAATCTCTGTTTAAAATTTGAAACATTTAATTAAAATCACTTTTTTCTACACGTCTCGTTTAAAAATTAACCATAAATAAACACTTTGATTTATCAAGATTCTGTAAAAAGCAGAAAATTCTGGGCTTCTTAGTGCAATCGTGAAACCTTGAGTGACTCAGCTGCAACCAACAGTCACATGACAAAAATTCATGAATTAATTGGATGTAATTCGCATTTCCTTCAGGAAAATTGACCAAATCTCTGTTTTAAATCGTAACATTTGGTTAAAATCACTTTATTCTACATGCCTCATTTAAAAATTGGCCAAAAATAAACAGTTTGATTTATCAACATTCTGTAAAAAACTAAAAATTCTGCGCTTTTGAATGCAACAGTGAAGTATTTCATGACTCAGCTGCAACCAACAGTCAAATTACAAAAATTAATGAATTAATTGGATATAATACACATTTCCTTCAGTAATATTAACCGAATCTCAGTTTCAAATTAAAACATTTGATTAAAATCACTTTAATCTACATTCTCATTTAAAAATTTGTAATAAATAGATAGTTTACCTTAACAAGATTCTGTAAAAAGCAAAAAATTCTTGCGATCTCAGTGCAACCGTGAAACCTTGAGTGACTCAGCTGTGACCAACAGTTACATGACAAAAATTCATGAATTAATTAGATGTAATACGCGTTTCCTTCAGGGAAATTAACCAAATCTCAGTTTAAAATCATAACATTTGATTAAAATCTCTTTATTTTACATTCTCATTTAAAAATTATGCTACAAATAAATCATTTGCAGTTAACAGATTCTGTAAAAAACCAGCCCCATGACATAAAATTGGGTTTTCGGCTGAACTGCAGGCAGTGTACACAGAGCAGAGACGTGTACAGACTAATTTATAAAGTAAGTAGTGAATATCATAGTAGTTTTTCCTGTATTGATAAAAACCTGTGGGCACTTGGGAAAATATCGCACGTATTAATTTAATTTTTTTAAACTTCTGTATTTGTGTCGTATCGTTAGAAAGCCAAAAATCACGTCTCACTTAAATTTAAACCATTTATTTAACCGGATGTGGTAAAAAATAAATAAAAAATCTACATTTTTTGGCACAACTGAGCCACAAAGTGAGTTTTTGTAAAATAAACGGTTTTCTTTTTTAGATTTATGACATTAAATCTGTGTCATACTTTGATTTTAGGTACAGCGTGAGCTAAAATACGCTGATTATTTGGCTTTAATCGACTTAAATCTTAATTAATGCTGATTTTAAACTGTCCTAAAGCAACATAAGATCCTCCGGCTGCTCTAAACGACCTGCTCTGCTCGTTCAAACCACGACTTTCACCCTGAATCCCAACAAAACGGACCTCTGATGTCCAGGAACTCATTTCATAGCTGAGAACCCGACATGCTCCTGGTCCCTGCCCGGCTGATCCAGATGACATAACCCCTGTACAGCTGTGGATCTCCTGACCTCTGGCTGCCAGACCCTGACCTGGAGTGACCTCCAGAGTCTCAAACCACTTCAGTCTGTCTGCGGCAAGACAAAGAGGATTTGGAGCTAATCTGGGCTTAAGAGGAGCCGCTCTCCAGGGAACTAATCGACATCACGAGCATCAGACAATTACCTCCGATACGATCAGCCGTCCTGATTGGCCGAGAGACGGAGACCTGACGGCACTCATCACGCAAAAGATTAATAAAAGTCACTCCAACAGATGACTGAAGCTGGTTGCATCTCTATGGAAACAGAACAACCCCGACTAGAAGTAGAGAGGACTGAAAATGACAACATGAAGCAAAAATACGCAAAACTAACTGGCAAGAATCAAACAAAAGACGCAAAAAGATGCAAAAATACAGAAAAATTAGCAAAAATAACCCACAAAGTCACAATAAAAGGCAAAAATGATGCAAAAGATGCAAAAAAATGACACGAAAGACCCCAAAACAACAGAAATGACTTTAAATTGCAAAAAGAAAAGGCGAAAATGACACAGATAGATGTGGAAAAGGAAGCAGGACACAATTAAAAAGACATAAATCATAAAAAATGTTGCATTTAGCAAAAAAAGACAAAGTAAAATAGAAATAATATTAACATCATTGTGTCCACAGGTGTAGCAACACTGGAGAATAACATGGGGTCTAGAAACACTGGAAATAATCCACTGCCTGCAGTTCAGCCCAATTCAATTCCATCCATCATCCATCTATCATCCACCCATCCATCATCCACCCATCCATCATCCATCCATCCATCATCCATCCATCCATCCATCATCCATCCATCCATCATCCATCCATCATCCATCCATCATCCATCCATCATCCATCATCCATCCATCATCCATCCATCCATCATCCATCCATCCATCATCCATCCATCCATCCATCCATCATCCATCCATCCAACCAACCTCCATCCATCCATCCATCCATCCATCCAACATCCATCCATCCATTCATCCTTCCTTCCATCCATCCATCCATCATCCATCATCCATCCATCCAACCAACCTCCATCCATCCATCCATCCATCCATCCATCCATCCATCATCCATCCAACCAACCTCCATCCATCCATCCATCCATCCATCAAACATCCATCCATCCATTCATCCGTCCATCCATCCATTCATCCATCATCCATCATCCATCCATCCAACCAACCTCCATCCATCCATCCATCCATCCATCATCCATCATCCATCCATCCATCAACCTCCATCCATCATCCATCATCCATCCATCCATCAACCTCCATCCATCCATTCATCCATCCATCCATCATCCATCCATCCATCATCCATCCAACCGTCATCCATCCATCATCCATTCATCCAACCGTCATCCATCCATCATCCATTCATCTATCATCCATCCATCTATCCATCCATCCATTCATCCAACCGTCATCCATCCATCCATCCATCCATCCATCCATCCATCCATTCATCCATCCATCCATTCATCCAACCGTCATCCATCCATCATCCATCCATTCATCCATCTACCCAACATCCATCCATCCATTCATCCGTCCATCCATCCATTCATCCATCCATCCATCATCCATCCATCCATCATCCATTCATCCAACCGTCATCCATCCATCCATCCATCCATCCATCCATCCATCATCCATCCATCCATCATCCATTCATCTATCATCCATCCATCCATCCATCCATCCATTCATCCATCCATCCATCATCCATCCATCCATCATCCATCCAACCGTCATCCATCCATCATCCATCATCCATCCATCATCCATCATCCATCATCCATCCATCCATCCTCCTCATTCCTTATTTTTTCCATAGAATCTATAAACATTTTTTAAACTTCAGACTAAAACAATATTCTGATTTTTTAGGTTAACATTTGTTTTTTTCTTCCAAACAAACCAAAACTCTCACCTGATTTAAGCTCAGAGAGTTTCTGAAAACGTGATGTTTTCCTTTGTTTTTACACCTGCAGCCTTTAACCAACGGCGTCCTTTGGGTGATTTGTGTTTTAAATTTACTGTAACTTTTAAATCCGACAGCCAGTTTCGAGTTTCAAAGAGTTAAATCACCGAATTCACGAGCAGCTGAGTTGATTCTGTCTGTTTTGCTTTACAGATTCTGGCCTTTATTTATCGCATTTTTTAAAAAACGGCGCGTAGAATGAAGTGATTGTGATGCAATGTCAGGATTCGAAGCTTAGATTTGGTTGTTTTTTATGCAACAAAACGTGTTTTGCTTCATCCACAGATATCCGTCCATGAATGTCGCCTCCTGGACCCCTGCGGCCTCGAGGACCACCCCACCGCTCAGCGAGACAAAAGCCCCCCGACGGAAAGCAGCTCTGAACCTTCCGGACGACAGAAAGCCGCTGAGATGAAACCAAAGAGGCACAAAGGCGTCTGATGAGTCCGACTGTACCGAGAACAAACGGCCGGTCTGATCGCAGTAATGAGTGAACGGCTTTAACAGGTGGAGGCGAACAATCCCTGCTCATTAGTAGGCAAATGGATTCAATCACTTGCTCTGATGGATCCCTGACGCCGCTTCATCGCCGGCCTCCAGCAAACAGGCCGAGCCGCTGAGGTCGGAGGAAGGGATCGTTTCGTCTTTACAAGTTTCATTCCTCCGTCCTCAGAGAGAAGAAGAAACCTGAGGAGGTCACGGGAGAGTCGGAGCAGAAATATTCACTCACAAGCTTAAAAAGAAATCTCTAATTAAACTGATTTTTTTACCCATATTTTTCAGTATTTTTGCAATAAATTAAAATATGAGTAAAACTGCAGAAGTAGACTGAATTTACATTAAAGCCCTCGACACTAATTAACCATCAAATCATCAAATCACTGTTAAAATTAAATGTTTTTTGCTTTTTGCGGACTGTTACATTAATTTTTTAATTTAAATATCCTCTGTTTAACATTAAAAAGCCAAAAAAACACATTTAATCACATGTAAGATTTTATTTTATTTTTTAAATTTATTTTTCAAAATTTTTCCACTATTTTTTTATTTTTATTTTTTTTTATTATTATTTTTTTCTTTACCTTTTTTTGGTCCAGATCAGACAAAATCATGAAAAAAATCTGTAATTTAACAGATTTTTTACCCATATTTTTTAGTATCATTAAAATAAACGAAAATATCAGTAAAATTGCGGACAGATACGGAATTTACACGTCTAATGTAAAATAACATTAAAAGGCCTCGACTGTAATTAACCATAAAATTATCAAATAATTATGAAATTTAAATTTTTACACCTTTTGTTAAAATAAATTTACAAGTTAATTGTATGTTCTTAAGTATTTTTTTTATTTAAATATCCTCTGTTTAACATTAAAAAGCCAAAAAAAACCCCACATTTAATCACATGTAAGATTTAATGTTTTTTATTTATTTGTCATTATTTTCCAGTATTTTTATTTATTTATTTTTTGGTCCTGATTAATGCAGAATTTTTTATTTTTTCTTGACATTCTTTTGGTCAAGATCAGACAAAATCATGAAAAAAAAACTAATTTAAATCTTTTTTCCTTTTCGGTTTTCTTTTTTTTTTGTATTTATAAATAAATGAAAATATCAGTAAAACTGCAGACTAAGATTTTAATTGAAAATTAGTAGGAGCATGGTTTGTTGTTTGTTTTTGTTGTTATTGTTTTTCTAAACAACATTTTCATTTATTTTTTATTATTTTCCAGTATTGTAATTTTTTTTTTTTGGCGCTCATTGATGCTGATATTTTCTTTCTTTTTTAAATTTTTTTGGGTTGAGATCAGACAAAATTGAAAAAAAAATCCTCTGATAAACATTAAAAAACAAAAAATGCATTTAAACACATGTAAGACTTTAACTGAATATTACTGTATTTTTTTTGCCTTTTTTAAAATTTATTTTTTATTATTTTACAGAAACTTTATTTATTATTTGGTGCTCCTGAATGCAGATTTTTTTCTCTATTTCTTTATTATTTTTTTTGTCCAGATTAAACAAAATTATTAAAACATGCCAATGTCAAAAATATATAAATTTTACACATTTTTTATTTACATTTTTTGACATTACATTAGACAACAGAATCCTATAACTTTGAACACGCATAAAATTTAAATTTTTTAATAAATAAATCTATTTTTTGACATAAAATGAAAGCAGTTCATTGTAATTCCACATATTTTTCCCTTTTATCTGTAAATATATTTATCCCTTCAATAAATACTAATACGACAAAAATATACACATGATCTGATGTAAAATTAAGGCTAGAAACTGTATTTTAAATATGAAAGTTACTCTATAATATAAGACATTTCGACTCCATCTCTACCTGCTGCACCGAGGCAACATGGAGGCTGTAAGATTTGTAAACACGGATCAGTCGAGGGGCAAACAGTCTAAAAAAAACCACCACAACCCGGCTCAGAAAAGCGTCTTCAGCGAGGCCGTGACATTTGCAGCATCAAAGGCCGATCGATGAATTTGTTGCGTTTGAGCGGAGACACGAGTGCAGCGTTTGGCAACAGCTTAGACTGAGTCAGATCAAACTAATCTCTCCACGCCTGGCAACAAATCCACTCTGCAGCCGCAATCAATTCGTTAGGCTGCCTCTTCATCAACATACATGCACACACACACACACACACACACACACACACACACTGCGGTGATTAGCTTGTCCCACTTAATCACTTCCTATTAGAGACACCTGCAAGGTTGCAACAGTCGCGTGTGATTATGTGCAATCACAGAAATGCCACATTTGAATGATAAGCAGCTCCCGACGCTGCAGAGTCGTCAGCTATTCTCATCCACAAAAAAGTCGCGTGAAAAAAAATAAGAAAGCCTACAAATGTAATCTCTGGCACATAATTTTGCATATGCTGCGCAGGCGTATGAATGCACAGCAGCTCCCACACCGCCGGGCCGAGCCGGTCTATCTGCCGTGGATAAAAGACGTCCCTTATCAGCCGCCTCATAGAGGAGCCGGAATGAAGGCATTTACTCAAATGAAAGAGGCAGCAGCGTTTGGAGATAAGCCGAGAGAGACGGAGCCCAGCTAAGCTTTGAGATTGGACTGGAACTACTGAGGGAACAGAGGGGGAACGAGGCGTAGAGGAGAGGAGGATGGATGGACGGATGGATGGGTGGGTGGGTGGATGGATGGGTGGGTGGGTGGATGATTTATGGATGGATGGGTGGGTGGATGATGGAGGAATAGATGGTGGATGATGGATGGACGGATGGATGGGTGGATGGATGATGGGTGGATGGATGGATGGGTGGATGGATGGATGGATGATGAAGGGATGGATGGTGGTTGATAGATGGATGGATGGATGGGTGGATGGGTGGATTTATGGGTGGGTGGGTGGATGATGGATGGATGGATGGATGGATGGATGGATGGATGGATGGATGGTGGATGGATGATTTATGGATGGATGGGTGGGTGGATGATGGGTGGATGGATGGATGGGTGGATGGATGGATGGATGATGGAGGGATGGATGGTGGTTGATAGATGGATGGATGGGTGGATGAATGGATGGATGGGTGGATTTATGGGTGGGTGGGTGGATGATGGATGAATGAATGGATGGATGGATGGATGGATGGATGGATGGATGGATGGATGGATGGATGGATGGATGGATGGATGGATGGATGGATGGGTGGATTTATGGGTGGGTGGGTGGATGATGGATGGATGGATGGATGGATGGGTGGGTGGGTGGGTGGGTGGATGGATGGATGGAGCAATGGATGGATGGATGGATGGATTGATGGATGGGTGGGTGGATGGATGGATGGATGGATGGATGGATGATGGATGGATGGATGGATGGATGGGTGGATGGGTGGGTGGATGGATGGATGGATGGATGGATGGATGATGGATGGATGGATGGATGGATGGGTGGATGGGTGGATGATGCATGATGGATAGATGATGGGTGGATTGATGATGGATGGGTGGATGGATGGATGGATGGGTGGATGGATGGATGGATGGATGGATGGATGGATGGATGGATGGATGGATGGACGGGTGAGTGGATGATGGATGGATGGATGGATGGATGGATGGACGGGTGAGTGGATGATGGATGGATGGATGGATGGATGGATGATGGAGGAATAGATGGTGGATGATGGATGGAAGGATGATGGATGGATGGATGGATGGATGGATGGATGGATGGATGGATGATGGATGAATAAATGGATGATGGATGGATGATGGATGGATGATGGATGGATGGATTCAATTAAATTTTATTTATATAGCACATATTTACAACATATGTCGCCTCACTGCGATTAACATAGTGAGGTACAAATTAACACCGAAGAACAGGAATGGATGGATGATTAATGGATGGATGATTGATAGATGGATGATTGATGGATGGATGATTGATGGATGGATGATTGATGGAGGAATTGGTGGATGGATGATGGATGGATGCTGATCCAGTGATGGGAGGATGCTGCAGATGTGTGCATGCAGAGGAGGAGTGAGCAGCTTGGAAGCGCTTACATAAAGACTATTTACAGGATGTGGGTGTGAAAGCCGTTGTGTTGACCTCCAGCATTTAGCCCGAGCCGGCGTGCACGTCTCCACCTTCCGTCTATCCCTGCGCCCGGAGCTGCTGGCCCTGTCTGCACAGCGAGCTGGCACATCTTCACCGCCGAGCCCGCGCTACAATAACCCACTTCAAAGAGGCCCATTGTCACACGCTAATGTGGCGAACGACAGCTAGCGCCGCGGAAATCAGCACACAGCGTGACTGGATACTCCCTCTGAACACTGGAGGGGGGAGGAGGGGGAGGAAGGGCGGCGTGGGAGGGGATGAAGAGGGAAGAGAAGTGAGAGGGAGAGGTTTGTTCACAAACACACTGCTGTGCCAACATTAATCATGTAGACTCTCGTAAAATCATTAGAGCCGATCATTCCAGTCGGGCTCGCTCCACAAAGGAAGCAAGAGCGCCGGCTTCTGTCGCCACACACACTCACACACACTCACACGCACTCACACACACTCACACACGCTCACACACACTCACACACACTCACACACACTCACACACACTCACACACACTCACACACCTTTGTAGTGCAAAATATCAGCACACACACCTGAACCGAACAGCAGGCCGACTGGCACAAATTGTTTCAGACGTCATGATGTTTGCGCCTCCACACACACCCACTGGATTCATGTACCTGCACTGCATTTGCATCATTTACAAATGTATGCGACTAAATGTGCAGCGGAAGCTGAACACACCGTGTGTGTGCTGGTGACTGCAGCAGATAATGCAGTAAACCGTATCTTGTCAGTGGATGTATGTATATCCACCATGATGCTGCCGCCGCCATGCTTCGCGGTGGAGATGATGTGTTACGTAGCATCTAGTCCGGTGCCATCAGACCAAACCATCTCCCTCCAGCTGACTTCTGACTCCCCCACATGCCTTCTGGTGACTCTAGTCCAGATTAATACGAGACTTTTCAACAGCTCCTGTTACAACTCACACTTTTGTGACGCAAAATATCAACACAGACACCTGAACTAGCACTAGCATGAATAACATCATTTTGTTAGCGCCTCCACAGACGCCCACTATCCATGTACCTGCGCTGCATTTTTATCATTTACAGATATATAAATATAATTAAATGTGTGCAGACAATGCTGACTATATGTATACTGTTGACTGAATATTGGCTGCATGCACAGAAATGCAAACAGCATCTTTCAGTAATTTCATTTTGTCAATTGATTTATGTATATTTATCATGATGCTGCCACCACCATGCTTCACGTCATGATGCTGCCACCACCGTGCTTCACCTCATGATGCTGCCACCACCATGCTTCACGTCATGATGCTGCCACCACCATGTTTCACCTCATGATGCTGCCACCACCATGCCTCATATCTTGATGCTGCCACCACCATGCTTCACCTCATGATGCTGCCACCACCGTGCCTCATATCTTGATGCTGCCACCACCATTCCTCACATCATGATGCTGCCACCACCATGATTCACCTCATGATGCTGCCACCACCATGTCTCATAACGTGATGCTGCCACCACCATGCTTCACCTAATGCTGCCACCACCATGCTTCACGTCATGATGCTGCCACCACCATGCCTCATATCATGATGCTGCCACCACCATGCTTCACCTAATGCTGCCACCACCATGCTTCACGTCATGATGCTGCCACCACCATGCCTCATATCATGATGCTGCCACTGCCATGCCTCACATCATGATGCTGCCACCACCATTCCTCACATCATGATGCTGCCACCACCATGCTTCACCTAATGCTGCCACCACCATGCTTCACGTCATGATGCTGCCACCACCATGCCTCATATCATGATGCTTCCACTGCCATGCCTCATATCATGATGCTGCCACCACCATGCCTCATATCATGATGCTGCCACTGCCATATCTCGTATCATGATGCTGCCACCACCATGCTTCACGTCATGATGCTGCCACCACCATGTCTCATATCATGATGCTGCCACTGCCATGCTTCACGTCATGATGCTGCCACCACCATGCCTCATATCATGATGCTGCCACTGCCATATCTCGTATCATGATGCTGCCACCACCATGCTTCACGTCATGATGCTGCCACCACCGTGCCTCATATCTTGATGCTGCCACCACCATGCTTCACCTAATGATGCTGCCACCACCGTGCCTCACATCATGATGCTGCCACCGCCATGCTTCACGGTGGAGCTGATGTGTTTGTGATGATGTGCTACGTTTGGTGTCTCTCTAACACATCATCCAGTCTGACACACACTTTTGTGGTGCAAATATCAGCACAGACACCTGAACTAAACAGCAGAGCGACTAACACGAACTGTTTTATACATCATTATGCTAGCACTATCCATGTACCTGCTCTGCATTTTTATCATTTACAGATATATATACAATTAAATGTGTGCTTATGTGTGCAGAAAATGCTGACTATATGTATACTGGTGATTGCATCTTGGCTGCATTCACAGAAAATGCAAACCGTATCTTTCAGTAATTGCATTTTGTCAATTGATTTATGTGTATTCGTCATGATGCTGCCACCACCATGCTTCACGGTGGAGATGATGCGTTTGTGATGATACTATCCATGAACCTGCTCTGCATTTTATCATTTGCAGATATATAAATATAATTAAATGTGTGCAGACAATGCTGACTATATGTATACTGGTGATTGCATCGTGGCAATACATAATGCAAACCGTGTCTTTTAATAATTGCCTTTTTATGTATATTGCCTGATTTATGTGTATTCGTCATGATGCTGCCCCCACCATGCTTCACGGTAGGGATGGTGCCACATACCTTACGGTGAACTCTAGTCCAGATGTAATAACTCCTGTCACAAACACACGCTTTTGTCGTGCAAAATGCATCATTATGTTTCCACAGACACCCACTATTCATGTACCACTTCTTATGCATACAATAAAATATGTATGCGTGCAAACAAAATGCTGACTATATGGATACTGGTGATGCACAGAAAACGCAAACTGCATCTCTAAGTAACTGTGTTTTGTCAGTTGATTTATGTATAGCCTATTCATCATGATGCTGCCACCACCATGCCTCATATCATGATGCTGCCACCACTATGCTTCACCTGATGCTGCCACCGCCATGCCTCATATCATGATGCTGCCACCACTATGCCTCATATAATGATGCTGCCACCACTATGCTTCACCTGATGCTGCCGCCACCATGCTTCATATCATGATGCTGCCACCACTATGCCTCATATAATGATGCTGCCACCACCGTGCTTCACCTGATGCTGCCACCGCCATGCCTCATATCATGATGCTGCCACCACTATGCCTCATATAATGATGCTGCCACCACTATGCTTCACCTGATGCTGCCACCGCCATGCTTCATATCATGATGCTGCCACCACTATGCCTCATATAATGATGCTGCCACCACTATGCTTCACCTGATGCTGCCACCACCGTGCTTCATATCATGATGCTGCCACCACTATGCCTCATATAATGATGCTGCCACCACCATGCCTCACATCATGATGCTGCCACCGCCATGCCTCATATCATGATGCTGCCACCGCCATGCCTCATATCATGATGCTGCCGCCACCATGCCTCACATCATGATGCTGCCACCGCCATGCCTCATATCATGATGCTGCCACCATGCTTCACAATGGGGATGGTTTGGCGTCCACTAAACATAGCGTCCAGTCTGACGGCCAAACTGTCAGATTTTCCACTTTCTGATCATCCCTTACCTCCTCACCAGGCAGCTCATGAAGGAAAACTGACCAAATCTAAGCTTGCAATCTTGATATTTTACCAAAATCGCTTTATTCTCATATATTATCTTTTAAAAATCGGCAAAACATAAACTGTTTGCATGACATAAATTCAGTTTTAAACTAAAAATTCAATGTTTTTTGATGCAACCATGAAGTCATCACTGGCTAAGCTGCAACCAAGAGACTCTTAGAGGTAAACTGGGCTGAACTGCAGGCTGTGTATGTATGGAAACTAATTCAAAATGCAAGTAGTAGATTATCTATAGCATGTAGAGCCACTGTTTTTAATCAGTAGAGGGTTCAGAGGGTTAAAATCGCGAGTAAATAATAACTTCACTTGCTCTTTCATTTATATTGCAGCTTTTCGCTCTTCTGGGTGTGCATACAGTCTTTCACGTATCATGTGCTCTCGTATATTTTACGCTGTGCATCCAGGGCGATGATTGGACATTAATTCCCCGCCGTTGTAATTAATCTGAAGGGCGGCGGGCTGTTAAACGCTCACGAGGCTTTGTGCGGCAAAGGTGGAGGTCAGCATCTCCGAGCGCCAACAAAGGCTGCGGTTGGAGTCGGATCCTCCTGTTTACACTTACCACCATTTACACACTAGCTGCACTCTATTATGCGCATTGGACCCTGGAGTATTGCAGATTGGTGGTCAGGGCAAGACGTCCTGATGGCTGGAGTCGACTGTAAAAAGAAATCGATGGCCTGTGTTGCTTTCAGAGCCGCTGAACCTTGTGTTCGGAGAGCGAGTTGCACAGGCAGTCTGGTTCGACGTCCTAGAAATGCACTTGAGACGGAGAGATGTTGCATTTTGCTTCGGCGTTTCTATACTTCCTTCACAGCATCTCGTCTTCCTCCAGTCGGCTGCTCTTTAGCTCTCCTCTCGCTCATTTAAGCCGAGGTCAGAGCGTGAAGTGGACCGGTCGCCCACTTCAGCTGAAAGCCGCCTCACCTGAAGGCGAAGAAAGAGCTCAAAACACACATGCAGCACCGGAGGCTGATGTGTTTTTCCCTTCAAGGCCTCCATCTTCAGCCGCGGCGCCCTGGGAACGGGAGGCTAAGTGGTGAAGGTTTCGGCGCGGGAGGCAGCGTGGGACCATTTCTCATGTTGTCAGGGCTCCCGCTGGGCCTCGCATATGCCCGGGGCTCTCGGCATCCAGAAGCCGTCGCTGCAGCAGGCGGCCCAATCAAACCCACGCTGTCACTTCAGTGGAATGACTGGAGCTGTCACTCACGCTCAAGCATTTCCCCCGCAGGAGGCCGAGGGGCAGGAAAGGGCCGCGTACGATCCGTGCATTCAAACCCCGAATGTGCAGAAGAAGATGTGCAGCTCCTGTCAGCGTCTTCCATATTATTAGCCTCGACTACATAACATGTGAACGAGCAAAGCCTTTTCCTTCTATCGCTGTTCAACATTGAATCAGGGTCAATTTGTTTCAGCTTGTTTGACAAGAAATGACAAAAACGCCGATATAAAAACAGAATTCTACAAAGTAATATCAATTATTTAAAATATAAAATGTGAAATAAGGGATTGCAAAAGGATTTACCCCCATCGAGTCAGTGTTTAGTCGACTCACGTCATGATGCTGCCACCACCGTGCTTTAAATCATGATGCTGCCACCTCCATGCTTCAAATTATGATGCTGCCACCACCATGCTTCAAATAATGATGCTGCCACCACCGTGCTTCAAATCATGATGCTGCCACCACCATGTTTCAAATTATGCCGCCACCACCATGCTTTACATCATGATGCTGCCACCACCATGCTTCACGTCATTAAGCTGCCACCACCATACTTCACATCATGATGCTGCCACCACCGTGCTTCACGTCATTAAGCTGCCACCACCATGCTTCACTTCATGATGCTGCCACCACCATGCTTCACTTCATGATGCTGCCACCACCGTGCTTCACATGATGATGCTGCCACCACCATTCTTCAAATTATGATGCCACCACCGTCCTTCACATCATGATGCTGCCACCACCGTGCTTCAAATCATGATGATGCCACCACCGTGCTTCACATCATGATGCTGCCACCACAGTGCTTCACATGATGATGATGCCACCACCATGCTTCACATCATGATGCTGCCACCACCATGCTTCACATGATGATGATGCCACCACCATGCTTCACATCATGATGCTGCCACCACCATGCTTCACGTCATGATGCTGCCACCACCGTGCTTCACATGATGATGCTGCCACCACCATGCTTCACGTCATGATGCTGCCACCACCATGCTTCACATGATGATGCTGCCACCACCATGCTTCACATCATGATCCTGCCACCACTGTGCTTCACGACATAATACTGCCACCACCGTGTTTCACATCTTGATGCTGCCACCACCGTGCTTCAGATCATGATGCTGCCACCACCGTGCTTCAGATCATGATGCTGCCACCACCGTGCTTCACAGTGATGATGGTGTGTTTCTGATGATGTGCTAGTATCTGTCCATATAGTTGATTAGTGCTTTTCAGTAACCTTTTCACGAGTTACCTGTAACGTCCAAGAAGTCAAATTAAATTCACCAGGATTCAATGTTGGAAAGGAGTTAAATGGGAAAACTTCCGGGGGGGGGGGGGGCTATTTTTTATAGGCACTGTATGTATACACAAAGGGAAAGACCTCATGAATAGATGGGGGTCAGCGGAAGGCCAACATGCAATCGTAAAATCATTGATTTGCGGCCTCTGCTCTCTGCTGACCTCTAACCCGTCTGAAAGGCGCCTGCAGCTTTATGTAGACAGGTCTAATTATTGTTATCGCCACAGCCCGCCCACTCACCCTGCACCCATCTAAATATCATTCCCACACAAAAACCCACTCAGAAGCAAATTTACATACAAATATGGAATTTCACTTTGATTTATGACGTGCTACGCATCCAGCTACTCGTACGTTTTCTCTCAGGCATCAATCAAGAACCGAGCCCAGCATCTTCTACGTGTTATTTCACTGGTTTCATATCAAAGGCTTCTGGTTCACATTTTTAAAAACGTACTCCTCTGATTTGAGACGTCCAATGCGGTTTATACTCACAATAAAATGAATATGATCGACTGTAATACTGATGTTTAAAATGCTCTGCTTACAGGAAACAGGCCGTGTAGATGAACCACTTGGTTTCAACTTGTGTAAATGTGATATTCGAACGCCATATTTCACTCTTTCCACAGTAACTTTTGGTCACTCAGCTGTCTGAGCTGCTGCAGTAACTGAGTGGAGACTAGAAGCTTCTCTGTGCACAGCCGACTATCTTCTACTGTAGCCTGAAATGACAATAACTTGTCCAAAACTAATCAATACTTCTCCAAAAATGTGTAAAGAAATACAGAAATTTGCAAAATGACTTAAAATTCACTCTGATTTTCTTGAAATTTCAAGGAAAATTGTGCAAAATGACAAAAAAAATCTGTCCAAAATGGCTCAAAATTCTACAAAATGACTTATAAATTGACAAAATGACAAAATTTGTCCACACACTCGTCCAAAACAAATCAAAACTTCTTTAAAATGACTAAAGAAATGTGCAAAATGACTTGAATTTCACCCAAATTACCTTAAAACTTGAAGGAAAAATTGTGCAAAATGACAAAAAAATCTGTTCAAAATGGCTCAAAAGTCTACAAAATGGCTTATAAATAGCCCAAAGTGTTTCGGAACTTGTTCAAAACCATGTAATATTTGTCCAAAATGAGACTCAAAGTCAAATTAAATCTAATAATTCTTCTTTTGGTCTAATTTTCAAGTGTTTGGTCACTCAGCTGTCTGAGCTGCTGCATTAACTGAGTGGAGACTAGAAGCTTCTATGTGCGCAGATGACTAGCTAGCTTCTACTGTAGCCTGGAATTACAAAACTAATCAAAACGCTTCCAAAATGACTAAAGAACTGTCCAAAATGAATTGAAATTTATTCAAAATATCTTAAAACTTTACCAAACAATGAGCAATATGACAAAAATCCTTCCAAAAAAACCCCAAAAGTGACTTGAAATGGTCAAAAATTTCTTGGAGCTCGTCTAAACGGACTCTAAATTAATCCAGTATGGATAGAAATTATGTAAATCTAACATCAGAAGATCTTGCTTTACTTTTTTCATCCTATTTTTGGTCTCTCATCTGTCTGAGCTGCTGCATTAACTGAGTGGAGACTAGAAGCTTCTATGTGCGCAGATGACTGGCTAGCTTCTACTGCAGCCTAGAATTACAAAACGAATCAAAATGTTTCCAAAATTACTGAAGAAATGTCCAAAATGAATTGAAATTCAAACCAAATATTTTAAATAAAATAAAATATAAAAATAAAAAGTGCAAAATTACAACAATCCTACAAAAAAAAACTTCCAAAATGACTTGAAATCATCAAAAATGTCTTGGAGCTTGTCCAAAATCCTAAATTAATCCAAAACAACTCCAAAAAAATCTAAAAATGATGTAAATCTAGCATCAGAAGATCTTGTTTTACCTTTTTCAAAATAACGTTTGGTGTCTGAGCTGCTGCAGTAACCGAGTGGAGACTAGAAGCTTCTCTGTGCACAGCCGACTAGCTAGCTTCTACTGTAGCCTGGATGTGAGGCGTTTAGGGAACATCAGCAAATTGCAGCGTCTATCTACAAGCGGATGTTTTGGGTACAATTTTGTGTACATGTAGCCTCCAGGGGGCGCTCTGTCTTATTTCTGCTGCAGATTCGTACATTACACCACATAAGAAAGGCTCCAAAGTGCTTTTAATCTGTACTACTTCCTTTTATTTTCAACTTTAGTCGACTTCCTATGCAGCGACAACACGCTACATCTCCACCGCTACACCTGTAGGCAGACTTTCCTGTGTTAAGTGGAGTTTCCATTTAACAGACCTACAGAGAGAGGATCCACCCGAGTCAATATTCTCATTTTTACACCAGGACTCGAGGATGAAACCCGCCAGCAGAGGTGCGACTCACACCTGAACGGCAGCGAGCGCTTCGTCGCAAAACAACTCGAGCCTCCACGAATAGAAACCCGCGGACCGATCTCCGCTGGGGGAGATAAAACGAGCTCAAGATTAGTGGCTACAGCGGGGGGAAAAAAGTGGAGGGAGGGAGACATCTGGAGTAATAACACATCCCATTGTTCCCATTACCTGGAAGCAGCGGCAGACTGGCACATTAAAGTGAGGAAGCGCCGCGTGGAGGCATCGACAGCGGCGTAAAAGTGGGATGGAAGCTCACTCCGGTGGGAGAGCATATAAACCGCAGTAAGACGAGAGACAATAAATATGAAATAATGTACTATTAGTGGCAGCAGCAGGCAGCTTCTTTCATCGTCACAGAGGGTTTATGCAGAGGACTACTGGAGGCGGTGAGGTGACTGTTGTGGAGCTAATAGAGTCGGCTGGTGGATCCGAGGCGGGCCGGAGCCGGAGCTGGAGAGCTGCCACCTTCATCCCTCCGGTCCGTGAGGGATGAAAGAGAGGAGTCCGGAGATCCAGCCATCCATCATGACGTCTCCACGCCGAGCGCTTTGCTTTCAGTCCAGACAGACGTTCAGCAAAACAAACAGCCGACGAGGCTTCCCCTGTTTAACCCTCTAAACCCTAAAACCAGCCGATGGTTTAACTGGCATTATTATTATTATTGAAGTAAATAAATCGCCAAAATTAGACCTTTCATCAGAGCTGGAAACTGCAAAAACTGAAAAATTCGACGTATTTTCTCCTTTCTGGACGTGCTTGAACCAACCATGTGTGACGTGCAGCTCCTTCAGGAAAACTAACCAAATTAAACCTTTAAATCACGACGCTATTTGTTCTACACGCCTCGATTAGCACATTTTCCGACAAAGAACCTTTTGCATGTAACAAATTTTTCATAAAAAATTGCCAGAAAAAGAACCATTTGCGTAAACTCAATTCTGTAAAAAGCAAAAAATTCTGCACTCTGTGGCAGAATTTTAAAGCCATGACTGACTCAGATAGGACCAGCAGTCATTTGGTGAAAATTCAAGGACTTTTGGACAAACTTCTCGTCAAATAAAGCTCCAGTGTGTCATTATTGTTATTGGAAACGAGCACGACTGAGAAAAAATTACACGATATGCAGCAAAAAGCAGGTAGGAGGCAAGTTTGGCAGGAAAACAACAACATAAAATATAGAAAATTCTTTAAAATCAACAAAATTACTCTAGAAATTGTAAAAAAAAAAGAAAAATTCAACAGATTTTCTCCTTTCTGAAGAGGCTCGAAACCAATCATGAGATGTTCTGCCGGGAAAATTAGCCAAATAAAACCTTGAAATTCCAATTTTTCATAAAAACATTGCCAGAAAAAGAACCATTTGTGCAAACTAAATTCTGTAAAAAGCAAAAAATTCTGCACTCTGTGGCAGAATTTTAAAGCCATTACTGACTCAGATACGACCAACAGTAATGCGGTGAAAATTCAAGGACTTTTGGACAAACTTCTCGTCAAATAAAGCTCCAGTGTGTCATTATCAGTATTGGAAACGAGCAGGATTGAGCAAAAATTACACAGTAAGCAGCAAAAAGCAGGTAGGAGGCAAAAAACAACAACATAAGAATATAGAAAAACTTTAAAATCAACAAAACTCCACCAGAAATTGTAAAAAAAATGTAAAATTCAACAGATTTTCTCCTTTCTGAAGAGGCTCCAACCAATCATGAGCTGTTCTGTCGGGAAAATAGTCCAAATAAAACCTTGAAATTCCGATATTTCGTTAAAAAATTGCCAAAAAAGACCCTTAAATTCTGCAAAAATCAAAATATTCTGCACTTCCTGCTCCAGGTATTGAGCCATCAGTGACTCAGCTGTGACCAGCAGTCGAGTGGTAAAAATTCAGGGACCTTTCTTTTGGAGCCGAATTAGAATCCATTTTTCACACACGAGGAATTCGATGTCGGGTTTCGGAGCGTAACAGAGAAAAAACCCTGACGACCAGAAATGTTTTCAAGGAGGGTGAAAGAAAGACAAATGAGAAGGAAGCGAAGCGAATCCATTCATCAGAGCCAGGAGCTGCAGAAACAGTGACACGCTGAACTTTCTGGAGGTCCTTGAACTAATTCTCTGGAAACTCAACCCGGTCTTAGAAGCTTTAAATCATCACATTTAATCACAGTCAATTTTTCCTGCAGCGTATTTAAAAAAATGCAGAAAAATAACCGTTTGGACAAAGCAGATTGTTTAAAAAGCAAAAAATTCTGCATTCTGTGGCTCAAATATGAAGCCATGACCGACTCGGCTGTGACCGATGATCACGTGATGAAAATTCAAGAAAGTGACACGTCTTAGTATTTAAATGGAGGTTTATCAGTTCTCTCTACGTCCCTTTATGTCATTACTGTCTGTTATTTTTGCATCTTTTATGTCATTTTCGCACCTTTTCAGTCATTTTTGGCTCTTTTTGCATGTTTTTATGTACTTTTCGCCCCTTTTAGTGCCTTTGTGTCGTCGCCGTCTTTTATTTTTTGCACCGCTTTATGTCGTTTTTGTGTATTTTAGTTGTTTTGTCAGTTATTTTTTGCATCTTTTGCGCCATTTTTGCGTGTTTTTGTATCACTCTTGTGTCCTTCTGTGCTTTTGTGTCATTTTTGTCTGTTGTTTTTACATCCTTTATGTCATTTTTGCATCCTTTGTGTCATTTTCGTGTCTTTTTGTATCATTTTTTGCATCTTGGAGCATCTTTTTTACGTCATGCATGTGTCTTTTTGTGCCTTTGTGTCATTTCTTCCTGCCGTTTTTGCATCCTTCAGTGTCTTTTTGAGCTATTTTTGCATCTTTCTGTGCTACTGTCATTATTCGTCTCTTGTTTCTACATCTTTTATGTCGGTTTTGCACCTTTTTATGTCCTTTTAGCATCTCGCTGTGCCTTTGTGCCATTTTTTCTCTTATTTCTGCATCTTTTTATGTCATTGTGTGTCTTTTTATGTCATTTCTGCATCTTTTTATGTCATTTGTGTGTCTTTTTATGTCATTTTTGCATCTTTTTATGTCATTTGTGTCTTTTTATGTCATTTGTGTGTCTTTTTATGTCATTTCTGCATCTTTTGATGTCATTTGTGTGTCTTTTTATGTCATTTGTGTCTTTTTATGTCATTTCTGCATCTTTTTATGTCATTTATGTGTCTTTTTATGTCATTTGTGTGTCTTTTTTATGTCATTTGTGTGTCTTTTTATGTCATTTGTGTCTTTTTATGTCATTTGTGCGTCTTTTTATGTCATTTCTGCATCTTTTTATGTCATTTGTGTCTTTTTATGTCATTTCTGCATCTTTTTATGTCATTTGTGTGTCTTTTTATGTCATTTGTGTGTCTTTTTATGTCATTTTAGCATCTTTCTGTGCCTTTGTGCCATTTCTTGCCTGTTAATTTTGCATGTTTTTGAGTCTCACTATGTCATTTTCGTCTCTTTGCTTCATTCTAACCGTGTCGTTCTGATATTTTTCGGTATTTAAACTTACATTTTTCAGTTCTCTCCACATCGTTTGGTGTCGTTTTTGCATCCGCTCTGCTTTGCATTCATTTGTGGCCTTTTTTGTCTGCTATTTTTGCACTTTCAGGTCATTTTTTGGGTCTTTTTCGCATCTTTCTGTGACATTTTTGGAACTTTAAGTGTCTTTTCGTGCCGTTTCTGCATCTTTCTGTGCCTTTGTGTCATTTTTTCCTTTTATTTCTGCATCTTTTTATGTCATTTGTGTGTCTTTTTATGTCATTTGTGTCTTTTTATGTCATTTCTGCATCTTTTTATGTCATTTGTGTGTCTTTTTATGTCATTTCTGCATCTTTTTATGTCATTTGTGTGTCTTTTTATGTCATTTGTGTGTCTTTTTATGTCATTTGTGTGTCTTTTTATGTCATTTTAGCATCTTTCTGTGCCTTTGTGCCATTTCTTGCCCGTTAATTTTGCATGTGTTTGAGTCTTACAATGTCATTTTCGTCTCTTTGCTTCATTCTAACCGTGTCGTTCTGATATTTTTCGGTATTTAAACTTACATTTTTCAGTTCTCTCCACATTGTTTGGTGTCGTTTTTGCATCCGGTCTGCTTTGCATTCATTTGTGGCCTTTTTTGTCTGCTATTTTTGCACTTTCAGGTCATTTTTTGGGTCTTTTTCGCATCTTTCTGTGACATTTTTGGAACTTTAAGTGTCTTTTCGTGCCGTTTCTGCATCTTTCTTTGCCTTTGTGTCATTTTTGCCTGTTATTTTGTCATTTTTTGGTCTTTTTCCATCTCTCTGTGCCATTTTATTGTCTTTTCATGTGATTTTTGGGTCAATATAACTGTGCCGTACTGTTTAGAAGACATTCCTGAGTCTTCTGCAAGATAAAAATGAGCGACACTGAGGAGCAGAAAAGGAAGCTGCCCAGAAGCTGCTTGGAGTCGGCTTCTAGGAGCCCGGTGGTTTGATGAAGGTTGGCGAGAACCAGACCAAAGCTCGAGTCCAGCAGCGGCTTCCTTTTCATTAACCTCCTCCTTCACTCCCCCTCCACCTGGACGGCCGCTTCAAACCAGACGCTGCCGGCTGCTCGGGAAGCCCTGCAGGCGCCTCGTCTTCCACCTGGAAGGACGAGTGGCCGCCTCAAGGTCACCGCCCAGACTCCACACTGGGCTCATGTTGTGGCTGCAGGTCTGGGAGTCTAAACTGACGAAGCAGCCCCAGGGTGTGGTCGGGCCTCTCAGACTGTAATCCTAACCCCATGTAATTACCCCCCGATCAAGCCCGGGACCCTGTTCAGGGCAGATTAGCGCCCATGCATTCCCAACCAACCCCCTCCACCTCAGATCCTGCAGATAAAGTGGAAGACCCAAGGAGAAGCCAGGCCTGTAATCAGCCCTCAGAGTGGGCGGACGGAGGGGTGAGGGGAGACGGCTCCAGCCTCCAGCCTCCAGCCTCCAGCACCAACTTTTCCTCCGCAGGAGAAGCCTCGGAGTCCAGGCTTCGGAGGTTGGAGTCGAACACCTCGACGGCTGGGCATCGGGGTTTTGGGGGGATCAGGAGGAGGAGGAGGCGGCGTCGTGTTTTTGGAAAGGGGGGAAGTAAATATCTGTAAAAAATGCTAATGCGGCATCCATTTGCATGAGTCGTTTGCCCACCGAAGCCATTTTAAGAGCAGCGAGATCTCAAAGCAGAGCCGCACGTGGATCTCGCTAACGGTGGAGATCCGTCGCATCCAGGGGTCGCGGCCGAGGCGGCGGCGATGCGTTTCGTGGCGTTTTTCCTCGTTCCGTTCCATCCCTGAAATCCACCCCGAGAACCGTTTGGCGGGAGACACGAGCCGAGGGTCGAGCCACAGAGACAGGTGAATCACAGGAAGCCCCGGCGGCTCCAAGACCCCCCATCACCCCCCCCAAATATAATCAGAGATAACGGCGAGTTAATTATGCAAATGGAGTGAAGAACTTCCCCGTTATGGATTCAATGGGCCGAGATTTAATCAAAGAGGCGTCAATGGTGGCGGATATTTCATGGTTTTAACCCTTAAAACAGCCTGAAAACCCAAAATAGATCCATTAAACATGAAAGCAAGTCGTGTTAAAGGTTATTCCAGGAGCCTGTCTGACTTTATTTTAGTAGGAAAGGTGCAAAAATGTTCCAACTCACGTTCTCAAGGCAGAGGTTTGGAAACATCCAACGATCCTGTGCAATTAACTGAAGATTTAAGGAACATTTATTGATTTATTCGGCTCATATCTGACAGGTCGGAGTTTATCCAGGCCTTTCTCGCATTTTTAAAGAGCGAAACCAAACATTTACTCTTATTTTAATTATTAATCTGCGGTGGAACCAACTTCTACGCTGAGAGGATTCGGGGTTCTGCTGTTTGGAGACTCCGCGGCTCATTACGCGCACGTTTGGCCGTTCAGAGCTCCGGATAACTTCACCGCCGCACCGAGATTCACACAGACGAGAGACTCTCCGAGCAAATCGAACCAGGAGGGAGTCGGTCTGAACGCTCGGTGCGGTTTGAAGCCACTTTTCGTGCGTCTTTTTTCCCGCTCCGTCGGCTGAAGACGCCACTTCGCGGTGGCTCCTGCATCAAACCGAGCAGCTGTCGGTGTTTCTGCTGCTGTGTGTGTGTTTGCTTTTCATTCATCCCAGCACCGGGACTCGTCGCTCACTCACCGATCAGCATCGTGCCTCCGGGACCGTGTCCGCGTGTCTCCAGCTCGGCGCGTCTCCTCTGCGTAAAACCGGCAGAAACGCAGATTTACGCACTTTTATCCCCAGAGACAGAAGCAGAGACGGAACGTGCACGACGCGCAGGTGCAGCTCCGCTTCCAGGGCTTCTTCTTCTTCCTCCTTCCCTCTCGTCGTTTCAATTCACTGTATTCCGTTTTTCTTTTCTTCCCACCTCCGTGTTTTGGTCACCGACCCCCCGGGGAGCTCAGATCCGACTGATGCGCGTTAGAATCCGGCCGCCGCTGCTGCTCCGCTCGGCCTGAAGGAGGCGAGGACTGGAGCTGCTGGATGCGCTGCTCCGCGTCTCCCCCCCCCCTCTCTCTCTCCCTCTCTCTCTCCTGTCATCTCCTCCTCCTCCTCCTCCTCCTCTTCCTCTAACTTCCCGCTCCAGTCCACCAACCTGAACCACGTCTCCTGGAGCTCAGAGCCGCAAAGGTCAAAACCTACAAGTGGATTCATCCTGAACAGCAGCAGAAACACTGTAAAACCCAGATGGACGCTTTCAGCTGAATTATCCTGAAATGTGCTGCAAGTTTAACGATTTATGGGAAAAAATCTGTAAAATAACAGAAAAATATTGACATAATTTTCTTTCCAATAAAGACAAACATCAGTAAAACATAGATTCTTTTGTTTTTCTGTGTAGTTTGACTGAAAAACTGTAGAAAAACTAAAGACTGTTCACGTGGTTGGTTTGTTGTTTTATGGTCAACATGTAAATAAATATTGTTTTCTGACATTTTATTAGATGTTAGCTCAAATTTAACAAAACAATTATTTGTTTTGATGCGATGTAGAGATTATATGTATAATATAATGTAATGTAATATAATAATATAATTTATAAAAATTATATTATAAAAAATTATAAATTATAAAAACTTTACTAATTATTATCTGTAATTTAAATAAACAGGAAAAAAATCTGTAAAACAACAAAAAAACAATTTTAAAAATCCTTAATAAACGCAATTTTCTTTAAAATAATAAGAGATTAATCTTTTAAATTAAAACTTTTTTTTGTGATTTAACTCGATGTTATTTCTAATTTATCAAAACAGGAAAAATAAATCTGTAAATGTAAAATAAAGACAGTCCCAAAAAGTCTTTCACTGTGTAAACAATAACAAAAAATTATTTTTTATTTTTCAATTCTTGAAAGACGTCATTCTTCTTTCAAATAACAGCTAATATCCATAAAATAATGAGCTTTTTGCTAATTTAATTTATTTGAAAAAAAAAATTTAAATGGTGTAATTTCACTGTCAAAAATTTAAAAAAACAAATTTAATATTATATTTATAATAGTATAGTATATATAATATAATAATATAATATAATTTTTTCTGTGATTTAACAAAACAGGAAAAATCTCTAAAATAACAAAAAATATTTTCAATTTTTAGTCCTTAATCTAAATAATTTTATTTCAATTAATGACAAACATCTATAAATAAATTAATGGTTAAAATGATAATTATTTCTGTGACTTTACAGGTGATTATCTCTAATTTACCGAAACAGGGAAAATCTGTAAAATAACAAAAAATAAATTAAAAAATCCTTAATAAATATATTTTTTCTTTCTAATAATGACAAACATGTATAAATTAATCTTTTAAATTAAAACTTATTTTTGGTGATTTCACTCGATGTTATTTATAATTTATCAAAACAGGAAAAATCTGTAATTTTTTTTAAAAGTTCAAAAATGTCATTTTTTACAGTGTAAATATTTTCCACATTAAAAATCTGTTTTTTACAAATAGTTTTTATTTATTTATTTTCACACCCGGTGAGGAGACGCCGCTCGCATCACTTCCTGTTAGCTGTGCTCGGAGAGCCGATGCTAAGCTAAGCTGGAGCCCAGCCAGAGCTGGTCTCCATCAGGAGGTTCATTACTGCGTTGGATGGCTCCTTCTCCGCCTTCTTTCCCTTTGCTCCATCTGATTCTACATCCTCCCTGCCTTAACTACACCTTCACTATGCCTTAACTACACCTTCACTACACCTTAACTATGCCTTAACTACACCTTTGCTACACCTTAACTACACCTTCGCTACGCCTTTGCTACGCCTTCGCTACGCCTTCACTACGCCTTTGCTACGCCTTCGCTACGCCTTCACTACGCCTTCACTACACCTTCGCTACACCTTAACTACACCTTCACTACGCCTTCGCTACGCCTTCGCTACGCCTTCGCTACAACTTAACTACGCCTTAACTACAACTTAACTACGCCTTCACTACGCCTTCACTAAGCCTTTACTACACCTTCACTACACCTTTACTACACCTTCACTACACCTTCACTACACCTTCACTACACCTTTAGTACACCTTCACTACGTCTTTACTACACCTTCACTACACCTTCACTACACCTTCACTACACCTTCACTACGTCTTTACTACACCTTCACTACACCTTTAGTACACCTTCACTACGTCTTTACTACACCTTCACTACACCTTCACTACGTCTTTACTACACCTTCACTACACCTTCACTACACCTTCACTACGTCTTTACTACACCTTCACTACACCTTCACTACACCTTCACTACACCTTCACTACGCCTTAACTACGCCTTCACTATGTCTTCACTACGTCTTCACTACACCTTCACTACACCTTCACTACGCCTTAACTACGCCTTCACTATGTCTTCACTACGTCTTCACTACACCTTCACTACACCTTCACTACGCCTTCACTACACCTTACTACGCCTTCACTACGCCTTCACTACACCTTACTACGCCTTCACTACGCCTTCACTACGCCTTCACTACGCCTTCACTACACCTTCACTACGCCTTCACTACGCCTTCACTACGCCTTCACTACACCTTAACTACACCTTCACTACGTCTTTACTACACCTTCACTACACCTTCACTACGCCTTCACTACGCCTTCACTACGCCTTAACTACGCCTTCACTACACCTTCACTACGCCTTCACTACGTCTTTACTACACCTTCACTACACCTTCACTACACCTTCACTACGCCTTCACTACGCCTTAACTACGCCTTCACTACACCTTCACTACGTCTTCACTACGCCTTCACTACACCTTCACTACGCCTTCACTACACCTTCACTACGCCTTCACTACGCCTTTACTACGCCTTTACTACGCCTTCAATACGCCTTCACTACGCCTTCACTACACCTTTACTACACCTTCACTACACCTTCACTACACCTTAACTACACCTTCGCTACGCCTTCACTACACCTTCACTACACCTTCACTACACCTTCGCTACGCCTTCACTACACCTTCGCTACACCTTCGCTACACCTTCGCTACGCCTTCGCTACGCCTTCACTACACCTTCACTACACCTTCACTACGACTTAACTACACCTTCACTACACCTTCACTACGCCTTCAATACGCCTTCAATACGCCTTCAATACGCCTTCACTACACCTTCACTACACCTTCGCTACGCCTTCACTACACCTTCGCTACACCTTCGCTACACCTTCGCTACACCTTCGCTACGCCTTCACTACACCTTCACTACACCTTCAATACACCTTCACTACACCTTCACTACACCTTCACTACGCCTTCACTACACCTTAACTACACCTTTACTACACCTTCACCGTCCTCCGGTTTTCCCGCCAGGTGCAGCGTCAGGCCTCTGAATGAGCTTCGGCTGTTCTGTGCTGTAATAAAAGGAGCACTGAGTCCGTCTGATTCCACCGACGGTCTCCATCGGCCTGCCGTGGCTCAGATACCCTCCCCAGGGACGGGCCGAGGACTCGGGGGCAGCTGGGTCCGTCCTGCTGCCTCCTGCCAGCCGGCTTCAGGCCAGTCGAGGCTAATTAGAAAGTCGGGAACGACTCCAAGCCTCACATCAGTCGGCCTCGGCCAGCGTCATTTGTTCTGGCCTGTTTGCTCTTTAATTTGAAAGGGAGTCTGCTCACAGCTCTCAGTGCAGCGTGGAACATAAACGCTTTACATACGTGTTGTTTTAGAAGGATTCACTGCTGTTCTGCACATTTTACTGTTCTGTTAAATTAAAGTTAATAACTAGTAAAATCACAGAAAAACTAAACAGATAAAAACAATAAATAACGTCCACATAAAGGTGTTTTTACAACATTAAGGACTGATATATAATAAGGATTTCAACATGTCGTTTTTCCCTATTTTACAGATTTTTTGTTATTTTATAGATTTTTTTCCATTATTTTACAGATTTATTTGTTATTTCATAGAATTTTTGTTATTTAATAGATTTTTTGTTATTTGACAGATTTTTTTATTTTACATTTTTTTGTATTTCACAGGTTTTTTTTTTTTTTTTACAGATTTTTTATTTTATAAATTTTTTTGCTATTTTACAGTTTTTACCATTTTACAGATTTTTTGTTATTTTACAGATTTTTTATTTTAAATTTTTTTGTTATTTCATAGATTTTTTATTATTTTACAGATTTTTTTGTTATTTTATAATTTTTTTATTTTACAGATTTTTTTCCTATTTTACAGATTTTCTTGTTGTTTTACAGATTTTTTTTGTTTTATAGATTTTTTTATTTTATAGATTTTATGTTATTTTACAGATTTTTTTTCTTATTTTACAAATAACAAAAATTTTTTTTTGTTATTTTACAGATTTTTTTTTATCTTACAGATTTTTCCTGAGTCGTTAAAGATAACATTACAGATAACATCTTGAAAAATTACAGAAAATAATTATTAATTTACATGTTAACTTTGGAAAAATAGGAAAAAATATAAATAATCCAATAATTAAGAAATGATAATTAGTTTTTATTTTAAATAATGTTCAATTTTACAGATATGTCATTATTTGAGAGAAAAATAATCTATATTAAAGAATGAAAAATGGTAAATATTCCACTTTTTCCAAAACAATTCCCTGTCTGAGAACGTTTGGGTTGCCAGGTTGTAAAGAACCCCCCATTCATCGGCTTTCTTCCTCCAACACAACATGCTTTCGTCTTTCCACGCGGTTCGTTGACTCATCGTTGGACTCGCCATCGCTCACCTGCAGAGCGTCTAGAACGAACTCACCACCGAACATCTACAGCGTCTTCCTCCTCTGAGCGTCCGTCAGCTGAGGAACGACTCTAATGAATGATCTCTGCGGCTCCTCGACAGCGTTCGGTGGTTCGTGCTGCTGAATTAAAGAGCTGCATGAGGAGATGCGAGGAGCGACGCCGATGCTGGTCAAAGACATCGATCAAAGCCTCCGGACAGCAAAGTTATTCAACGAAAGACTCTGATTTATTACGTTTATCGTGCAGCATGATGCAGATGTAGTGAAATATACTGTATGTGAAACCATACACTACATAAATGCCTTGAAATTAGCATCATCCTTAATGTAACATCAACGTAGACGAGTTCTCTGGAGGGACCAATCACACTTCTCTGTCTGGACATCCCATGGACCAGTCTGGGTTTGGTGGTTGCCAGGACAACGGTACTTCCTGACTGCATTGTTCCAAGTGTAGAGTTTGGTGGAGGGGGGTTATGGTGGGGGGTTGTTCTTCAGCCCCTTAGTTCCAGTGAAAGGAACTCTTAATGCTTCAGCAGACCAAGACATTCTGGATCTATGATGCTCCCAACTTTGTGGGAACAGTTTGGGGATGACCTCTTCCTGTTCCAACATGGCTGCCACCAGAGCACAAAGCAAGGTCAGTAAAGACATGGATGATCCAGTCTGGTGTGGAGGAACTGGACTGGCCTGCACAGAGTCCTGAACCTCAACCTGATAGAACACCTTTGGGATGGATTAGAGTGGAGACTGAGAGCCAGGCCTTCTGGTCCAACATCAGACCTCACAAATGTGTTTCTAGAAGAAATGTTGGTAATGATTTATAGAAACAGGAAAAATCTGTCAAATAACAGAAAATTGCTCAAAAAATTACAATTAATTTTTTAAAATTTTTATGCAAAAATGACCACTAAAATTACGTTGCAATATTTATCAAAAATAATTTGGAGTTTTAAAATTATCTGGAATTTAACAAAACGGGGTCGTTGTTAGCATTTTCAGCATTTTTAATTTCTTCCTATATATAATTTTTCTGTCAAATAATTGCAAATATCTTTAATATGTTTTTTTTTACAGATTTAAACAGTAAAAATATTTTACAAATACATTTTAAATTTTAAACTTATAATTTAAACACTGTAAAAAATTAAAGTAATTTTCCAAATAATGTTTACATTTAACAAATAAATTAATTTTATTTTTTATATTTTGCTTGATCCAAAAAAAAGTTATTTACGTAAAATAACAGAAAGTTGCTCAAATAATTACAGTTAAGTATTTCGTTTTTTTAAGTGTATGCAAAAATTCACTTTGCAATATTTGTCAAAATATTTGGAATTTTCAAACTATTTTTAAATTTAAATTTTTTTATATTTTATAGTGTGTAATTTACTAGAACATGGAAAATCTGTAAAATAAACAATTGCTCAAAATTTACATTTAACTTATAATTTAATTTATAATTAATAACAGTAAAAATATTAATGCAATTTTATAAATATTTTTACACGTAACAAAATAATTAATTTCATTTTTGATTGATCTAAAAATATTATTTGCAATTTACAAAAACAGGGAAAATCTGTAAAATAACAGAAAATTGCTCAAATAATTACAGTTAAGTATTTTATTTTATTTTTTTAAAAGTGTATGCAAAAATTCACTTTGCAATATTTGTCAAAATATTTTGAATTTTTAAACTATTTTTAAATTTTTAACTCTTTTATGTTTTCATTGTCTGTAATTTAACAAAACATGGAAAATCTGTAAAATAACAGAAAATTGCTCAAAAAATTACGAACAAATTGCCACTAAAATCACAACTCCTGATGCCATATTAGTCAAACTAATTTGGATTTTTTTAAACTATGTATAAACTTATTATTGAACAAATCGTAGCTGAGACTGTGGTTTGTTTTGTTGTCAGTGTGATTTCTCGGCGCTACAGGAGCCTCAGCTGCAGCGTCTCCTGCTGACCCAGAACATAATAACTCGGCGTTTCCTGTCAGAGCTTCCTTCAGGTGCTGCTCGCCTCCATCACAACGTGTCTTTCCTGTCCGCCCATCTTTTAAATTGCTTCGGCCGCTCACCGTCGACCCTCTCAGTGTTGCTGCAGCCTGCTGTCAGTCCGTCTGTCACGTCGCCCGTCCGTCAGTCCGTCAGGCGGCCGGCCGCCCGGTCGGTCCGTCACGCTCCGACGTCCCCCAGAGCAACTCATTTGTTTGTCAGAGCAGACTCTCGGTCCGGAGGGGGAAGATGAGGTAAATAAACTGACGGAGGGACTGAGGAGCGGGGGAGGTGTCAATTTGGAGAGTGAGAGCTTAAAGACAAGAGTTCAGACGGTATTTTACTGAAGACAGAAGTGAAACAGTCGGTCTGGAGATGCTGCTGCTGCCAGTCATTACCTGGTCGGCCCATCGGCTCTAATGGAGGCTCGGAGCAGCAGCCGGCCGGCCAGCAGAGCTCTCGTCATGTTTCGGCCCGTCGCTCGTTACGTCCTGCCACGCACTCGGGATCGGACAGCACAGCTTCCAGGCGCATTAGCGTTTGTCACGATGAAACAGGAGCAGCCCGAGAACGGAGGACGTCTCCAGGGACTCACGATGTCGGGGAAACAAAAGCTACTGTGATGTTTGTGATTCCACTGGTGGAACCGATCGTTGCCTCGTCTGATGGCAACAACCGCAACATGCTACTGACAGAAACCCTGTTTATGGTCAATATCACGCTTTTAGTGGCTGAAATATTCCCGTATAACTGACTGGAGCTGCACGACTGATGTTTTATTTGCACGTCCACATGTAAACAAACAGACTTGCATGTAATCTCCACCTGAATTCAGAACATCTAGAAGCTAAATATGAATCAAACTGCACCCGAAACACCTGACTTGCTAAACATCTGCTTATCAATGGACGCTGAAATTTACAGATATTACCCAAACGCCTCATGTGCTAGCTACAGGAGAAACTAGCTAGTCGGCTGTGCACCAAGAAGCCGCTAGTCTCCACTCAGTTGTTGCAGCAGCTCAGACAACGGAGATCAAAAGTGAGTGTCAGATTTTTGAGTTTTTGAACATGATTAAAGTCATTTTAGACAAATCTTTAGTCGTTCTGGACAAGTTTTTGGCTACAGTACAAGCTAACTACGATGCTATGCTTAGAAAAGCCTCTAGTCTCCACTCAATATGAATCAAACTGTACCGAGAACACCTCACTTGCTAAACATCTGCTTATCAATAGACGCTGAAATTTACAGATGTTACCCAAACGCCTCATGTGCAAGCAACAGGAGAAGCTAGCTAGTCGGCTGTGCTTAGAGAAACTTATAGTCTCCACTTAGTTAATGCAGCAGCTCAAACACGTGTTAGACCAAAAATTAGTTTGAAAACAGAGAAATAAGGTGTTCTAATGTCAGATTTCTGAGTCATCGGACAAGATTAAAGCCATTTTACACAAATCTTTAGTCGTTCTGGACAAGTTTTTGGCTACAGTACAAGCTAACTATGATGCTATGCTTAGTAAAGCTTCTAGTCTCCACTCAATATGAATTAAACTTTACCCAAAACACCTCACTTGCTAAACATCTGCTTATCAACAGACGCTGCAATCTACGGATGATACCCAAACGCCTCACGTGCTAGCTATAGCAGAAGTTAGCTAGTCGACTGTGCACAGAGAAGCTTCTAGTCTCCACTCAGTTGTTGCAGCAGCTCAGACAGCTGAGAGAACCAAAATGAGTGTCAGATTTTTGAGTTTTCGGACAAGATTAAAGTCATTTTAGACAAATCTTTAGTTGTTCTGGACAAGTTTTTGGCTACAGTAGAAGCTAACTATGAAGCTATGCTTAGAAAAGCTTCTAGTCTCCACTCATTATGAATCAAACTGTACCGAAAACACCTCACTTGCTAAACATCTGCTTATCAATAGACGCTGCAATTTACAGATGTTACCCAAATGCCTCACATGCTAGCTATAGCAGAAGCTAGCTAGTCGGCTCAACACAGAGAAGCCTCTAGTGTCCACTCAGTTGTTGCAGCAGCTCAGACAGCTGAGAGAACAAAAATGAGTGTCAGATTTTTGAGTTTTCGGACAAGATTAAAGTCATTTTAGACAAATCTTTAGTCGTTCTGGACAAGTTTTTGGCTACAGTACAAGCTAACGATGGAACTATGCTTAGAAAAGCCTCTAGTCTCCACTCAATATGAATCAAACTGTACCCAAAACACCTCACTTGCTAAACATCTGCTTATCAATGGACGCTGCAATTTACAGATGTTACCCAAACGCCTCACGTGCAGGCTACAGCAGAAGCTAGCTAGTCAGCTGTGCTTAGAGAAGCTTCTAGTCTCCACTCAGTTACTGCAGCAGCTCAGACAGCAGAGAGACCAAAATCAAAGAGTTAAATAAAACGTTTTGATGTCAAATTTACTTCGTTTCACTTCAATACTAATAATCGACAAATTCTGAGCTGTTTGGACGAGTTTTGAGTCATTTCATTGAAGGTTTTTATGATTTGGGGTAAATTTCATGTCATTTTGAGCAGGTTTTGGACGAGATTTTGTCACTTAAAGCTACAGTAGAAGTTAGCTAGTCTGCTGTGCACAGAGAAGCTTCTAGTCTCCATCAGTTACTGCAGCAGTTCAGACAACTGGGAGACCAAAATAAAAGAGTGGAATAAGGCATTTCGATGTCAGATTTACTTCATTTGACTTGAATGGACAAATTTGGAGCTGTTTGGACACGTTTCAAGTCATTTGGGACAAGTTTTATGTTATTTCATACAAGGCTTTTGTAATTTTGGGCAAATTTTAAGTAATATTGAACAAGTTTTTGACACTTAAAGCTACAGTAGAAGCTAGCTAGTCGGCTGTGCACAGAGAAGCCTCTAGTCTCCATCAGTTACTGCAGCAGCTCAGACAGATGTGAGACCAAAAGTTAGTTTGAAAAGAGTGAAATAAGTTGTGATTTCATCTGCATGGGTTGTTTTCTTTGAGAAGAACATTTTAAAATCCCAGCCGATCATGTTCTTTGAACTGTGAGAAGCTAAAATGGTGATTAACATGTGATCAGCTGTGCAGCCCGACTGCTGATACTGCATTTCTTGTTGGGTTTTTTCTTTTGCAATTAAGTCTTCCTTTCCAGCTTTTCTCTCCTGCTGTGCAGACGTGGAGTTTGCATGTCAACAAATCACCCTTCATCTGAGTAAACGATCTCATCAGACAGTTTAGTCGTTGAAAATTAGAACCCCGTGAGTTGCAGCCTGATGCATATCGATAACCTGCAGCTGTGCATGGCGTCCATCCACCTGGACGACTGGAAACAGCCTCTATAGCGCTCTCATGGACACATCATGACGCCAGCCACGCATCGGAAAACAGAAAGGTGGGTATGAGGGAGCCGTGACGTGACGTTCTGACAGGTATTGATCGGGGGGAGACGGCTACATCAGCTCCACGTCGGCTGCCCTTCAGCGGGTTCGTCGCCATCTGTTGGGAGATGTCGGCCGAACGTGCAGCGGAGAGGAAGCTGCAGAGAAACAGATGTCACACGGCATTAGGCGTGTTGCCGTCGTCGTCGTCTCAGGTGACAGCAGCTATCTGCATGTTTCACGCTCCGTCCCTCCCCCCACCTCCTCCGTCGGGCCTCCATCAGCCGCCTCTCCAACCTCCACCCGGCCTCCACGCTGCAGCTTCCATCCCACCGAGCCACATTTACACCCGGCGTTCCCCTCTTCCCTCTGACCTGCTGCGATCAACCGGAGCAGAAAAGCAGTGGAAAGACAACTTCATCAACCCGACCGTGGCAGCTTGACCTTCTCCTCTCTCCGGGGTTTGCTGCTCGTCACCGTAGACACTCGGCTCCCAGCAACCCAGCAAACACCGCCAGCGCTAACAAAGAGCGCCGAAGATTCACCGCCGAGTTTACAGCACGTTAGAGTGGGGAAAGCAGGGCGACTTGAAACGAGCAAATCATGTGAACTGATCCGACGCACTGTAAAAAGTGTGTAAAAATAAAGTTCAGAAACTGGAAAAACTGAAAATAACAGCAAATATCTGTAGAATAATGAGGATTTTTAGATTATTTAAATGCAGTTAAACAAATTACTACACTTTGTTTTCTTTTTTTTTTACAGTGAACATGATTTTATTTGATATCCTTAATTTTTCTTTCAAATAAAGACAAATATCTGTAAATTTATCAAGCTTTTTTTGTTGATTTAAGTGCAGAAAAAATATAGTATTTTGACTGTCATACACTGTAAAAAAGTAAAAATATAGAACTTTTTATTTGTGCATTTTTTCCTGTTTGTTTTTTAAACACATTACATGTAGAAAAATTAAATACTATTCTCCAAAAACTGTAAATAACTTAAAATAATGGCAACCTGATTTAAATACAGTAAAACAAATTAAAAGTGTTATTCTACAGTTGTGTATTTTAAAAAATCCTTTTTAGACAAATAAATAAATAAATTATTTTTAATATTTCAACCAATAAATTAGTGAAAATCTATAAAATAACCGTAACTCATTTGTAAAATTACAGTTAAAACTTGTTTTTGTTTTTATTACAGTTAAAATAATAACAGTCATTGCATTACAATCATATAGTATTTTATAAAAAGATAAAATACTGTAATCTTCAAAAACTGTAAATAACTGTTAAAATGCTGTAAAACTGATTTAAATCCAGCAAAAAAAATTTTAAAGTGTAATTTTACAGTTGTATATTTATAAGATAGAATTTTTTTTTTTTAAAGTATAATAAATTAATTATTTTTTAAATATTTTAATAATTAGTAAAAAATCTGGCCATTATTTATGGTATGATTTTAAAATACAAATTAATATTTTTTTTTATCTGTAATTTAATAAAATTATGAAAACCTGTAAAATAACTGTAAATCGTTCATAAAATTAGTTCAAACCTGTTTAGATTTTTCTTTTAGTTTTTTTTTTACATTATATAAAACCAAATACAGTAAAAAATGAGTAATTTCATGGTCAAATATTGTAAAAAGATGTAAAAATATGCACAAGTACCAGATCATGTATGTATGTTTTCCACAAATCGATGGTTTCATGAGTAGAAACACTGACAGTGAAGCGCTTATGATGCACAGAATCATGTGGAAGTAGAAGAACACTGTTAGCAGAGCACAGATGGAGAAAACTTGATCTTGCATCGGTCGTTGTTTCTGCCACTGAGAGTCCAGGTACTCCAGAGACGGCAGAAGGGAGGCGGGTCGAACCCGGACGTTCTGATTTACAGCTGTGTTCTGGAGCTTTCACATGGAGCTTCTTCCACTCGGCCACTCGGAGTTATTCCTGGCAGCCGTTACGTCAGCCTGACAGCAGATGCTCCAGTGTTTTCTGTTCCACTCGGCGGCGTCAGGATTCCCACCTGCCTTTTGTTCCCCTCAGCCAGCAGCGTGAATCCTCCTCCTCCTTCATCCTCCTCCTCCTCATCCTTCATCCTGTGAGCCCAGCCGAGGCGACGAGCGCATTGATGATTTATTCACGATCGGGATCCCGTCCTTCGCTTTTCACCGCGTCTCTTCTCGTGTTCGTCTGAGAGCGATGCTGAACGTCCTCCCTCCTGTTGTGAGGAGCTGGAAGGTGCAGCAACAACAACACAAACAGACACCCTCTCCTCCCATCAGTGGCGTGCTGCAACGTCTCCATCCTCAGGTGTTGGACTCGACCTGTCCACACACCTCCAGCAGCCGACAGGTGATATAAGTGGAGCTGGTCCGAATAGCAGCATATGAGCTTCGGATATTCGGATCCGATAATCGCCGAATATTCGAATATTTGGTTGGTGTTGCGGTGTCGGCCTGGGGGTGGGGGTTTTGACACCGGAGTGTGACATCGGCAGGTCCAAGACTAGAACCATGGCAGTGTTCTCGGCTGCGTACTACAGACTCGGCAGCGCTCGGCGACGCTCGGCAAGGCTTGGCTACGCCCGGCAAGGCTCGGCAACGCTCGGTGGCACTCAACAACGCTCAGCAGCGCTCGTCGACGCTCGACAAGGCTCTGCAACGCTCGACAACGCTCGGCAGCGCTCGGCAACGTTCGACAAGGCTTGGCAACGCTCGGCGACACTTGACAAGGCTCTGCAACGCTCGACAATGCTCGGCAGCGCTCGGCAACGTTCGATAAGGCTCGGCAACGCTCGGCGACACTTGACAAGGCTCGGCAACGCTTGTCGACACTCAGCAGCGCTCGGCGACGATCGTAACACTCAGTGGCACTCGACAATGCTCAGCAGCGCTCGGCAACAATCGGCAAGGCTTGGCAACGTTCGGTGACGCTCCGCAGCGCTCGGCAACGATTGGTAACACTCTGCGGCACTCGACGATGCTCAGCAGCGCTCGGCAACAATCGGCAACGCTTGACGACACTCGACACTCAGGAGCGCTTGGCAACGCTCAGCAAGGCTCGGCAACGCTCGGCGACGCTCAGCAAAGCTCGGCAACGCTTGGCGGCACTCGGCGACCCTCGGCGGCGTTCAGCGACACTCGGCAATGGCGTGGACGAATATTCAAATATCAAGATTATTATCCGAATACCACCAAAACAAACGAATATTCGAATATTTGGATGTTCTAATATTCGGGACCAGCCCGAATGAAAACTATGAAATCACGTCGGCTCTACATGTCTGTTGTTTCACATACTGTAAAAAGAACGCACAAAAAGAAAAATCTAAGCAGGTTTTAACTGTAATTTATGAACAATCTACAGTTAGTTTACAGGTTTTCTCTATTTTGTTAAATTACAGATGACAAAAAATATGAATTTATATTAATATTAACCTTTACTTTTACAGATTGTTAAGGAGGCACGTGTCGCTCACAGCCGACATCGGTGCAACATCTTGTTCCCCGACTAGGAATCAGTGGATCTGGATCATTTTCATAGAACATTTTCCATCTTTAAAGTCTGAGTCGGTGCGGTAAGTCCATCCTTCACTGCAGCGGAAGCGACGACTGCTCTGCAATGAATGAATGAATAATGCTGGTTGTACTTTTATTCCTTAATTGCCGCCTCGGCGCTCCGAACTGTAATTAAAGGGAGTTATACATTTAAAAAAGAAAAAAAAGAGTCTTTTCAGAGCCGCCGCATGAAAAGGAACTCAAAGTGGTGTTTTTTTCTGCACTGTAATGTGAGACTTCTGTGTTTTAGGAAGCAGAAATTAAAGCCTGATTCATGCACAGTTGAGTAACATGGATTGAATTCTGCTTTCGACACACAAACACTGCATCAATCTGTTATTTATTACCAGCAGAGTGGCTCCGGGATGCACTTCAGCGCATGTTAGACTCCTGTTCTGTTGATTCTTCGCAGGATTCCACATGCTTTCAAGTGTTTGGCTGCAGATCTGGATGCAGTAACAACACTCGTGCACCTTTCTTCACCTTGAAGAGAGCGTCGGGTTCGATAAACAACACGACGCGACGGGCGGTGGATGCCGGAGATAAGGCGTTAAAAGCCTTTCGCCTGATAAATGTGGGCAGTGGGCATCCTCGCGCCGAGCAAGGTCGGCGTTCGTCCGGATGAAGTGGGAGGAAGGACGAGGACGTGTGAGGCTGAAGCTCTCTGGTCCAACAAAGCTTTAGAGGAGAAGGTCGATCCGAAGGGAGGATGCTGGAGGTGGAAAGGGAACGTCGAGGGCTGCAGATGATCCGGTGGAAACCTCATAAAAATAAAAAGGTCATAAAAGCGAAGAGCTGCACGGTCGGAGGTCGGAAAAACCCTGGAAAAGGCCGAGTCAGAGCTCCACCCGACTGAAGCTGAGATCCCCTCTTCTGTTGTCTCTCTAGAAGTCGTTTCATCAGGTTTTCCAAGAATCAAGCAAGGAAAACTGCAAAAATCTAAAAATCTAGCTAAGATTATATAGGACACTATAAAAAATGACAGCTTGCATTAATCTTTACGTGATGGCCGGCGTTGTTTGTTTGTTTGTTTGTTTGTTTGTTTGTGTGCAAAATAACTCGAAAACTCATGACCGGATTTGGTTGAAATTTTCCGGAAATGTGTGAAATGGGACAAAGAACAAATGATGACATTTTGGGACTGATCCGGATCACCGTCTGGATCCAGGATGTTTTTTAATGTAAGTGTAACCAGGTGGACAATTAAATGCGGTTTACTCTAAAAGCCACCAGAGGGCACTCTTGTTTTTGGGGTAACCCCCTCTGACCACATGACATTTTGGGTCTCCACGCGACAGACAGCGACAGTGACGGAGTTCTCTTTCCTTCCTGAGCGACATACGCACGGTTGGGCCGGCATTCTTATCTCCGGTTGTCTAAGAAGCTGGGAGGCTGTTAGGAGCTGCCGCGCTAGAGGCCGCGCCTGTTCATTAGGTCGGATGGGGTGAAGGCCGCATTGTCGGTAGGACATTTGAACTGTCTGTAATTACATTTGTATCTGTAACATTCCATACAAAATATGTGAATTGGGAGATTGTGTTGGGGGTGGACTGAAGCTCCTTGGTGGAGGTATGAGCTCTATAGATATATATAGAAATTTATTCTATAGAAATAATAAATAAATACAACCCCCATGACAGATGAGGGACCACTGTACATTGAGTCAGTGGAATTAGATTTCTTTTTTTTAATGATTGGCAGCAGAGACACAAGTTTTTAGGTTGATTACTCACAAAATAAATAGTTTTAACGATTGTTTCCACGTTATTTAGGAGGATTTTTTCAGTGTTATGTACTTCAGTACTATAATTCTGAACACGGGTTTTGATTTGGACTAACTCTGAATAAATTAAGTTGCTCTGATCAGATTCCCGTCAGTAATTTTTGATGTTTTTTGTGTGTTTTTGTTTGAGCTTAAAAGAAAGAAACTAATCGTTTGTGCGGATCTTTTGGACCAACTTCTGCAAATGCATGATTGCACGACAAAAATTGCAAACTATTCATTCAAATTGACGTTTTGTGCAACTCGAGCTCAAGCTACGCGTTCATGTGCATTCAAATACCCAACTGCATTTCAAAATAAAAGCGTTAAATGTTTGTTTTCTTAAAAGTGAATAAAAAGCACGAAAAAGGCAAAAGCTGCTGAAGAAAGTCAAACTGGAGGAAGTTAGTTCATAAAATGTTTGTCAAATTGAAAACTAAAGTGATGCCAACAGTGTTTTTTGGCGTTGGAGGGCTTGTTTGTGTTTGTTGGGAGCAGCTGAGGCATGCTGGGTAAAAGACATCAGCTCCATCCTGAAGCTCCAGATCCAGACCCGCTGAGATTCATTTCGCCGCCACTCAGCCGGATAAAGCATCACAGCGGTCGCCTCCCGGTGTCACCGAGCGTCCGTCTGTGTGCCGGCCGAGGTGTTGTGGGTCTGAGCCGCCTCCTTCCTGTTTGTCCAACACGCCGGGGTCACATGACCACCGGGGGCGACGGCGTTTCCCGCGGCCGACTGTCAGGACGGATCAGAACCAGGCCGGAGCGTGAGGCTGAGCGAGGGCGACGGCTTCACTCTGACTGGGAGGGTTCCAGCGGAGCGAGAGCAATGTGCAGCCGCCTCCCCCACTCCCTCCCCCACTCCCACTCCCACTCCCACGTAAACAGACGTCATAGCAACAGAGTCCACTACAGCAGCAGCCTGAGTCACAGCAGCAGCTCCAGAATGGCTGCTGTGGTTTTTGTGACGGCGCTGCTGAATTATCACTGTTTAAAACACAACAGTGGAATAATTACAGGCTTAAAAACTGACAGGAGCAAAAAATGTCTGTGTTTGGATGCTGCAGAAAAAAAACATTAAAAACAATAAAAGTCTGGCAGCAAGGAAGCCAGAAAAATATGTGTTAAATATAATAAAAATATGATATATGAATGGTGGAGTACTGTCACAATCAGAAACTAAAAACAGCAAAATTGCTTTTAAAATGCTATTTCTTTACAGTGTAATTACCTTACAAATTGCTATTTGCAAAAAAAATTCTGTAATGTAAAAAAATGCAAAAGTTTTCTGTAATGCAAAAAATGCAAAATTTTCTATAATGTAAATAATGCAATTTTTTTGTAATGTAAAAAATGTAAAATGTTAGTTGTTAAGTTTTTCTGTAAATTATAATATTGCAGACATTTTTCATTGTTTTGGCCTGTATTTTTGTTATATTTTAGTTTATTTATTTATTTATAACATGTAAATTAATATTTTTCTGTAATTTTACAAAACAGTTTCAACCTGGTGTTTTTTAAAAAAAAATTTTTTTTTTGGAAAAATTAACAGTCACCATTTAAATTAATACCTTATTCATTTTGATTTTACTTGATCTTATTTGTAATATAACAAAACTGTGAAAAACTGTAAAATAAGTGAAAAATTTATTTTATATTTGTTTCCATAACGGCAAAAATCTGTAAAATAAATAAAAAAGAATTGTGTAATTTTACATAAATTACTATTTGTCAGAAATTTTCTTTATTTTACTAATTGTTATTATTATTATTTATACATCTTTAATGTATTGTTTTTTTTACAATAATGAAAAATATTTATAAAATAATGACGTTTTTGCCTGATTTAAATAAAGCAGAAAATAATTTCATGATCAAGCAAAAAATTGACTTTTGATTTGCACATTATTTTCAGTTTTTTGCTTATTTTTT
Organism: Dascyllus trimaculatus; assembly: GCA_024666655.1. Lineage (NCBI taxonomy): Eukaryota > Metazoa > Chordata > Actinopteri > Pomacentridae > Dascyllus > Dascyllus trimaculatus. The sequence goes on along the minus strand of CM045458.1, from coordinate 28,185,982 downwards.
AGAGCTAACATGTAAATTCATATTTCTTTTGTAAGATTTTACTCAATGTGAAAAAATGAGCTCCATTTTTCAGTAGTTAATACACAAAATTCTCCTTATAATGTCAAACAATGATTTTGTTTCCGACTTAAATGCAGTAAAAACTGTGTAATTTTACCGCCGAGCACTGTAAAAGAAAAAACTGCCATTTGTAAAAACACAGATGTTTGCTATGCGTATTGTTTTTACCTGTTTTCTTATTGTTAACCTGTAAAATTTAAAAGGTATTATCTGTAATTAAGCTAATCATGGAAAATCTCTGCAAAAACCACTGAATGCTTAAAAAACTACAGTTAGAAACGGTTATTTTTTTACAGTGTACAGGGAAGAACACACAACCTGTAATCACTGGAGGCGACATGAGGCCTGCCGGCGGATCAGGACGAGGAAAATAAATTAAATAGAAAAACACCGTCTCATCTACACCTGCAGAACACCTGTAACCTAAATACAACCATGAGCCAACGCTGACCTGCTGCAGCATCAACACAGATCCTCAACGCTGCTACAGAGACGCCGAGCAAGAAAAGGAAAAAGAAAAGACGGGAGCCGCGGCCGGAGAGAAGAATGAAACCCTGTTTGACAGAAACAGGCTAACAGGAGGAGGGAGACTGACAGAACCAAGAGTTCGAATAATAGATGGAGGCAGCGACAGACAGTCGATGTGCTGCTGAGACAATAGACAGAGAGACGGCTGCTGTCAGGGGAGCCGGGATGAAGCGCTGCCCTCACAAGCTCCTACAGCAGAGACAGGAAGGAGCTCCGGCTCACGGAGAAGTTCCCCTCCGAACAATCAATAATTCACTCTCACTGATTATTGATTAACTGGCTTCAGGGGAGCGTCTGCACCGAGCCACTCGTCCTGCAGCTTCCTCCTAGTTTTCCATCCACTGGCGTCCGAACATCAAACACCAGGACGAGTGCTGTTTGTGTTTTTGTGATCACTTGTAGACGCATAAACCTGAAACCGCCTCCCGTGAGTTCCACCAATCACAGCAGTCCCCAGTAATGCACGTACGTCACCAGATTCACTTCCTTGTTTATGGTTTGAAGATACAGATGCAACAAAAACTACTGCAAAACAATCCCCTGATGTTCTTCACCAAAGCGGAGCTAAACTGTTTTCACCCCGTGGAATATTGAGGTGGAACACAAACCAAAACCATCCACTGACAAACACTTTTCTACCGTAAACATATCAGGAGAATGGGTGAAACCAGCGGACCACAGACCAGACAAACCACCGTGATGAAGCTGTTGCATCCAGATCTGTGGCAGCACTGAAACAATGGAGGTCAGTTAGATTCATTAACTGACGTGACGAGCTGTGAGCGTGTGTGTGTGAACACGCGTGTGCCAGGATGTGGAATTAATTAATTTTTTAATGAATTATACAAAACAAAGAAAAAAATGCAACTTTTTAGCAATTTTTTACCGTCTCCTGCAATTTCATCGCAACAAATACGCTTCAAACGTCGCAACTTACATCGCAATTTTCTAGAAAAGCTGTCGTGGATTCAGACATTTTAGGAGCAACAATCTGGAAAAACGCCCATGAAATCCTGGACGGACTGCCTGGCGTCATAAAACAACCCAGTCGCCACATAAACAACACTCCAGTACAACTAAACTGCCTTCTCAGTTATGTTTTGCGGGGGTCGTATTTCTGTTTTAATGCTTTAATGGCCGATGGGACGGGACTCGTCACCCTGGTGACCCAAACAATGGAGGAAAAAACGCCTGTAGAGTTGCAATAAAAACCTGGAACGTATTTTCTGCGTTTGCCGTGTCGTCGTGACCCAGACCTTCACTGTGTCGCGAGTTATTTTAACGCTATAAAATGAGACGCAAAGACCTTGAAAAGCGTAGACATGAGGCAGCAGTGAGGTGCTATTTATAGGGAATACCACCATTAGACGTTAGAATAATCCGACCTTTATGTCAGGGATCTTTGGGGTTATTAGAGGGGGGTCTTCGGCTACCACCAGGAGAAGAAACAGCAGTTTTCCGAAACCCGACGAGAGGAAGAGGAAGATCCTTCATCCGGCTCCTCCATCAGACAGAATCTCATGCAGGATCCAGGACCTGTCGTGTATTTATTTAGAGGCGCTTTGACGTGAAGCTGCTTCAAAGCGAACACGCCGTGCATGTTTCATAAAACTGATGTCTTATGCCGTGTGCCGGCCGGCCTGGGGGAGATTAAAACTGCATCTCGGCTCGGCTTCTGTGGGAGAGTTCAAGGCACGGCGACCGGCGGCCTCCATCGGAGCGAGTGGAGCGTCCTGACACGGCGAGTCGCGGCGACACGCCAGCGGTCGCCACGCTGCCGGTGCCAACATGAGGAAATGGGAAAGCTGCTCCTGTTTTTTTCAGGGCGAAATCGTTTTAATGTCACGGCGGTCGGGGAAAAACGGTGTCTCCGGCGGCGTTTAGCAACAAGAAGCTGCACAGAGTCTCGGGCTGATTGCGGCTCTGGAAGCTCAGATTAGAGAGGCAGTGCAGAGAGAGGGGAAGGCGGCGGGTGATTGACAGCCGGTTTATTTACTCTCCTCCTCGGCTTCTCTTTGTCAGACTCCGCTCTGAGCCGCCGAGGGTAGAGTTCGACTCTTTCTTCCTCTCCTCCTGTTTGTTTGGCACAGAAACGCAAAGACATGGGAAAAACACACACAGTGAAGCAGGGAACCTTTTAAATCCTGGACCAGCCGTTGGCAGGAATGTCGCGGGAGCACGACCACTCCGGCAGGTTCGCATCCTCAGCGGGGATAAACATGGACATGTGGGATTCGGGTATTCCTCCGGGAAGTGGAGGCGGCTGGGGACCTTGTTGCCAGGTTCCTGTGAGATTCCTGCCGTGCTGCTATGAATCACGCTCTGACTATGTGACTCATTAATCCGGTGTCAAGGCCAACATTAAACTGGTCCACGTCAGGGTTCCTGCGTCCATGTGACATAAATTCCGTCAGTCTGCTGGGGTTCGCCTGGACCCTTCGGCAAAATTTGTGCCAGAAAAACTTTACCATCATCCCCATCTTTACAATTCATCAGTTGTAATTGAAATGGTTGCTGCAGGACGTCGGGGGCGTCTTCGTCTGTGCATCGTAGGGATCTCTAAAGTCTCCAGGTATCCCGTGCTAATATACGTCCGCCCACCGTGCTCCTCAGGAGGAATCACAAACACTGCTACAGTCCAAAACAGTCGCTTTATCCTGTATGAAGTGCAAATTCAACGCCTGTGAACTGCACAACACACAAATTGCATGTATGACGTGCAGTTTGTTCGGAAAATTGACTGAATCTAAGCTAAAAAACATCATGTTGAATCAAAATCCTCTTTATTCCACATATATCATTTAAAAATTCACCAAAAATAAGGTGTCAACAGTAACTAAATTCTGTTAAAAACAAAAAATTCTGGGTTCCTCGGTGCAACTGAGAAGCCATGACTGACCCAGCTGTGATCAACATCCACAAGATAATAATTCAGAGACCATTCAGATGAACTGCAGGCTGTGCTTAGACGATGCAAATAGGGGGCAACAATGGAAGCAAATTAAAAGTATAAATAGTGAAATATCTATAGTACGTAAAGCCACGTTTACATTATTAATCAAAAGGTAGAAGCTGTAAAAACAGACCGATATTTGGCCTTTCATTATTTCTGAGTGCCTTCCATCAACGGAGCCCAGTAAGAATCTCTAAAATCTCCAGATATCTCGTGCTAATGTACGTCCGCCCACCGTGCTCCTCGGGAATAATCACAAACACGATGCTACAGTCCGATCTGTCGTCCAAAACAGTCGCTTTATCCTGTAAAACGTGCAAAGCTACGAGTGTTTTTCTGATTTTAATATGAGGGTCAGTGTGACTCTCTATGCAGCAGACTGACAGTAGCCTGAACAGAACCAGATGTTTTTCAGCTGTCAGCCATTAAAGACATGTTATCTTTTTAAAAACCCTCCAAATGACACCAAATATCAGATCCAGAAACAACAAAACCAGTAAGGTGATCCGGATCACTCGTAAAATTTCACCATTTCTTCCTTGTCCCATTTCACACATTTCCTGAACATTTCATCCAAATCTGTCCATAACTTTTCCGAGTTCTTTTGAACACAAACAAACAAACAAACTAAAAAAGCCCTCAGAGAGCTCAAACCTCCACCAAGGAGCTTCAGTCCACCCCCAACACAATCTCCCAGTTCACATATTTTCTATGGAACGTTACAGATACAAATGTAATTACAGACAGTTCAAATGTCCTACCAACAATGCGGCCTTCACCCCATCCGACCTAATGAACAGGCGCGGCCTCTAGCGCGGCAGCTCCTAACAGCCTCTCAGCTTCTTAGACAACCAGAGATAAGAATGCCGGCCCAACCGTGCGTATGTCGCTCAGGAAGGAAAGAGAACTCAGTCACTGTCGCTGTCTGTCGCGTGGAGACCCAAAATGTCAAGTGGTCAGAGGGGGTTACCCCAAAAACAAGAGTGCCCTCTGGTGGCTTTTAGAGTAAACCGCATTCAATTGTCCACCTGGTTACACTTCCATTAAAAAATTCCTGGACCCAGACGGTGGTCCGGATCAGTCCCAAAGTTTCATCATCTGTTTCTTTTCCCATTTCATACATTTCCTGAACATTTCATCCAAATCCATCCATGAGTTTTCCAGTTATTTTGCACACACACAAACAAACAAACCAATGCCGGCCATCACATAACTTTCTTGGTGGAGGTAAAAATGTGACAGGAGGAATGTAAAATGAAGAACTGCTCAGAGGTCAGGGGGTCAAGATCTTTTGTCTCCTTGTCTTTGTGCTGATCTCCTGATAAATGATAGTTTAATAGCGTTTATTAGCCCGCCGGTTTACTTTTTTTAATGTGATTTTAATTCAGGCGTTCATCTGTGATTCTCCGACCCGAGGAGCCACCTATTACCTGGGAAACCAGGGCGGCGTGTGATGAAGTCGGAGAGTCTCGTGTAATATTCATGAGCGACGCCGGGACCTCACCGGACCTTGACGTGACCTTCAGCCCCGGCGGTCGGATAATCACGCTCAATTTACTGCACACTTCAGAGCCCATTCTTAATACAAATGTCCAGGAACCCAGAGTGTGTGTGTGTGTGTGTGTGTGAGAGAGAGTTATATAAGCTATAAGATAAAAAATTAAATTAATCTACGGGATGACAGAGCAGATGAGAGCCTCTTTCTGACCTCTTTTGCTGCGACGGAGGTTTTTGACAGGAAATAAGGGATTGACTCTTAAAATGACATCCACACACACACACACACACACACACACACACACACACACACACACAAACGCTCACATGTAGGAAAAAGATAGCCGGCTAATCCGGGCTCCGGCAGACCTATAGGGGGCTGGTCTAATCCTGTTATCGGGCCCAACAGATGCTGTTGACAGAACAATAAGCAGGGGGCCAATATGGCAGCGCAGCCCCAAGGAGGTCATGAGCCAAACTCATCCCAGCAGCAGCAGCAGGATCGCTGGCCGGCTGCAGAGAGCTGGACCCGGCCCCGGTCAAACACACTGGATCTCACGGGCCGAGCGCACTCATTTGTTTCCTGGTGTTGCGACTGCAGCGCCTCCGCATCTAAATCAACCTCAAACGCACCTTTTCCAACATGTATTTTCATTTTTGTCTTAATTTTGCTGCTTTATTGCACATTTTTTTAGCCTGACCGCTCAGATAAATGCATTAGACAACGCAATTAGAGGTCGGCCTGCAAAACGTGGCTTCTTTTAGAGCTGCTCCACCAAATAAACGTTCACCAGTAAAGCATTTTAACTGCACGCGGCACAGAACAGCTGAGTAAATAAAATAAAGAGGTGCATTCAGGTGGATGTGTGCACGCTACAGGGAGTGTATAAACTCTCTAGTAAACTGATTATGGGACGATTTTCCACACAGAGCTCTTCGAGGCTTTCTAATGCGGCAGTAATCGTCCCAAATCCACCCAAAAACGACCCGACAGTCGACTGGTTAGCGACGTAGCATGCAGACACCGCTACATGCAGACTGGGGATGATACAATCGAGTTTCTTGCAGCAGATCCGACCCATTTAAGCGCATGATTCTACAGTAAGACATCATATATTGCAGTAAAGTGAAGTATTACCATGGCCTGACTTAACCTCTCATAGCAAATAATAAATTAAAGTTTTAAAATCAGTCTAATGTCTCTGTTTGACAACTGATTATCTCTGCAAAACATCCAAGCTGCTCCTAAATGCTACATACAGTGGATGGTTATGAACGTTGTTGTGCAGATCCACTACGTGTACTGTGGCTCTACAAGCTCCAAAAGACACAGAAAACCTGAATTCTCTACATACATGTCAAAAAAACATGTACTGCGAACTGATATTTTTCTGTAATCTGCATGATACCACTTTAAAAACGCCATATACACACATTTTGTTTCAAATAATGGAAAATACCTGTAAAATAATTATATTTTTGCTGATTTAAATACAGTGAAAACAGTGTCATTTTAAAGTCAAATGCTGTTAAAGAACAATTTACCAGTTGTAAAATTTTTATTTTGCTTTATGTGGATGTTATTTACAGTTTTGGGCTATTTTTTTTTTATTTATTTTTTGGAGGAAATTTACCAGCTATTATTTATAATTTAACAAATAACAAGAAATGTCCCTAAAATGTATATATATATTTTTTGTTTTGGTAATTTCATGAATTAATTATTAAATATTTGCGAAATCTGATTTTTGGATCTCGACATTCTTTACAGTTTTGACCTATTTTTTTTGCAGTTAACACGTATATTAATGTGTTTTTTTTAAATTTTACTAGGTATTATCTGTATTCTAACAAAACAAAAAATTATTCACTATTTCGTAATCCTTAATATACCAATTTTATTTCCAAAAAACGCCAATATCTGTGTATTATAGATCAGCTGTAGTACCTGGTTGTTCCACCAGGTGGAGCATCTTACTGTTTAATACTGTCGCAACCAGAGGAGGCTTCACTCAGACTACAGGCAGGTCATGTTGGCAAGCAGAGAGCATTGTGGGAGTTTAGCTAGCAAAGGGGCACCATGACAAAGACCTCAGTGGTTGTTAATGACCTCCGACCAGAGTTGTTGTAGTTAAGATGAACTGAGATCAAATAGGACGATATTCCTGTATTATGGTAGCAAATGTTGCATTGTGGAGGTTTAGCTAGCAACGGGGCACCATGACAAAGACTTCTGTGGTGCTTAATGACCCCTGGACAGAGCTAATGAGTTTGATACAAACAACTACGACAGTGTTCTTGTATTCCAGTAGCCAAATTTGCATTGTGGAGGTTTAGCTAGCAAAGGGGCACCATGACAAAGACCTCAGTGGTTGTTAATGACCTCCGAACAGAGTTGTTGTGGTTAAGACAAACTGAGATCAACTAGGACGGTGTTCATGTATTATGGTAGCAAAAGTTGCATTGTGGAGGTTTAGCTAGCAAAGGGGCACCATGACAAAGATTTCTGTGGTGCTGAATGACCCCTGGACAGAGCTAATGAGTTTGATACAAACAACTACGACAGTGTTCCTGTATTCTGGTTGCCAAGTTTGCATTGTGGAGGTTTAGCTAGCAACGGGGCACCATGACAAAGACCTCAGTGGTTGTTAATGACCTCCGAACAGAGTTGTTGTGGTTAAGATGAACTGAGATCAAATAGAATGGTATTCCTGTATTATGGTAGCAAATGTTGGATTGTGGAGGTTTAGCTAGCACCGGGGCACCATGACAAAGACTTCTGTGGTGCTTACTGACCCCTGGACAGAGCTAATGAGTTTGATTCAAACAACTACGACAGCGTTCCTGTATTCCGGTAGCAAATGTTGCATTGTGGAAGGCTTAGCTAGGAAAGGGGCACCATGACAAAGGCTTCAGTGGTTGTTAATGACCTCCGACCAGAGTTGTTGTGGTTAAGACTAACTGAGATCAAATAGGACGGTGTTCCTGTATTATGGTAGCAAATGTTGCATTGTGGAGGTTTAGCTAGCAAAGGGGCACCATGACAAAGGCCTCAGTGGTTGTTAATGACCTCCGACCAGAGTTGTTGGGGTTAAGATGAACTAGGATCAAATAGGATGGCGTTCCAGTGTCCCTATGACATATTTGCAGCTGAGATCATGGATCCTTTGACTGAAACAGGAATATTATCACAGGTCAGTGTTCCATTTTGCTTAATTTGTGTTATTGATAATGCTGCTAAATAGAAGTTACTAATTATTTTTTGCTCTCCCAGTAAACAAAGGCTCAGATGAGGTTAAATCTGACACCAGTCAGGTAAAAATCTTCTGTCGTCACTTTCATTTCGGCACATGGACACTCCTGTACACATATTTTTGTCGCTGTGAACCGTTTCATGTTAGTTTGGGTCTCTTGGAGCTTTGAAAAAAAATCTGTGATGTTTTTCTGTCTGCGTTTTTTTTTTCTAGATCACAGAAGAAGAGAGTCGTCGCCCCGGGGCGCTGGCTTGATGTCTCTACTTCTAGCAAGCCATCTCTTCTCCTGCACACGGCACACTGGAAAAACACCGGAGCTACGGCAAAATGAGAACACGGCCCGGCGTCGTGACACGTCGCAGCTCCCGTCAGCCTCGCATCATGTAGAGCCGAAGCAGTACATCCAGTGTCTGGCTGCTAGAGAGTGAACCTGAACCAGGCAGCAGCAGCAGCCTGTCACCCAGAAACACTCAGTCAGTCTGTTTACTGCAGCAGAGGACGAGGCGAGGGAGGATGCTGTAATAAAGTACCGTGGGGAAAAAGGTCTAAAATAGAACTCAGGGAATTCTGTCACATCCAAAAACTGGAACGAACTGTCAGAATAAATATGTGTTACTGAAATAATACAATCAGCATGTCAACTAACGCCGTCTGTTTCTGTATTTTAATAGTTATGACAGTATTTTTTGTTCTCTTACAGTCAACATGTAAATTAGTACCTCATATGTTTATTCTACTAAACAATATCTGTAAATAAGAGCAAAAAAATCCTTATTGTAAAGGATTTTTCCTGTCAAATAACGACAAATATCTGCAAAATAATTATAGAAAATTTAACAAAACAGGGGAAATAATTATTTATCATTTTCGCATTCTTCATAATAGCCCCCCTTTACTTTATAAGTTATTTTATGCTACTAACTTTAATTTAACAAAACAGGAAGAATATTTCAAATAATCAATGTTAAAAAAAAAATCATTGATATACATGTATATTTTTTTTAATTGATGGCAAATATTTGTAAAATATTTTGCAAAAAACAAAAAAGTATTTTTAGGGTCAAATGTTAAAAAAAAAGCAAAAATTAATTTGTTATAATACAGATTTTTTTGTGTTCTTTAAAATGTTTTTTTAATTTTATTTCATGTCAATAAATTTTTTTTTCAAATATATTAGTAATTATTTGTAGTTTAACCAAAAAAGGGAATTCTGCAAAATAATAATTACAATTTTTAGAAAAATCTTTCAAATAATTTATTTTTAAGGTTGTTTTTTCTACTGTTGACGTGTAAATTAATATTTTTTCCAGTTAAATTCTAAGGTATTATCTGTAATTTAACAAAACAGAAACAATATGTAAAATAATCAATTTTGAAAAATCCTTGATATACATGTATTTTTAAATTAATGGCAAATATCTGTAAAATAATGTTTTTTCTATTTAAATAAAGCAAAAAAGGAGTAATTTTAAGATCAAATGTTGTGAAAGAAAAACTTGAAATTTTTAATGGTTTTTAAAATATTTTAATTAATTAAAAGATATCTGCAATTATACTCGTTATTTTCTATAGTTTAACCAAACAGGGAAATTCTGTAAAATTACATTTACATTTTTTAAATATTCCAAATAATTTTTTTTTTTTACAGGTGACATGTAAATTAATATTTTTTCACTTATTTTATAAGTTATTATTGATAATTTAACAAAACAGGAGGAATATGTAAAATAATCTATTTTAAAAAATCCTTAATATACATGTATTTTTAAATTAATGTTAAATATCTGTAAATCAGGTTTTTTAATTAAAGAAAGCCAAAAAGAGTAATTTCAGGGTCAAATGTCAAAAAAGAAAAAAAAACCTGTTATAATACAGCTGTATAAAAATATAATTTTTATGTTTTTTAAAATGTGTATTATTATTATTAATAGCAGTAGTAGTAGTATTATATAGCTACCATGTCAATTAATACATTTTTCCAATTATACCAGTTATTTGTAGTTTAACTAAACAAGGATATTCTGTAAAATAATATTTACATTTTTGATAACCAATTTTAAATCCTAAATATTATTTTTTTTAAAAATCTTTTAAATAATTACCTTTTTTTTTTTTACAGCCAATGTGTAAATTAATACTTTTTTTAAAATTGTTTTTAGTTATTTTATAAGTTATTATCTGTAATTTAACAAAACAGGAAGAATATGTGAAATAATCAGTTTTAAAAATCCTTGACATACCTAAAATATATATTAATGGCAAATATCTGTAAATCATATCTTTTTTGGCTTTAAATACTGTAAAAAATGTTATTTTAAGGTCAAACTGTGTATTTGCCCTAAATTGTCATGGACTTTTTTTTTTTTTTTTTACAGTTTTGACCTCTATTTCAAAAAATTAAAATCATTCATTTTTTATAGTGCAGCGAGCGAGGAAGGAGGAAAATTAGAGCTGATTGGAAAATTTAAACGGCAGGAAGACGACCCGGTGCTGAAGCAGGAGGTCTGAGGCTGACGCTGAACGCAGCCGACAGGAAGACGACAACAAAGCGGGGTGACACATGTATTCATTAGGCTGCAGAGACTCGTCCAGGGCAGCAGAAATAACAGTGATAATGAGGAAGTGTTCTCCTCCGCTCCCTCTCCCTCTCTCTCTCTCTCTCTCTCTCCGACTTTCTGGTTTGTGTCCCAGTTTAACTAAATCCCATTAAAAAGGCTTTCATCTCACTGCACTTCATTACTGGCATAAATGCTGCGGCTCACCCCAGAGAGAGGCAGGGATTAGACGAGGCGAGCTCATCGAAAACGTTACGCTCTCGAACCCCGGCAGCTTCTTTTTTTTTTTTTTAATAAAGTGCTCGCTTTAAAATTCTCCATATTGGATTATCCAAATAGACCCTCCAGCCAGGACGGCGTCATTAAGGCCGGGCTGGTTGCGGAGGTGCGGGTCGGACAGTGGGGCTTTTCTTTTAAAAAACTACAACACGCCTGGAAAATGTGAAACAAATTCAGGGAAGAGCGAAGGGGGGAGTAAAGCAGCGAGGACCGCAGGGAGGGAGCTCGGCATTGTGAGTGTATGATTGGATGCGATGGGTCAGAGGCTTTCACACGCATTTATGAATGCTTATTTTAAGCAGAGCCCAAGCTGGGCTAATCTTTACTGCTCGCCTGAATGAGGGTGCTGATTAAAAGCTAATTATACGCTACAGATTTGGCCTCTGGTGAAGACTCCGCTGATTTGACACGGCTTGGACTCCGGCCTCGGTGCATGCCTGTGGGCTCCAGCTCCAGATAGCCGTGCATGTGTTGGGGGGGTGGGGGGTGGGGGGTGGACGTCAGCATGCGTGATGGATGCTGGGAGGTTTACAGCTGCAGGAGTCCATCTACAAACAGAAAAAAAAACCCCATCATGGAGTCGGGAAAACGCGCCGCTCGTCTCGCCGCCGCTCTGCAGATGTTTCCCTCTGCTGAGGCAGTTTGTTTGTGTTGATGACATGCAATTGTGATAATTCTGCTTTGTTTACCTCTTTCCGTCCTCTTTGGGGATTTGTTCGTTCTCGCCTGTTACCACTGATTAGCAGACCTCTTACACAGCCGACATTGCTGCTAATTAGCCTTCAACCTACGCTGACTCTCTTCAGTTTGCAGCTTTTCCAACGGCGGCGTGATGAAATCCTCTTTTAATAAAGTGTGTGTGTCGCCGCCTGTCTCGGTATCGGTAGGAGGCAGCCAGACCTGGTTCCATCAGTTCTAAGGGACCTCAGGACTGCATCTTAAGTACCCGACAAGTGGTGTCATGGACGCTAGAGCTACTTCTTCCAATGTAGTCTTTAGTCTTGTCCTGAGGAGTCGACTCTTTAGTGTTGTGCTGCGGTTTTGGGTCACTAATAATTCCTAATAACTTTGACTTTGTTTTGGTTCTTGAACTGGTTTCAGGTCTCCTCCAAGAGGCTTCCTCAGTTCTAAGGGACGTCAGGACTGCATTCTAAGTACCTGACTAGTGGAGTCATAGACGACCTCCTATGTTTAGAGCTACTTCCTGTTTAAAATAGATACCTTCCTTAATCATCCCTCTGTGCTGTCAAGACTGTTGACGTTGTTGTCTTCAAAGTAGTCTCTCTTATCCTTAAGATATAGACGGACTGCTAAGACTTGTCCTGAGGAGCGGTTGTTTAGTGTTTAGTTTGGATGCTTTCTCTTCAGGATGAACTAGTCATCTTAAGATGCGTTAGAGAACCGTCAGAACCCCCTCAAGAACCAGAACAAAGTCCAGCTGCCGTCTACTGAAGCTATTAAGTACCCGACAAGTGGTGTCATGGACGCTAGCTGCTGTTTAGAGCTACTTCTTCCAATGTAGTCTTTAGTCTTGTCCTGAGGAGTCGACTCTTTAGTGTTGTGCTGCGGTTTTGGGTCACTAAAAATTCCTAATAACTTCGACTTTGTTTTGGTTCTTGAACTGGTTTCAGGTCTCCTCCAAGAGGCTTCCTCAGTTCTAAGGGACGTCAGGACTGCATTCTAAGTACCTGACTAGCGGAGTCATAGACGACCTTCTCTGTTTAGAGCTACTTCCTGTTTAAAATAGATACCTTCCTTAATCATCCCTCTGTGCTGTCAAGACTGTTGACGTTGTTGTCCTCGAAGTAGTATCTCTTATCCTTAAGATATAGACGGACTGCTAAGACTTGTCCTGAGGAGCGGTTGTTTAGAGTTTAGTTTGGATGCTTTCTCTTCGGGATGAACTAGTCATCTTAATAGCTTCAGTAGACGGCAGCTGGACTTTGTTCTGGTTCTTGAGGGGGTTCTGGCGGTTCTCCAATGCATCTTAAGTACCCGACAAGTGGTGTCATGGATGCTAGCTGCTGTTTAGAGCTACTTCTTCCAATGTAGTCTTTAGTCTTGTCCTGAGGAGTCGACTCTTTAGTGTTGTGCTGTGGTTGTTTAGTCTCCCTTACATCCAGGTCTGTGCACTACCTGCTGCATTGAACTGCATGTCCAACACTGCTCAGCTTCTGTTTGGGTGTTTCTTTCTTTAGGATGAACCTGTAATCTTAAATGCAGAAGCTGAATTTCCCCAAGGTGATGAATAAAACAAACAAGTGCTTCGGTTTTTACAAAGCAGGAAGCCCATCTCCTCATTACAAGACCCAGCAATTCACCTGCATCTAACACGTAATCCATTAACAGTAAGGAGAGGAGTCAAAGAATACCTCTATGCAAAATTTAAACTGTTTAACCACTTGCCAGGTACTTACAATGCAGTCCTGAGATCTCTTAGGACTGAGGAAGCCTCTTGGATGAGACCTGAAACCACTTTACGAACCAAAACAAAGTCCAGTTGCCTTGTACTAAAAGAGATATAAGAGAGATACGACTTTGAGGACAACAATGTCAACAGTCTTCACAGCAAAGACGGATGGCGAAGGAAGATACCTATTTTAAACTGGAAACAGTAACCTGTCAGGTACTTAGAATGCAGTCCAGAACTGAAGAAGCCTCCTGGATGAAAGCCGAAACGACGTCAAGAGCCGGATTGTCTTCTACTGAAGCTGTTAACCCAACCATGCATTTAACCCTCGGAGCAGTCAGGGGCTGAGGGCCTCGCTCAAGGGCCCAACAGTGGCCGCAGTGGGGGTTCGAACCACCGACCTTCTGATCAGCAGCACAGGGCTTAACCCGTTGGACCACCACTGCATGTCTGGGTCCTTCATGATGATACATTCGACATTTGGGGTTCTGGACTGTTGGTCAGACTCCAGCTTAAGACTTGGGAAACTACCGATGAGCATTTTTGAGAGTTTTGCTAAATTTGTTCGACCAAATGACGAATCAGTAATAAAAATAATCCTCATTTGCGGCTCTAATTTTATGCTGTTACATGCAACCAATCCAAGTAACTTGAATAACAACTAAGAATATCAGAAATGAACACCACTGCTGTTATGACTGGTCCGTTTACGTCGCGGCCATTCGTTTTCTTATGGTGAAATTTCAAAATAAAACGAATGGCCGCGACGTAAACTGAAAATACAAAAGGAAAAGCGGAAAACGGGCCTTAATTCATTATCCGTTATCTGATTTAATTAGATGTGTTTGTAAATGTAAATTAAAATTAAAATACACCCGTGGAAAACTTATTTCTCTACTTCCTGTTGGTTTTGGCTCCGTGACCCGTCTGACTTCTGCTGAGGAAGGATCTGGTATCTAAAGCTCCAGTGTTAGCTCACTGTTAGCAGACCTTGCTGTGTGCCGTGGCCTGATGAAGACCCACTGTGGGGTCCAAACGTTGCTTGGCTCACATTGTTCACTATTTCACAGTGGACTTTTCACCAGCGTGGGGTTTATTTGTCCCTTTGGAGGGACCTTGTGGTGCCGCTAGCTCCGCCGCTAGCTCTGCCGCTAGCGCTAAATCGCTAGCGTTCGGCTGCTTTTCGGGACGTTTTTTGGGAGGTTTGGAGGTTTTCTGTTACTTTACCTTTTCCAGAAAGCAAAATAGCAATTTAGTGCTAGCGGCGGAGCTACCGCTAAATTGCTAGCTCCGCCATTTAGCAGAGCTAGCTAAATCGCTAGCTCCTCTTCAGAAGTCAGACGGGTCACGGAGCCAAAACCAACAGGAAATAGAGAAATAAGTTTTCTACAGGTGTATTTTAATTTTAATTTACATTTACAAACACATCTAATTAAATAGGATAACAGATAATGGATAATGAATTAGGGCCTGTTTTCTGTTTTTCATTTTGTATTATCACTGAAAAAAACAGGAAACGGTTTATTTTTTCGGTTTTATTTTGAAATCTCAAAATAAGAAAACGAATGGCCGCGTCGTACACGGACCATGACCACTATTACTAACACGTGTAGATCACTTGTTCCGCTATAAACCTTCAGCGTTTTAAACAACCGCATGAAGATTAGCTTCAGTTGAGCCATTAATCAGCAGATACTAGTATATTAGAAGAGTCTCAGACCCATATTTAGAACAGGATGGACGGTATCTGGACAAGATGCAACTAAAAATACAAAAAGGCAAAGTCTTATCTGTATATTTTAACTGTTTTACGTGATCACAGCTTGTTATATTCATATTTCTCCATGCAGTCTCAGCATATGTGCCACCATAGTTCCATTTATTCTCGCCCTTCCTTCCATTTTGACTCCAACTAGACGCCGCTGTGACTTTGACTTTCGTCCATCCCTGCAGGAAGTCTCTCAGGGCCTCTCTAGCTGCCCTCCATCCACTCCACCTCAGCGTCGGCGGGTTAACGTCTCTTCCAGGACGGAGTCGCCTCCTTCGCCGCCTGTTAGCGTCTCGTCCTTGACACCGGTGACCCTCCAGGACGTGGAGGAAAACAACACGTCTCACAGCGAAACACCTTCGGGGGGTTTCTTCGGCTATTTATGTGACTAAGTCGGTTTGTTCGGCCGCTTGTTCTCTTTACCCAGAATGCACCGCTCATGGACAGACGTCTCAATAAACAAGCTCATAGAAATGCATTCAGTCCTGAAAGGCCTCGTTGCTGCTGACTGATCACTGACCCTGTTTGTAATCATTAATACACAGAACTTCTCTTTCAAATGACAGCAAATAAGCATAGAATAATAATATTTTTTCTGATTTAAATACAGTGGAATAGTGTCAGTTTACAGTCACATATCTGTAAAATAATAATACAGTTTACATGTAAATTAATTTAATTGATTAATTAATTATCAGTCATTTTCATTATTTAATATACATAATTTTTCTTTTAAATAACAATAATTATTAATAATTTAAATACAGTAAAAACAGTGTTATTCTATACATATATATATTTAATATCCTTAAAATAATTACATTGGTTTATATTTTTCATAGGTTTTATATTAATGATTAATAAAATAAAAAAGACAACAATTAACACATTTTTTTCCTTTAAAGACCAGCCAATATCCATAAAATAAAATTAAAGTATAATTTTCAAGCCTTAATATACATAATTTTTCTTTCAGATTACAGCAAATATCTCTAAAATATTTAAATTGTTTTATTTTTATAAGTTTTATATTAATGATTAACAATGATTAAAAGTAATCATTTTTAAAGAATTAATATACATATTTTTTTCTTTTAAACACCAGTCAGTATCCATAAAATAATATTATTTTTGCTGATTTAAATGCAGTAAAAATGGTGTAATTTTACGACCAAACATTGTAAAAGAATGAATTACTAATTTGCAAAAAATACAGATTTTTGAGGTGGAAATTACTCACAGTGTTGTCTTGTTATATTAATAATAAGTAAAATTAAAAATGTTTAAAAGTGTCTTCATTATTAATTATTAAGATGCACATTTATTCTTTCAAATAACTGCAATTATATGTAAAGTAATGATATTTTTTGCTGTTTTAAATGTAGTAAAAATAATGTCATTTTATGATAAACTATTTGAAACAATGAGGTTGTTTTTCATGTGAAAATATATATATATATTTTTTCTTATGTTCCTTCAAACAGCAAACACCTGTGAGATTTAAATATAATTTAAATTTATATTATTATATAGTGTTTTTTATTTTATTTTCCTCACAAACACTGTAAAATCATGAATTACTACCTGTAAAAAATAATTTTAAAAATACAGTTTTGGCTTGCTTAATTACAAAATATTTTACAGTAAACTCGTAAAGTAATACTTTATTCTGCGGTTGCATCAAATAATATCTATAATTTAAAAAACTGAAAACCTGCACAAATAAAGAAATAATTTGTGATTTTTCAACCATTAATATACCAAAATTTTTCTGTCAAATCTGTAAAATATTGATGTTTTTACTGATTTTAATAAAAATAAAAATAGAATAATTTTACAACCAAACACTGTAAAAACAACCAGTTAAAATACAGATTTTTTTTTAACCTTAATTTTACAGTTTAGGCCTTTTTTATCTACACTAAAAATGCATATTAATAATTTTTGGGAGCAGATTTTAATTAAGTGTGATCCGTATTTTAACAAATCAGGAAAAATCTGTAAAATAATATTCTACTGATTTTTCTGTAAAATAAAATATAATTTTCAATCCTTAATATACAGAATTTTTCTATCAAAACACTAAATATATGTAAAATATTTATATTGTTTTATATTTTTATAAGTTTTATATTAATTATCAATGAATTAAAAATAAAATCATCATTTTTAAAATAATTAATATACATATTTTTGTCTTTTAAACCCCATAAATATCCATAAAATATTTATGTTTTTGCTGATTTTTAATTAAAATTAAAAATAAAGCAGTTTCATGGTCAAACACTGTAAAACAATGAATTACTACTGGTTAAAATGAGATTTTTATCCTTATAATTTACAGTTTAGGCCTGTTTTTATCTACAGTAAAATGTATATTAATAGTTTTAGGAGCAGATTTTAACATGTCTGATCTGTATTTTAAGAAAACAGGTAAAATCTGTGGATCATGTTTTGATCATTTCGGGTTTTTCTCAGGTAGAATCTGAGGAGCTTCGACCTGCAGCTGCTCAGGCGTCTGTCGGACTCGTTCACCTTGGTGTCGAGGACCAGATCATCACACCTGGAATAAAGAGGAAGGCTGGGGGTTTGTTCCAGAGCGTCTCGACAGCTCCAGCCTTCCCCCTCCGACTCCCCCTTCCTCCCCCCTGCCTGTCTTCATTATTGGTGGCAGCTCGAGGCGCTGGACCGGAAAATTCCCATCGAGAAACAAACCCACATCTGCATATCCCAGCCCCTGTTCTCCACGTCGGCCATGAGCGAATAAATTAATACATGAATAACAATGAAGAGCAGCCGTCGCTCTGCTCAGAGGCTGTTTGTCTTTTCCACCAGGGAGCCGAAGCATCTGAATAAAAGCTGAACACTACAGGTGAGATCACAACACAGGTAAGACGCACCGTTTCCCTTCTTTTAAAAACCACAGCTGGACGATTTTAAAGCACTAAATCACCCTAAAAGGCCCCGTTTGGTGAAAATATAAAGTCTAAATCTGACAAAAGGTGGCAGAAAAAATATGATAAAAAATGTAGGAAAAAATGTGAAAATAGCAGAAAATATTAGTAAAATGATGATTATTTTATTGGATTTATAGACAGTAACGACACATTATTATATTAAAATTAGTCAAATTAGTTCTTGTGAAAATACAGATTTTTATTGTAGGCATTACGAAAATTATTTAGACTTTTTTAATCATCAGTATTTATAAATTTTCTTTCAAACAGCAGAAAAATAAGGATTTTTTTTAGTGTTTAATGGTGAAATTTGATGTTGTAAAATTTTAAAATAATAAATTAATACCAGTAAAAATGTTCTTGACACTTTTTTCCAATTATATTAATAATTAAAATGTTAATTAATACATTTTCTGTGATTTTTTAAATCAGATATTATGTGAATTTTAACAAAACAGGAAAATATTAAAAAATAAAACATACTACAGAAGAATTTATCGTTTTTAATCTCAAATATATCCATCATTTTTCTTTAAATTAACAAAAAATATCCATTAAATAATGATATTTTCTGCAGATTTAAATAAAGCAGAAAGAGTGAAATTTATGGTCAAACATTGTAAAAGAATAAATTACAGTTTCGTTGTGTTATAATGACGACTAAAATGTAAATTAACACAATTAATTAGACGTCGTCTGTAATTTAACAAAACTGAAAAAATACAAAAAAATACAGTTAAGATTTTCTAATTTTATGGTTTTATGATATTGTAATAAAACAATTATGAATAATTAAATTATGTATAATTTTTAAAATTTGTTTGAGTTGGACATTTTGGGCCTGTCTTTGTTTTTTACAGTGAACATGTAAAATAATTTAATACATTTTCTGTGATTTTACTCATTATTGTGTGAATTTTAACAAAACAGGCAAATATATAAAATAAGATATGATGCAGATATAAATATATATTATTTTTATTTAAAATACTAGCAAATATCCCTCAAATAATTGCATTTTTACTGATTTAAATAAAGTAAAAAAAGAAAACTTTTAAAATACAGATTTTTGATCTGCCAGTTATTTACAGTGTTATAATAATGACTAAAATGTAAATTAACACATTTTTTCTGTGAATTAATTACAGATGTTACCTGCATTTAAGAAAACTGAAAAATTACAAAAAAAAGTTAAAATTGTCTAATTTTATGGTTGAATATTGCAGAAGAATAAATTACTACTAATTTATTATTTACAACTTTTAATATTTATAAACAGATTTTTGATATGCCAGTTATTTACAGTTAATATTATATTAATGACTAAAATGTAAATTAACAGATTTTTTCTGTGAATTAAATAATTATAGATATTATCTGTATTTTAACAAAACTGAAAAATTACAAAAAATAAAATTATAATTATAAAATATTATAATTTTGAATATTGCAAAAGAACAAATTACTCTTAATTTAATTATTTATCATTTTTAATATTACATTAAGTTTAAATTAAATTTTAAATTAAATATACATTGAAATTATTATATAAATAATATTATATTATATTTATTATTTTTAATTTAATAATATAAATTATCAAATATTATATTAAATTATATATTAAATATAATTTTTAATATTAAATGATGTGTTTTCTGTAAAATCATATTTTTTTCTGTGATTTTCTTGGTTTTTATTTGTGATTTAACAAAACAGGAAAGTCAGAGTCGACATCAGTCATGTAGAAACCTTTAGTTTGCCTTTATGTGTCACATACTGCACAAAAAAAACTACGAGTTCAGGAACAAATAAAGCGCGGAGACTAAAAATAGATGAGACAAGTGTTTTTTCTGTTTGTTCTGCGTGTCACATCATTTTGTTTGATATCAGCGAAACACGAATGTGAGAAGACGTGTTTGTTTGTGAGGCGGCGGCAGCAGAGGGATGTGAGGATGCTGCTATCAGAGCGCTGCCATCTCCCCCAGTGATGGGTCTCCCGCTGCACCGTGCACGGCCTCCTCCCACCTCCTAACTCCGGCTTACATCTGTTTACGGAGGCTTGTCTGCTTCGGTTTCATGTACGACACGGCGCCGGTCTCCGGAGGTCCGCCCTGAAACAAGCCAGCGAACGCTCCGAAAACTCTCATCCGATGTGAAGCAGCAGGTCCCCCGGCATCACATCAGAATCACCAAACATAAGACGACCCTGCTGCTGACCCTCTGCAGAGACGCTTCATGTGTCTCAGAGCGCATCACGTCTGTTTGAACGGATGTGAAGTCTGGGAGCTGGGAGGCCGAACGAACTTCCAGAGCTCTAATGTCAGATTTACTTCAGCTGGCTTTTCAGTTTTGAGCCATTTTGGACTAATTTAAGATGTTTTGGACGAGGCTCAAGTCACTGTGGGAGATTTTCTGTCATTTTGAGACGTTTTGGACGAGTTTTGATGAGCTTTGGAAACGTTTTCAGCTATTCCAAGCTACAGTAGATGCTAGTTAATCAGCGGTGCACAGAGAAGCTTCTAGTCTCCACTCAGTTACTGTTTTTGACAAGGTTTGTCATACTGGACAAATTTGGAGTCATTTTTGAAAACGTTTTTGTCATTTCAAGCCTAACTGAACGCTGGCTTGTCGGCTGTGCACAGAGAAGCCTCTAGTCTCCACTCGGTTACTGCAGCAGCTGCATTTGTGAGACCAAAAAACGAGCAGAGTGAAACAAGACATTCTAATGTCAGATCCAGGGAATTTGACTTTAATGGCCAAAGCTGACAAAATTTTGGACTAATTTTGAGTCATTTTGGACGAGTTTTGTTTAGTTTAGGAAACAATTTTGTCTATGCTACAGTAGCTACAGTAGAAGCTAGTCAGCTGTGCACAGAGAAGCCTCTAGTCTCCATTCAGTTACTGCAGCAGCTCAGACAGCTGAGAGACCAAAAATGATCTCTCCAGCCAAGTTTTAAATCATTTTAAGTAATTGTGGACAATATTTTGAAAATTTGAACAAATTTTGAGACATTTTTGACCAATTTTTGGCATTTCAGGCAACAGTAGAAGCTAGCTAGTCATGTGCACAGAGAAGCTTCCAGTCTACATTCATTTACTGCAGTGCAGCACAAGTTTGGAGACATTTTGGACGAGTCTTGATTTGTTTTGGAAACGTTTTTAGCTATTCCAAGCTACGTTAGAAGCTAGCTAGTCGGCTGAGCACAGAGAAGCTTCTAGTCTCCACTCAGTTACTGTTTTTGACAAGCTTTGTCATATTGGATAAAATTGGAGTCATTTTGGACAAGTGTTTGTCATTTTAAGCTACGTTAGAAGCTAGCTAGTCGACTGTGCACAGAGAAGCTTCTAGTCTCCATTCAGTTACTGCAGCAAATGATCTCTCCAGCCAAGTTTCAAATAATTTTGAATTCATTTTAAGTAATTGTGGACAATATTTGTAAATTTGAACAAATTTTGAGACGTTTTTGACCACTTTTTGTCATTTTAGGCAACAGTAGAAGCTAGCTAGTCATTTACACAGAGAAGCCTCCAGTCTACATTCATTTACTGCAGTGCAGCACAAGTTTGGAGACATTTTGGACAAAATTTGATTTGTTTTGGAAACGTTTTTAGCTATTCCAAGCTACAGTAGAAGCTAGCTAGTCGGCTGTGCACAGAGAAGCTTCTAGTCTCCACTCAGTTACTGTTTTTGACAAGCTTTGTCATATTGGACAAATTTGGAGTCATTTTTGGACAAGTTTTGAAAATGTTTTTGTCATTTCAAGACAAACTAAATGCTAGCTAGTCGGCTGTGCACAAAGAAGCCTCTAGTCTCCACTCGGTTACTGCAGCAGCTGCATTTGTGAGACCAAAAAACTAGTCGGAGCAGAGTGAAACAAGACGTTCTAATGTCAGATCCAGGGAATTTGACTTTAATGGCCAAAGCTGACAACATTTTTGGACTAATTTTGAGTCATTTTGGACGAGTTTTGTTTAGTTTAGGAGACAATTTTGTCTATGCTACAGTAGCTACAGTAGAAGCTAGCTGGTCAGCTGTGCACAGAGAAGCCCCTAGTCTCCATTCAGTTACTGCAGCAGCTCAGACAGCTGAGAGACCAAAAATGATCTCTACAGCCAAGTTTTAAATCATTTTAAGTAATTGTGGACAATATTTTGTAAATTTGAACAAATTTTGAGACATTTTTGATCAGTTTTTGTCATTTCAGGCAACAGTAGAAGCTGGCTAGTCATTTGCACAGAGAAGCTTCCAGTCTACATTAATTTACTGCAGTGCAGCACAAGTTTGGAGACATTTTGGACGAGTCTTGATTTGTTTTGGAAACGTTTTTAGCTATTCCAAGCTACGACAGATGCTAGC
Source organism: Dascyllus trimaculatus (assembly GCA_024666655.1). Taxonomy (NCBI): domain Eukaryota; kingdom Metazoa; phylum Chordata; class Actinopteri; family Pomacentridae; genus Dascyllus; species Dascyllus trimaculatus. Next base: position 28,163,361 of record CM045458.1, on the reverse strand, counting down.
TAGTCGGCTGTGCACAGAGAAGCTTCTAGTCTCCACTCAGTTACTGTTTTTGACAAGCTTTGTCATATTGGACAAATTTGGAGTCATTTTGGACAAGTGTTTGTCATTTTAAGCTACGTTAGAAGCTAGCTAGTTTACTCTGCACAGAGAAGCCTCTAGTCTCCACTCAGTTACTGTTCTTGACCTAAAATTTGTTGTAACAGAGTAAAATAAGGCATTCTAATGTCAGATTTAACTAATTTGACTTTAATGGCCAAAACTGACAATGTTTTGTGTCACTTCAGACAGAAGGTTTGAGTCACTTTGGACTAATTGTAAGTAATTGCGGACAGGTTTCAAGTCATTTTTAGGGGGGAAATCTGTCATTTTGGACTAGTTTGAGTTATTTTGGACAAGTTTTGAAGAGGTTTTTATTATTTCAGGCTACAGTAGAAGCTAGCTAGTCGGGTGTGCACAGAGGAGCTTCTAGTCTCCACTCGGTTACTGCAATGTATCAGCAAAGATTACACTGAAAAGAGTGAAACAAGGTGTTCTAACATCAGATTTACTTAATTTGACTTTAATTGTTGAGTCATTTTGTACAAAATGTTGTCATTTGGGACAAGTTTTCAGTCTCTTTGGACTAATTTTGGGTAATTTTGGACACATTTTGAGTTATTTGGACAAGTTCTGGATACGTTATTTTCATTTCAGGCTACAGTAGAAGCTAGCTAGTCAGGTGTGCACAGAGAAGCTTCTAGTCTCCACTCAGTTACTGCAGCAGCTCAGAAAGGGGGGAAACCAAAAATTAGTTTAAAGAGAGTGAAATAAGGCAAAGAAGCCTCTAGTCTTGTGCCTAAAGTTACAAAAAATCTTCATGAGCTCCTAAATAAGAGTAAACAATGTTATTTTGTCGATTAGTCATGAAAAATGATAAACAAAATAAAACTCAAAGCAATCTTTACCTGAATCTAGAAAACAAAATAAAATTCTACTTCCTGAACATGCTCTTATCACTAAATACAACATATATAAACGTCTCACTTGCAGGCTGCAGTAGAAGCTAGTTAGGTGGTTGTGCAGGGAGAAGCCGCTAGTCTCCACTCAGTTATTAGGTCCAGCCGCTAGACCAAATGTTATTTTTAAAATAGTGAACTAAGGTTGGATTTATCCATTTGACTTGTCATTTAGAACAGGTTTCGAGTCATTTTGGACACATTTTAAGTCATTTAGGACAAGTTTCGAGTCATTTTGGACACATTTTAAACCATTTAGAACAGGTTTTGAGTCATTTTGGACACATTTTAAGTCATTTAGGACAAGTTTCGAGTCATTTTGGACACATTTTAAGTCATTTAGGACAAGTTTCGAGTCATTTTGGACACATTTTAAGTCATTTAGGACAAGTTTTGAGTCATTTTGGACACATTTTAAGCCATTTAGGACAAGTTTCGAGTCATTTTGGACACATTTTAAGTAATTTAGAACAGGTTTCGAGTCATTTTGGACACATTTTAAGCCATTTAGGACAAGTTTTGAGTCATTTTGGACACATTTTCAGTCATTTAGAACAAGTTTCGAGTCATTTTGGACACATTTTAAGTCATTTAGGACAAGTTGGACACATTTTAAGTAATTTAGAACAGGTTTCGAGTCATTTTGGACACATTTTAAGCCATTTAGGACAAGTTTTGAGTCATTTTGGACACATTTTCAGTCATTTAGAACAAGTTTCGAGTCATTTTGGACACATTTTAAGTCATTTAGGACAAGTTTCGAGTCATTTTGGACACATTTTAAGTCATTTAGAACAAGTTTTGAGTCATTTTGGACACATTTTAAGCCATTTAGGACAAGTTTTGAGTCATTTTGGACACATTTTAAGCCATTTAGGACAAGTTTTGAGTCATTTTGGACACATTTTAAGCCATTTAGGACAAGTTTCGAGTCATTTTGGACACATTTTAAGTCATTTAGGACAAGTTTTGAGTCATTTTGGACACATTTTAAGTCATTTAGGACAAGTTTCGAGTCATTTTGGGCACATTTTAAGCCATTTAGGACAAGTTTCGAGTCATTTTGGACACATTTTAAGCCATTTAGGACAAGTTTCGAGTCATTTTGGGCACATTTTAAGCCATTTAAGACAAGTTTTGAGTCATTTTGGACACATTTTAAGTCATTTAGGACAAGTTTCGAGTCATTTTGGACACATTTTAAGTCATTTAGGACAAGTTTTGAGTCATTTTGGACACATTTTAAGTCATTTAGGACAAGTTTCGAGTCATTTTGGACACATTTTAAGTCATTTAGGACAAGTTTCGAGTCATTTTGGACACATTTTAAGTCATTTAGGACAAGTTTCGAGTCATTTTGGACACATTTTAAGTCATTTAGGACAAGTTTTGAGTCATTTTGGACACATTTTAAGTCATTTAGGACAAGTTTCGAGTCATTTTTGACACATTTTAAGCCATTTAGGACAAGTTTTTGTCATCTAACCGAGATAAAACCAAGTTATTTTATCTACATGAGCTGTTCTCATCATGCATCATGTTTATTTGCGGGGATGGGATGCACATGTGAACTCTGGGAACCGTGAGGCAGAACAAACTTGCAGAGGCCATTTATCACACGTCCATTAGCAGCTCTGTAAATGACAGTGTTTGCTTCTCCACCCACTCTCTCTCTCTCTCTCTCTCTCTCTTTGCTCAAGCCTTCCCCAATCTTCGGCTCTTCCCTCCATCTCAGTAATGTGATTCTCCCTGCATCTTCCCGGCTTCCTTTATCAGCCTCTGCCTCCTCCTTTTCCCTCTCCAGCCTCCATTCCTGCCCTCAGACACAGCTGGTAATATGTCACTCTGCTGTAATTTTGCCCGTCCAAAGGCCCGTGTAATGATAGGGATCAGAGGAAGGCGAAGGTAGAGGTGAGATGAGGCGGGTTAAAGGGACTCTTCTCTGCCCAGAAAGAAAGCCTTTCATGAGCCCTTTTTTTTGCAATGAGCCTCTGGGGTAGGAGGCTGAAATTACCCCCCGAGAGAGAGGGAGGGAGGCTCATCAGGTCACTCTGTACATTCGCTGTTTCTACATCAGATGTAGAAAATATCTGCTGATGTTCAGAGTCTGTTGGAGGAGCTGGATGGAGGATTTCTCAATGCTGACACACAAATATGCAAATACACGACTAGAAAAGACCACGAGTGAACCCACTAAGACATGTTATCCTTTAAAAAATCACCAAATTTATTCAAACTTTTTCAAATTTTTGTGACTAAATAAATCCGAGCTAAAAAAATCACATTATTTTACGTCCGTTTATTAAAATTTCGCCAAAAAACGAGCCGATTAAAAGAAAAAATTCTGCACTTCTTTGTGCAACCAAGAAGCTCTTCCTGATTCAGCTGCAGCCAACAGTCACATGACTAAAATTCAGCGATGGTATTGGTCGAACTGGAGCTTAGTCAGAAAATGTGACCAAACTCCAAAATCGCGACACTTTATCAAAAATCTATTTATTCGGCATGTCTCATTTAAAAATTAGAGAGAAAAATGGTTTGTGGTAAACAGATGTTAAAAAATAAAAAAAATTCTGCACTCCTTGACGCAATTGTAAAACCATGGCCGTACCGCCTTGTGGATGCCTGGTTCCGTCAGATCTGGGAAGCTAAGCGGGGCTGGGCCTGGTCAGTACCTGGATGGGAGACCAAGAGGGAAGCCTGGGTATCGAGTACGGAGTGAATGAATAATGCAATGTAAAGCGTCTTTGAGTGTCTAGAGAAGCGCTTTATAAAACCAGTGCATTATTATTATTAGCCGTCGACTACCAACAGTCATGCGAGAAGAATTCAGTGATTTTTCAGCTGAACTGCAGGCGGTGTAAACACAGTGGAGAAGCAACACTCAATGCTTCATGTACTTCTTCTTAAATTACAAATTTAAGTAGCAAAATTCAGCAAAACAAACATAAACGAAGCCACAAGTTTAGCCGCAACTGATTGTTATCTGAGCAAAAATTCTGGCATCTATCGGCTGAACTGCAGGCAGTGTTTTCTCCTGTCTGCTCTGTGCAAAGTGTTTCACACATTCCACACGTCAGTTCTTTCTAATACTAACAAGGTATGAATGCAAGCAGCAAAATTCAGTCCAAAAAACGTGGGATTTTTCGGCTGAGCTGCAGGCAGTGTAAACTATTCCATCCTTTACGTGCTTCTATACTGTTCTATACTTACAAATTAGTTTAATAAATTCAATGCATTTTAAATTTTGCAAACCTAATCATCCTAGGAATGTATTTTTTCTAACTGTGTCACACAGCATAGAAGGCATTTCTGAGTTCTCTCTCCTTCCAGTCATGGTTTCCATCGAGGTTCAGGACTTCAGGAGTAAATAAAACACCCCCTAAACATGCCGGAGTTTCGAGGGTTAAAGTCTGTTTGGGGCTGGGGGATAAAAAAGTACCACAGTTAGAGTGAACGAGGCCGACAGAGAGGGTTTCGCTAAGTGACCAACTTGATAAAACACCGCCTGATATTTTCTGACATTTAGCAAACTGCCAAACAGTTCAGCTCATCCGGCAGCTGTGGCAACACGGGGCTGGGCGTCAGACAGGCCAGATAAGGGCTGATGGGGAGATTCTCCTGGCCTTCTCCGCAGACCTGTCGGGTAAACACAGACACGGGGTGATTTCTGAGAGACGAGGCCTCACGAGCGCCACGCCTCGTGTTTGTGGCTCCGCCGGGCCTCGGGAGTCGGCTCGCTGCATCCGCCGACCTTTTCCCGGAGTCTGGAGCCGCCGAGGACCGGCCCCCGGGGCAGAGTGGAGGAGGGAGGGCGGGACGGGAGGTGAAGAGACGGAGCAGAGAGCAGGAGTCCACAGGATTTACACACTCGTCCATGCAAGGGAAAGACAGCGCAGGGAGGGGAGTATTTTTAGCAACTTAAATTCAATTATGTGGGAGAGAGCGGCGTATCAGCCAGATACAAAATAGGTCAGTGCAATCTCTCATCCCGGTATTTTTTCCCCGTTTTTGCTTTTATAAGACGACGACAGCAAAGAGAGAGACAAGAAACTCGGCTATCAGATGTTCCCGCATATTTAAAGGCTTCTGCTTGTTATAGTTAATATTGTCTGACAGGATTTTACCCTTTGCATCTCCTAGAAGAAAATAGACCCAAAGCGCCTCACATGCTGCAAGCCGGCTTGTTGATAGTTACTGTGATTTACAGATGTTCCCTAAACGCCTCACATGCAGGCTACAGTAGAAGCTAGCTAGTCGGCTACTACTAGTTAGCTTCTACTGAAGAAGCTAGCTAGTAGTAGCCGACTAGCTACTACTAGCGAATTAATCATAGTCGGATACTACTAGCTAGCTTCTACAGTAGAAACTAGCTAGTAGTAGCCAACTAGCTAGTTTCTACTGTAGAAGCTAGCTAGTCGGCTATGCACAGAGAAACCTTTTAGCTAGCTTCCACAGTAGAAGTTAGCTAGTCGGCCACTACTAGCTAGCTTCTACAGTAGAAGCTACTACTAGCTAGCTTCTACTGAAGAAGCTAGCTAGTAGTAGCTAGTTGGCTACTAGCGAATTAATCATAGTCGGCTACTACTAGTTAGCTTCTACAGTAGAAGCTACCTAGTAGTAGCCAACTAGCTAGCTCTTACTGTAGTGTGCAGTAGAAGCTAGCTAGTTGGCTACTACTAGCTAGCTTCTTCAGTAGAAGCTAGCTAGTAGTAGCCAACTGGCTACTACTAGCGAATTAATCATAGTCGGCTACTACTAGTTAGCTTCTACAGTAGAAGCTACCTAGTAGTAGCCAACTAGCTAGCTCTTACTGTAGTGTGCAGTAGAAGCTAGCTAGTTGGCTACTACTAGCTAGCTTCTTCAGTAGAAGCTAGCTAGTAGTAGCCAACTAGCTAGCTCTTACTGTAGTGTGCAGTAGAAGCTAGCTAGTTGGCTACTACTAGCTGGCTTCTATTGTTGAAGCAGTAGAAGCTAGCCAGTCGGCTGTGCACAGAGAAGCCTCCAGCTAGCTTCCACAGTAGAAGCTAGCTAGTAGTAGTTGACTAGCTAGCTCTTACTGTAGTGTGCAGTAGAAGTTAGCTAGTCGGCTACTACTGGCTGGCTTCTACTGTAGAAGCTAGCTAGTCAGCTGTGCATAGAGAAGCCTCTAGTCTCCATCAGTTACTACAGCTGCTCAGACAGATGTGAGACCAAAAATTAGTGGGAAACAAGTGAAATAACATATACTATGTTAGATTTGCTTAATTCTGAGTTGCTTTAGACAAGTTTTGCGTAATTTTGGATAAATTTGAGGTCATTTTAGACACGTTTTTGTAATTTTAGACACACATTCTCTGTTTTTGGACAAGTTTTGATTAGTTTTGGACAAATGTTTGTGATCTCAGGTTACAGTAGAATCGAGCTACATGGCTGTTCACAGAGAAGCTTCTAGTCTCCATCAGTTACTGCAGCAGCTCAGACAGCTGAGAGACCAGAAATTAGATTGAAAACACTGAAGAAAGGAGTTCTCATGTCACATTTGCCTAAGTTTAAACCAAAAAAGGCCCATATAAAGGCCAATATCACAGTTTATTTTATTTTAAGAAGCCAGAATCATGACTCATATTCCATTAGTTTTGCTTTGATGTTTCTTTTTTGCCTCCAAATTCTCATTTTTCGCTCTGTTCCTGCTCATTTTGCTGCTCACGTGGAGCCTGCATCTCAACAAACTCAGTGTCTTTTAAATGAAGTTCATCCAAGAACAGTTAAAGGACTTCTACTGCGAGTTAATAATGGAAACTGAGAACTGAGCGAATACAGCTCAGTGTTTTTTTGCCTTATTTCACATCCCATGATCTGCACTGAAGCGATGTATCATGTAGGCTGCACATTAGACTTTTTTACTCCCTAAAAATTGGCACCGGCTCCAAAAATCCAGTTATCTGTCAGACCCTGGAGGCAACTGCTGCCTGGAATTAGACGCAGAAATCGACCAGCAGCAACATCAACCGTTCACAAGGATCCGAACAGACACGAGGTCAGTCCGTTAACACCAGACGCTCTGATGAAGGGTGCACATGTATGACCACAGGCTAGCAGAGAGGGAAGCTGTTTCACTCCGCTTGGGAGGGACAAAAAATAGAAAAATCGCAAGGCAGTACGAAAATAAAATGCAGATGTGCAAATGCATTCATGCAGAAAACCCTTGCCTTTAATCCAATTCCTCACGCTTTATTAAAACAGAGCCACGGAGACGGAGGCAGACGGTAACCAGTGATGAAGAGGAGGCTCGAACGCCAGCAGAAAGCAAGCACAGATCTCATGGAGGAGCAGGAGGAGATGCTAATGCTCTGGTGTGTTCTCTCCGTCGCATCCGTGCCAAAGATGAACACGACGGAGCAGGCGAGCCAACAGTGTGTTGCGGGACGCTCAGATTTACGGCTCCCCCAGGCGACGCCGGGTCACGTCGGGCCGAGCCGCTGTCCGACTCCCCCCGCCGGCCTCCGCAGCCTTCCATCATCATTTGATCATCTGCTCCGAAGAGGAGAGTGATTTATAGCCGCCGTGCACGTGTGTGTGAGTGTGTGTGTGTGTGATAGCGCAAGGAGTGTGTGTGTGTTTTAATTGACTGTCTCCGTATATCGGTGCGTGACCTCGGCCGAAATTAATAACAATGCTAATTATAAAGGATGAAAGCTCGTCTCCCGGCCCCACCACAAGGACTCGGAAGGTCAGCTGAGGTCCGAGGAGGCAGGAAGTAGACGTATTTCCACTTCCTGCTTCCTGCCTTGGACCTCAGCTGGAGGGTCAGCTTTGTTCCAAGGAAGCAGGAAGTAGATAGATTTCTACTTCCTGTTTCCTGCCTTGGACCTTAGCTGTAAGGTCAGCTTTGGTCCGAGGAAGCAGGAAGTGGACGGATTTCTACTTCCTGCTTCCTCGGACCTCGGCTGACCCTCCAGCTGAGGTCCAAGGCAGGAAGCAGGAAGTAGACAGATTTCTACTTCCTGCTTCGGACCTCAGCTAGAGGATCAGCTTTGTTCCAAGGAACAGGAAGTAGATAGATTTCTACTTCCTGTTTCCTGCCTTGGACCTTAGTTAGAGGGTAAGCCAAGGTCCGAGGAGGCAGGAAGTAGACGGATTTCTACTTCCTGTTTCCTGCCTTGGACCTTAGCTAGAGGGTAAGCCGAGGTCCGAGGAGGCAGGAAGTAGACGGATTTCTACTTCCTGTTTCGGACCTTGGTTGGAGGATCAGCTTTGGTCCGCGGAAGCAGGAAGTAGACGTATATATATATACATATTACATACGTTTTTAATAGTTTTTTTTATAAAGTTTTGTGAAAATAAAAATGTGTAAATAATGTTTATGTCAAATATTATTTTTTTCCCCAATGGGAATTTGTTGTTTTACAATATTTAACTGTTGAATTAAACTGTTTTACTGGATTTAAATCACACAAAAAATATTTTACATATATTTGCCATTATTTGAAAGAAAAAATATGTATATGAAGGATTGAAAAATGATAAATAATTACGTATTTCTTTTAAAACAGATTTTCCCTGTTTTGCTGCTCTTTGCCTAAACTTTGTCCTATATTTCAAAGGCATTTCTTTAATTGTTTTTAAAAATGGACGTTTGTTATTATATTTTTAAGGAGTCCAAATTTTAAAATGGCCATTATTTACATTTTAACAGCAAATTTACAATAAAAATCAGCCATTTGCCATCAAATAATGGTGTGTCTATAATAAAAACAGGACACTTCCTGTTGTTTGAAGGTGAATTTGTAGGAGGAAAACTACAAATGTTAAATAAATCCAAGAAATCTTTTTTAAAATCACACACATTTTCTAAAACTTAGTATGTTCGCAGTTAGATAAATAAATAAATAAAAGCATGAAAATAAAAGACGTGTATCCAACTCATTCATTTGTTTATTTTTGATCATTTACATTTCACTTCCTTTAAATTAAATTTTATACCTGCAGCTATAAAAATGGAACGTTTCTGTTAATTATGGGAATAATAAATAATGTAATTTTCACATTTATATTAAAAAAACTGAACCACAATATGTTTATTTTTGGGGTTTTTTAATCTCTAATGTGTTCTAAGTTTTCTAATTTATTAAATTCATCGTTAAACACTAAAAATGAGCATAAACTGAGAGTATAAATAAAGCTTTTAACCGTACTGTGGGAAATATATGTTCAAATACTCTGTTTAACAGCATCAGGAGTGATAAAATAAATATGACGGCCTAAAAAGACATCCAGTTCATCAAGCTCACCTCTCGTTGAACCGTTTTAAATTAATTCCCTCTCCAGGAAATACAATTAGCTCAAGCCTGAAAACAAGCAGGCCGGCGTTCACTGTGAATATTTTAATGCCGTTACGAAACACGTTAAGATAAAAATGGGCATTAAGATGCATAAATTAGCGCCTGAACTCACATTGTCACCCAACATCTGGCCTTCTTCCCTCCATCCACAGCTCCTCTACGCATTTCTCTCCATGACAACCGTCTTAATCATCGTCCTGTATGACTGTTTGAGCCACGTGTCCGGCATTTACGCCAGAGAGGAGAGGAGCTCCTGTCGGATCAGTGAAGCAGAGCGGGAGGAAGCAGCTCACTGTTTATTCTGTATTCACGGAGGCTACAAACATCCACAGCAGGAGCAGACGCCGTACTGTACATACGTGGGCTGACATAAACACAGACGCACCGAAGCATGAGTTCATATCTGCACAGCACAAGTTGCAGACTGTTTTCTAAAAATATAGCTGAGGCGGATGCAGAGGATTGGGTGGTGGAGCCGAGGACACGGCAGGGCTGGCTGCCTCGGGGAGTCAGCAGAAGGTGAGCAGAGATAAGGCTGTGCGATTGTGACTGCATGTCAGGGAGGATCTGCAACACCACAGCGGCCCGGCATGCCGCTGCACACACAGCGCTGCACACGGACACGCACAAACTTTTATTTATGCAGTCTGCAGCACCGCCGGCTAAACTGGGAGTTCAGGCTGCACGGCGACAGAGTGGTGGGTTCGTTCTGCCGCGGAAGTTATTAGATTTGTTCCGTGCCGCATCAAAACACACCGACACGACAGGAAACATCAAACATTTCCACCTAATTGCGATATTCCTGACAGATTTGATGCGCGATGTGATCTTGACGATCAAAACAAAACTAAGTAAAGTAATACTGAAGGTCACAGTAGAAGCTAGCTAAGTGGCTGCGCACAGAGAAGCTCCTAGTCTCCGTTAGCTCATCAGCTCAGACCACCGTGTGAAATAAGATGATCTAATGTCAGATTTATTTTATTTTAAGTCATTTTGGAGAAGTGTTGATTATTTTTGGGCAGGTTTTTGTCATTACAGGCTACAGTAGAAGCTAGCTAGTCGGCTGTGCAGAGAAGCTTCTAGTCTCCACTCAGTTAAACAAGGTGAAACAAGGTGTTCTAATGTCAGATTTACTTAACTAATTTGACTTGTCAAAATCAACATATTCTGCGTTGTTTTGGATAAATTTTGAGTTATTTTTTACTAAGTTTGACTTGTTTGACATTTTTTTTGACATTTTTGACAAATAATAAGACATTTTGATAAATTGCTTAATGTTTTCTGGTCTAATGTATCTAAAAATGCCGACGCTTATATCTAATTGCAGCGGTTTTGGACAGGTTTGAGTCATTTTGGCAAAGTTTTGATTATTTTTGGACAAGTTTGTAATTCCAGGCTACAGTAGAAGCAAGCTAAGTGGCCATGCACAGAGAAGCTTTTAGTCTCCGTTAGCTCATCAGCTCAGACCGCCATGTGAAATAAGATGTTCGAATGTCAGATTTACTTCATTTTAAGTCATTTTTGGACAAGTTTTATTAGTTTTGGGCAGGTTTTTCTCATTACAGGCTACAGTAGAAGCTAGCTAGTCGGCTGTGCACAGAGAAGCTTCTAGTCTCCGCTCAGTTCCTGAAGCAGCTCAGACACTCATATGAAACAAGGTGTTCTAATGTCAGATTTACTTGTCAAAATCAATATATTATGAGTTGTTTTGGATAATTTTGAGTCATTTTGGACCAACTTTGACTTGTTTGACAGGTTTTTTGCCATTTTTGACAAATTTAAAGACATTTTGATAAATTTGCTTCATGTTTTCTGGTCTAATGCATCTAAAAAAAAAGCCGACACCTATATCTAATTGCAGTCATTTTGGACAAGTTTGAGTCATTTTGGAGAAGTTTTATTAGTTTTGGACAAGTTTTTGTCATTTCAGGCTACAGTAGAAGCGAGCTAAGTGGCTAGGCACAGAGAAGCTTCTAGTCTCCATTAGCTCTGCAGTTCAGACCACTGTGTGAAATAAGATGTTCTAATGTCAGATTTATTTCATTTTAAGTCATTTTGGAGAAGTTTTGATTATTTTTGGGCAGGTTTTTCTCATTACAGGCTAGAGTAGAAGCTAGCTAGTCGGCTGTGCAGAGAAGCTTCTATTCTCCACTCAGTTACTGAAGCAGCTCAGACACTCATGAAACAAGGTGTTCTAATGTCAGATTTACTTAACTAATTTGACTGGTCAAAATCAGCATATTCTGCGTTGTTTTGGATAAATTTTTGAGTTATTTTTTACTAACTTTGACTTGTCTGACAGTTTTTTTTTGACATTTTTGACAAATTGTAAGACATTTTGATAAATTTGCTTCATGTTTTCTGGTATGCTGCATCTAAAAATGCCGACGCTTGTATCTAATTGCAGAGGTTTGGGACAAGTTTGAGTCATTTTGGCGAAGTTTTGATTATTTTTGGACAAGTTTGTAATTCAGGCTACAGTAAAAGCGAGCTAAGTGGCTGTGCACAGAGAAGCTTCTAGTCTCCATTAGCTCAGCAGCTTAGACCGCAATGTGAAACAAAGCGTTCTAATGACAGATTTACTTCATTTTAAGTCATTTTGGAAAAGTTTTATTAGTTTTGGGCAGGTTTTTGTCATTACAGGCTACAGTAGAAGCTAGCTAGTCAACCGTGCACAGAGAAGATTCTAGTCTCCACTTAGTTACTGAAGCAGCTCAGACGGCCATAAGAAACAAGGTCTTCTAATGTCAGATTTACTTCTCAAAATCAACATATTCGAGGTCTTTTGGATAAATTTTGAGTTATGTTGGACTAATGTTAAGTTTTTTGTTGTCATTTTTTACTGATTTTAAGACATTTTGATAAATTTGCTTCATGCTTGCTGGTCTGCTGCATCTAAAATACAGATGCTTACATCTAATTACAGCAGTTTTGGGCAAGTTTTTACAATTTTTGAGTCATTTTGGGCTAATTTTGAGTCATTTTAGAGAAGTTTTGATTCTTTTTCAGACATGCTTTTGTCATTTCAGGCTACAGTAGAAGTTAGCTAGGCGACTTTGCACAGAGAAGCTTCTAGTCTCCAGCAGCTTAGACAGCCGAGAGACCAAACACTTGTTTCGACAAAGTAAAATAAGTCATTCTGAAGTCAGATTTACTTAATTTGACTTGTCAAAATCATCGTTTTGGATGAGCTTTTGCCATCATTTAGAGTCATTTTGGACATATGTCAGGCCATCATAGGCAGCTGTACACAGAGAAACCTCTAGTTTCCTCCCTCCTTCTTCATGGTTGTGCTGTTTCCATGGAGGTGCAGGACTTTATGACAGGAACACAAATTGCCCATCCAGAGAGTTAATGTCACTGTGTCACTTAATCGTGGAACATAATGCAACCGTTCCAGCACAGCAGGTCTTTCAAGCAGCTTTTTCTACAGACATCAGCTCAGAAATGCACTCACTGGCATATATTTGTTAGGAATGCTTCTGATGCTACAAAGGCTCATATTCAAATATAAATACCAAGAGAAACCTCTGCTCTGAACTGTTGAGCCTCGACGTTCTTGAGCCTCAATCCACCGCTGCCTTAGAAATATCTGTTCAGGCCTGATCCACCGATGGAGGAGGTTACACCGCCTCCTCTGAGAGATGTAATAATCTGATGTTACAAAACGCTCGGTTCAAACGGTTGGTGCTTGAAACGCTGCCGAAGCTCTTCAGAAACAAGCAAGACATCCAAACAAATTATCCGCTGCAGCCTCTCGGTTCCAGTGTGTGTTTCTGGAGGGCAGATGTAAACCGTGTGATCGCTTAACTCAGGATTCCTGAGCGGAAACCTGCTGAGCTCAAACACAATCGCCACGTTTCTCCCCGTCAGGAGGAAAATGAGCGACTGCGACCCCTCAGTCTTGCAGCAAAGACCGACCTGTCGCCGCACACTGTGCAAACTACACGGCAATTTATGCCTGAACCGGCTCATGGAGTGTTTTGAATCCATGCATATGCTCTTTTTACTGGCGTGTGTGAGCCATCAGTCAGCCTGCATGCTTTGGTGTGTGTTTTAATGAAGAAACAAGACGGAAACGGCAAAGAAGTAAAAGATAGCTGTGCAAAGAGAAGCCTCTAGTCTCCTGGCTAAAGCTACAATAAATCTCCAAGAACTCCTAAATTAGAGTAAACAATGTTCTCTTGTTGGCTAAATATGAATAAATAGAATCTCCCTTTCCAAACATGCTTGTATCAATAAATACTAGAATACCAAGCACCTCACATGTAGGCTACAGCAAAAACTAGCTAGTCGGCTGTGCACAGAGAAGCTCCTAGTCTCCATTCAGTTACTGCAGCAGCTAAGAGAACAAGAAATAGTGGGAAACAAGTGACATAATACATACAATGTAAGATTTGCTTAATTCTGAGTTGCTTTAGACAAGTTTTGAGTAACTTTGGACAAATTTGAGGTCATTTTCATCTATTCACAGAGAAGCCTCTAGTCTCCACTCAGTTATTGAGTACAGATGCAAGACCAAATGTTATTTTGAAAATAGTGAAACAAGGTGTTCTACTATCAGATTTATTCATTTGACTTGTCATTTTGGACAAGTTTTAGGTGATGTTGGACATGTTTTGGACATGTGAAATAACACAAACTATGTTAGATTTGCTTAATTTGACTTAAATAGTCAAAGTCAACTAAACTCTGAGTCGCTTTAGACAAGTTTTGAGTAATTTTGGACAAATTTGAGGTCATTTTATGGAAGTTTTTGTAATTTTAGACACGCATTCTCTTTTTTTGGACAAGTTTTGGACAAATTTTTTGTGATATCAGGCTACAGTAGAAGGTAGCTAGTCAGCTGTGCACAGAGAAACCTTTAGTCTCCACTCAGTTATTGAGTCACAGCTGCAAGACCAAATACTATTTTAAAAATAGTAAAATAATGTTCTATAGTCAGATTTATTCATTTGACTTGTCATTTTAGACAAGTTTTAAGTCATTTTGGACATGTTTTGGACAAGTAAAATAACACAATCTGAGATTTGCTTAATTTGACTTAAATAGTGAAGATCAACAAAACTCAGAGTTGCTTTAGACAAGTTTTGAGTAATTTTGGACAAATTCAAAGTCATTTTATGGAAGTTTTGTAATTTTAGACACACATTCTAAATTTTTGGACAAGTTTTGATTAGTTTTTGACAAATTTTTGTGATCTCAAGCTACAGAAGAAGTTAGCGAGTCAGCTGTGCACAGAGAAGCTTCTAGTCTCCACTCAGTTATTGAGCACAGCTGCAAGACCAAATGTTATTTTGAAAATGGTGAAATAAGGTGTTCTACTATCAGATTTATTCATTTGACTTGTCATTTTAGACAAGTTTTAGGTGATGTCACATTTGAGCAAGGTTTTGATTAGTTCTGGACAAGTTTTTGTCGTTTCAGGCTATGATAGAGCTAGTTAGTCGGATGTGCACAGAGAAGCCTCTAGTCTCCACTTAACACAGTTACTCCAGCAGATCAGCTCAGACAGCTGAGAGATCAAAATTAATTTAAAAAGTGTGAAATGAGGCCTTCTGATGTCAAATTTAAATAATTTCACTTGTCAAAATTCACAAATTCTGGACGTCTTTTGTCATTTTTACTAATTTTAAGTCATTTTGGACAATTTTCTTTTGATATTAGGTACATTTTTAATAGTTTCAGACAGGTTTTAATTAGTTTTGGGCACACTATTGCCATTTCAAGCTACAGTAGAAGCTAACTAGTCTGCTGTGCACAGAGAAGCTCCTAGTCTCCTCTCAGTTACTGCAGCACCTCAGACAGCTGCTGCTAATGTCGGAGTTCCTGTTCCATTCATTTTGCATCTCTACAACTCTTTCTAATGTTCTCCAGACCAACCTGTTGCCACATACTGTATAAACTACATACCAGTTGGTGCTGGCTTTCTGGAGTATTTTAAATGTCTGCATATGTTCTTTTAACAGGCGTACATGAGCTTATTGTCGGCCTGCTTGTGTGTGTTAATTGCTTTGTGTGCATCCTTTTGGCAAGGCTGAAGAAAGAGCAACGGACAAAGTGTGGAACTTAGCGGAGAGGCTGATTTCCCTGCAGCAGCAGAGTCCTGAACGAGACCAGAATGACAAAATGTCCGAGTCGACTCCAGCCGCCTCACTCCCAGGAACACAACCATCAAACACCAGCAGCACTTAATTAGCTTCTCACTCGCTGACTTCACTCAGCGCTGCAGCACTCGCATGTGTGTGTGTTTGTGTGTCCTCAGCCCAAGGCTCTGTCTGAACACATTTCAGCAAATAGAATCCAATTTGTTTAACTTCTATTGAGCACAAGTGCAGGGGATTGGCACGGGGAGGCTGGTGACAGTGTGCTGTGAACAATGTGTGGGATTCTGTTAATCTGCATGACCCTGTTGTGTGAGACGCTGCAGCAGCAGAGAGCTTCATCCAGTGTTCTGCACTTATATCTGTTTGCAGACAGAGTGGTCAGCGTACCTGTGCTGCTCGGCATCTTGCCATTGCTGATCTGCTTGAGCCTCTTCTGGTGGGACTTGCCGTTGTAGTGGATCTGGGCCTGAGCGGCTGAGTTGAGCTGGATGTTGCAGACCTCACAGAGAGTGTAGCTCCGCTGCTTCCTCTCCCGTTTGGGTCTGTACAGTGCAGAATGCAGAGCTCCCCCTGCTGGCTGCTCCTCCGGTACTGCAGCCTCGTCCTGGGCGTCGCAGCAGCCGTCGCCGTCCATCTGCACCCCGACACCGGCACCGACGCCCCTCCGGTCCGGATCAGCGTTCAGCAGAGACGATGGGCTGAACGGGCGTTTCATACCTGAGATATAGGAAGAGGAGAAGGTGATGAATACAAAGACAAGAACAACACACCAGCTGCATGCTTTTGGGGAAAAAATGACACATTTGATCTGAAAAAATGCACTGATTTCCACCACATGACTTCCTGTTTGAATAGCTGAGTGTAGAGGAGTGCATCTTCATCAGAAATAATAAAAAAAAACCTTTATAAAATGGCAAAAAAAACCGCTGTTTTGCTGGTTTTGTGGCACTGGCAAAGAGATTCCAGTTACTTTTCTGCTTTGGAAAGCGTTCAGATCTGACTCATCATGCCGAGCTTTGTGCTGCTGGTTTAAATGTTTCAAACCAATTAACTGTGTTTCCTCATGTGGCGACACGCTGCCATCAGAGTAGCTGTTGTTGGTCGTCCGCTCTGGAGCCAAAATGTTCCCAAACAACTAAAGTTATGTTTCATTTTCGCAACCGCGTCTTTCTTTTCTCTCCTGTTCCTTGCTCATTTTGCTGCGTTCAATTTACAGATGTTCCCTAAACGCCTCACTAGCGGGCTGCAGTGGAAGCTAGCTAGTCGGCTGTGCACAGAGAAGCTTCTAGTCTCCACTGAGTTATTGAGCACAGCTGCAAGACCAATTTTATTTTGAAAATAGTGAAATAAGGTGCTCCACTGTGGGATTTATTCATTTGACTTGTCTTTTATTATTATTTTTATTATTTACAAGTCATTTTGGACAAATTTTGGGTCATTTTAGACACGTTTCCAGTCATTTGGGACATTTTTTTGACATATTTTGGGTAATTTTGAACAAGTTTTGATTAGTTCTGGACAATTCTTTGCCATTTCTTTTCCTGTTCCTCACTCCTTTTGCTGCGTTCAATTTACAGATGTCCCCTAAACGCCTCACTTGCAGGCTGCAGTGGAAGCTAGCGAGTCTTCTGTGCACAGAGAAGCTTCTAGTCTCCTTTCAGTTACTGCAGCAGCTACTGCTAATTAAAATCAACAAATTCTGAGTCACTTTAGACGAGTGTTGAGTCATTTTGGACGGATCTGAAGCCATTTTGTAAATTTAGACACATTTTCTATATTTTTGGGCAGGTTTTGACTCGTTTTTAATAAGCTTTTGTCTTTTCAGGCAACTATAGAAGCTAGCTAGATGACCGTGCACAGAGAAGCTTCTAGTCTCCACTCAGTTACTGCACCAGGCCAGCTCATTCAAATGTCAGATTTGACTTTAACTGGCCAAATCTGCAAATGCTCAGTAGTTCTGAACAAGTTTTTTGTCATTTTTAACATGTTTCTGAGTCATTTAGAACTAATTTCAAGTAATTTTGGACAAGTTTTTAGTCATTTTATGCAAGGTTTTGTCATTTCTGGAATACAGTAGAAGCTAGCTAGTCGGCCGTGCACAGAGAAGCCTCTAGTCTCCACTCAGTTCATTCAAATATCAGATTTACTGAAATGCTCAGTAGTTTTGGACAATTTTTTGTCATTTTTAACAAGTTTTTGAGTCACTTAGAACTAATTTCAAGTAATTTTTTACAGTTTTGGACAAATTCTGAGTTATTTTATTGAAGTTTTTGTCACCTTTAGAGTCCTGTGAGACGGTTTAAAAACATTTTGGACGCACTTTTGACATTTTGCACAATATTTTCGGTGGAGCTTCAAGATACTTTGGATAAATCTCAAGTCATTAGGGACATTTTTTAGTGATTTTGGAGAAGCTTTGATTAATTATTGTTGAGCTTCTGTCATTTGAGGCTACAGCAGAAGCTAGCTGGTCGGCCGTGTGCAGAGAAGCTTCTAGTCTCCACTCAGTTACTGCACCAGGCCAGCTCATTAAAATGTCAGATTGGACATTAATTGGCAAAATCTGCAAATGCTCAGTAGTTCTGAACAAGTTTTTGGTATTTTTAACATGTTTTGGGGTCATTTAGAACTAATTTCAAGTAATTTTGGACAATTTTTTAGTCATTTTATGCAAGGTTTTTTCATTTCAGGCTACAGTAGAAGCGAAGTAGTCGGCCATGCACAGAGAAGCTTCTAGTCTCCACTCAGTTACTGCAGCAGCTCAGACAGCTGAGAGACCAAAAATGAGTTTAAATAGAGTGAAATAAGGTGTTTTAATGTCAGATTTACCCAAGCTGTAACGAACTGCTTTTACCTACATGGGCTGTTTTTTATGAACACAGCATTTTGAATGTCAACATCACAATCGATCATGTTTCTCTAATTGTGAGATGCGAAAATTGTGACTAACGTTCGACTAAACGTGCAGCCCTGAAAATGTTCCTCCTTTATTTCTTGTAGATTATCTTGTAGTTTTTTTATCGAGCAGCAGAAGCGTGATGTGTTTGGGTTAATCCGACCTTCCTCATGTTGTACTGTTGATGCTGAAACTGTGTATCCTGCAGCTCTACAAGATGCACAGCATAAATAAAGTCATTAAAACCCAACCGAGCTCATTATTTCTTCTCATACAACTGATGCTCCCCTTGTTTCTGAGGAGGCTCAGTGGTAACAGCATTGCAGGAGAATGCGACCGTACATCCGATCCCTGTGCTTGCCAGTATCATTTTCCCCGCCTGGCCCGGCTCCGGCTCCTCCAGCGTACAAAGCCGCCCTGTTAGAACCCGAGCGCCGCGCAAATAAAATACCCCCCGACTCCCAGAGCTTTGTCGAGGAGTGTGAGGAATCTGACCCCCGCTCATGTCCGGTGTAAGTCACGCTTGTCAGCACCCTCCAAACACACCGACACCTGCTCTGTTTGCACACATTCATGAAGACATTGAGGAAACTGAGGAGGGACCAGCGTCGAGTCCAGGCGGTGGTGGTCGCGGGGTGCAACGAGGCACCACTTGGGGGCGACAGAGGGCTGCAGAGGGGCTCTCGGTGGACCGGAGAGGCCCTTCTGTCGAGCTCTTGATGAGCTGCAGCAGCCTCAGCGGAGAATATGAAGCAACTCTGACGAGGTTCGCTGGCAGGGAGGTTCGGATTTAAAGAGCAGAATTACAAATGAACAAGCATGCAGGCCTTTAAACTGTACAAATAAAGGGGCAAACAACACAGCTGCGGTCAGACGAGAAGAAGAAGAGTCATTTCCGGGACAGACAGTCGGAGTGAAGAGCTGTTTGTTTCGAATGCAGCTGCCGTCTCCATAAATAAATAAGAAGGCAGGTCCGGCTCTGTGAAGGATTGAGACATCACCGTTTGGGTTTTTTAAAAAACAAAGTGCCTGAAATACACCCAGCTGCGCGTTTCTGCTGCTGGCTTTTTGCCTCCGCCTCGAGTTATTTACGCAAACACCCAAACCGCTCACACACAAGTCGAGTCTATGATGCAAACATACCTACATGCATGAAAAAACTCGCTCACACACTCACACACACACACACACTCGGAGCTCAAAAACACATTAGAGCGAGCAGCCTCCATGAAAGCTGCTATTCACGTTGCCAATCTGGGAGCACTCAAGAGGCTCCATCAGATGTTTTCTCAAAAGCTTTGAGGGAACGCTGCTCCCTGGCACAGAATGAAAAAAGCCCTCTGTGGTCCTCTCGGCCTCCTCGCGCCGCTGCCAAACGGCCCAGCGAGCCGCCCCAAATTAGCGTGGTTGTAAAAACACAACCCTCAATGAACGACCCGCGCAACACGACGTGCACGTTACAAGCCTCCATCACAGCCCCGCTTCTTTAAAGGACACGGAGCCGCTCTGACGGACGGCCTTAGAGGATTTTTGGGGAGCGAAAAAGCAGGAGCCTGGTAAAAAACAGTAGATCTCGACCTCATGCTTGCCATTTTATCGTACCTCATGCAGATCATTGGGGCATAAGCATGACCGTTGCCGCGGAAACCAGACTGACAAAATCTCTCTTTTTGGAAGAAAAGCAAACTTTGGATGCTAAAGGTGACTTTTGTTTTCATGCAGTCTGATGTAAATAGCGCTAACCTCAGAGCTTCACTGCATATGTATGCAGCGAGACAGAAAAGCGGGGCAGAGTTCAGAGAGGGACGCATTTTTTAACAATTTGCATTCTCAGAGCGAGTCCTGATGTTAGGGAGCTATAGACAAACTCTTACAGGGATATTCTCAGTTTAACCGCAAGTAAAACATACATTAGTCAAACCTGTTTTAATTAGAGTCAGTTAACAGAGAGACGTGTTGATTTAGGGTCTACATGCCTGTTATAAACAAGAGATTATGGATTAATTTTACACTGATCTCAACAAATCTGTTCTTTAGTGTTGCTGAAAGAGAAAATTCAACTCATGACCAGTTTCAGAATAACTTACAATGAGGTCAGTGAATGTGTCTCAGTGATTGTAGTATAAAGACTCCTGGATCTGGAAGGTCCAGTCCCTGGTGGATCCTGGATAGAACTAGAACATGAAGACTAAAGAACACTCCAAGAAACTCTGAGAGAAGGTTGTTGAAAAGCTTCAGTCAGGAGATGAAACAAGAAAATGTCACTGAATATCTCTTAGAGTCCAGTTAAATCCATCATTAAGACATGGAAGGATATAGAGCATAAATAGATCTGACTAGAGCAGGACGTCCTCAAAGACTGAGAGACCGAACAAGAAGGAGACTAGTGAGGGAGGCCACCAAGACACCTATGACTATGAACACCAAACATCATCATAAGTACACCATCCCCCCATGGTGGTGGCAGCATCATGACGTGAAGCATGGTGGTGGCAGCATCATGACGTGAAGCATGGTGGTGGCAGCATCATCATGTGAAGTATGGTGGTGGCAGCATCATGATGTGAAGCATGGTGGTGGCAGCATCATGACGTGAAGCATGGTGGTGGCAGCATCATCATGTGAAGCATGGTGGTGGCAGCATCATCATGTGAAGCATGGTGGTGGCAGCATCATGACGTGAAGCATGGTGGTGGCAGCATCATGATGTGTAGCATGGTGGTGGCAGCATCATGATGTGAAGCATGGTGGTGGCAGCATCATGACGTGAAGCATGGTGGTGGCAGCATCATGATGTGTAGCATGGTGGTGGCAGCATCATGACGTGAAGCATGGTGGTGGCAGCATCATGACGTGAAGCATGGTGGTGGCAGCATCATGATGTGAAGCATGGCAGTGGCAGCATCATGATGTGTAGCATGGTGGTGGCAGCATCATGACGTGAAGCATGGTGGTGGCAGCATCATGACATGAAGCATGGCGGTGGCAGCATCATGATGTGAAGCATGGCGGTGGCAGCATCATGATCTGTAGCATGGTAGTAGCAGCATCATGACGTGAAGCATGGTGGTGGCAGCATCATCATGTGCAGCATGGTGGTAGCAGCACCATTATGTGAAGCATGGGGGTGGCGGCATCATGACGTGAAGCATGCTGGTGGCAGCATCATCATGTGCAGCATGGTGGTGGCAGCACCATTATGTGAAGCATGGTGGTGGCAGCATCATGATGTGGGGATGCATCATAGTAGCAGGCCCTTGAAGGCCTGTAAAGATCTTCTAGTCTTATAAATATTGACACCAATCAGCTACAACATTAAAAACACCTGTCAATTATTGTGACGGTTAAACGGTGAGTTAAAAATGAAAGTAAGCCAGTGACTATAATGGTCCCAGAAGGAGCTCAAAGCCTGGTGAAGGTTTGGTTTCTGCCTCCATCCTCCCCTCTGACTTCCTTATGGAGGCTTTGTGGTTCTGTCAAACTGGAAGCTACATCATAAGTGTGACATTAAATTTGCTTCAGAACCATATAAGTTCATTTTAAATCATAAATGCAGTTTAGTCGTACAGGAACATAGCTCTGTGGGTTGCCTGAGCGGCCCTGAAAAAGATGTGCTCTGAGAATAACAGTGTTTGTTCAGACTCTCAAGGGAGAAGCACAAACGAAGCAGCTTTCATAGCGAACAGTCAGGAATTTATTCTAATTGGACAATATACATCGTTTGTAAGCTGTTAACACTGTGATCAGTTTATATAAGAAATGTTCATTTACATATTTCCAAAGCCACCTAGGGATGTAAACATACCGTCTTAGATGTACCTCAACCTTTCCTTCTGACCCTTCTCTTAGAGCCTCATGCAGCCTTTAAACAAACATGCCGAGCTTCATGCTGCTGGAAGACACTCCACCAACATGAAATAGTCCCTCTAACAACAAAGACGCACGTGAAATGGTAACCTAAGAGCTCACAATTCAGCCTGTTTTCACAAGATGTTGATGCTGAACAGTTAAAGTCGGAGAGTACGACGGAAAGATGTGGCATTTCTTCTGTTCTCTCAGTGCTGCCGAGTAACAACAATGTAAAACTCGATATATAGACAAGAACAACAAACCTCCATGTTCCTACATACAAGTTGAGTTCTGTCCTGTAACCACTGGTTGTCACTGTTTTGGTGCAGTCGGAGTAAACACCGGATCCCAATTTGCAATAGGAACAGAACGCTAACTAGAACAGCCCTCAGAGAGCTCATACCTCCACCAAGGAGCTTCAATCCACCCCCAACACAATCTCCCAATTCACATATTTTCTATGCAATGTTACAGATACAAATGTAATTACAGACAGTTCAAATGTCCTACCAACAATGCGGCCTTCACCCCATCCGACCTAGTGAACAGGCGCGGCCTCTAGCGCGGCAGCTCCTAACAGCCTCCCAGCTTCTTAGACAACCAGAGATAAGAATGCCGGCCCAACCGTGCGTATGTCGCTCAGGAAGGAAAGAGAACTCCGTCACTGTCGCTGTCTGTCGCGTGGAGACCCAAAATGTCATGTGGTCAGAGGGGGTTACCCCAAAAACAAGAGTGCCCTCTGGTGGCTTTTAGAGTAAACCGCATTACACTTATATTAAAAAAAAGTCCTGGATCCAGACGGTGATCCGGATCAGTTCCAAAATATCATCATTTCTTCTTTGTTCCATTTCACACATTTCTTGAACATTTCATCCAAATCCGTCCATGAATTTTTGAGTTATTTTGCACACAAACAAACAAACAAACCATCGCCGGCCATCACATAACCTCCTTGGTGGAGGTATTAATGGTGACATTCCTGTTAATGTCATTGTTTTCACCTGTCAGGGGTTTTAATATTGTGGTTGATCTTTTCATGCTCTTATGCTGTTTTTTCCCTCTTGTCTAAAGCCGGTGCAGGATTCTGCTGGATGTTTCTAACCAGAGGCAGAACTGGATGCTGGATGTGATGGTTTTTCCTTTATGCATCATCCTGGGTGTCTTTTGCTTCACTGTCAGTGCTCTGGACAGGACGAGCTACTTTCATCTGCAGCTGCTGGATGGAGGCTCACCAGGACCGAACAGCTTCCACCTGTGGGCATGTTTGTACCGAACGCCCCGCAGAGGCTTTCAAGACTCGTCCAGCTCAAGGTGGAAGCTGTGTGAGACAGGAGTGCCCGCTGAGATCTATCTGGATGGGAGATTGTCAGGGGGGTAACCCTCTGCCAGCCCTGCCATGTCCGCTGTTTCCTCTCCCGGCTGCACCCCCCTCCTCCCTCCTGGTGCACGTGGGAACCATCAATCACTGCGGCGATCTCGCTGAAAGAGCCGAGCTCACTCAGCATAGCAGCTCGGCAATAAAAACTCTATTTATGATCTTACGTCTGCTGATCCTGAAATACTCTCGCACTTTCCCCCCCAGCTTAAACCAGCTCTAACCACCGGCCCACCCACCCATGGAGGGTGGGGCGTCGCTTCTGTCCGGCCTCCAGATGGACCAGAGCAAACACTGCAGGCATGTTAGCAGCTCCTAAATCACACTGATGAGAGGGGGGACACCAGCAGCAGGCCACATGACCACAACCAATACAAGCTGTCAGAAACATAAGGTGGATCCATCCTCGCCTCCATCACAACCTCAACATAAGGCAGCTCTAATAATCAAATACAAAACCCTCTTCATGTTCAGAGAAGGTCTCAATCATTGCTCATATCTCCGAAGAGAAACGCAGGTCCAACGCCGAGCCTGAGAAGTGGATTCTGACCTTCTCTTGATGACACAGTCTGGCCTCAGGCACAAGCATGACTGTACAGATGAGTCCGGCACAGATCCGACGAAACCTCCTCAGTGTAAAGAGCTAATTTTAGACTCCCAGTGCGACTGTGTGTGTTTTTGTGCAGTTTTATTCTCTGCATATGCATGAAGCACGACACGAAAACGGGGCAAAGTTCAGCTGGGAAGGCATTTTCAGCTGCTTGGTAATTTGCATTTTGAGTGTGACTCTTGTCGTTATATGAAGTGCATATAAAAAGCACTCGCCCCTCTGGAAGTTTTACCCTTTTTCTGCTTTATAACGCTGAATCATGGTCGGTCTAATTAGCAAAAGACTGCTCTTTCATGTCAAAATGAAAACAGATTTCTGTAAAGCCATGTCAATTAATTAAAAATATAATATAATATTCACCCATTTTGATTGACTAATTGAACACAGGTGCAGACTAATAGTGCTAGAAGTCCTCCTGGATAGAACGACACCATGAAGACTAAAGAACACTCCAAGAAAATCTGTGGAAAGGTTGTTGAAAAGCATCAGTCAAGGGTCGATACAAGAAAACTTCCAAGTTGCTGAACATCTCTTGGAGTCCAGTTAAACCCATCATATTAAATCTGGACTAGAGTTCACCAGAAGGCATGGTGGTGGCAGAATCATGATGTGAAGCATGGTGGTGGCAGCATCATGACGTGAAGCATGGCGGTGGCAGCATCATGACGTGAAGCACGGCGGTGGAAGCATCATGATGTGAAGCATGGTGGTGGCAGCATCGTGATGTGAAGCATGTTGGTGGCAGCATCATGATGTGAAGCATGGTGGTGGCAGCATCATGATATGAAGCATGGTGGTGGCAGAATCATGATGTAAAGCATGGTGGTGGCAGCATCATGATATGAAGCTCGGTGGTGGCAGCATCATGATGAGAAGCACGGTGGTGGCAGCATCATGACGTGAAGCATGGTGGTGGCAGCATCATGATGTGAAGCATGGCGGTGGCAGCATCATGATGTGAATCATGGTGGTGGCAGCATCATGATATAAAGCATGGCGGTGGCAGTGTCATTATGAGAAGCATGGTGGTGGCAGCATAATGATGTGAAGCATGGTGGTGGCAGCATCATGATGTGAAGCATGGTGGTGGCAGAATCATGATGTAAAGCATGGCAGTGGCAGCATCATGATATGAAGCACGGTGGTGGCAGCATCATGATGTAAAGCATGGTGGTGGCAGCATCATGATGAGAAGCATGGTGGTGGCATTATCATGATATAAAGCATGGTGGTGGCAGCATCATGATATGAAGCTCGGTGGTGGCAACATCATGATATGAAGCATGGTGGTGGCAGAATCATGATGTAAAGCATGGTGGTGGCAGCATCATGATATGAAGCTCGGTGGTGGCAGCATCATGACGTGAAGCATGGCGGTGGCAGCATCATGATATAAAGCATGGCGGTGGCAGCGTCATTATGAGAAGCATGGTGGTGGCAGAATCATGATGTAAAGCATGGTGGTGGCAGCATCATGACGTGAAGCACGGCGGTGGAAGCATCATGATGTGAAGCATGGTGGTGGCAGCATCATGATGTGAAACATGGTGGTGGTTAAAGTCGTTAAAACGTGGACACTTAGCCGCTGTAGCTTTGGGAAACTATTCCACAGATATCAAGCCGTCGCTGTACATCTGTTATAATTATGCAGGTTTAATTAAGTTGTGTCAGTTTGTCCACACGACCAATTCAAACTGTCAGGAGATGCAAGCGCCTGTGTTTCGTTAGGAGCACAGACACAAGGTGCTCTCAGATTCTGCAAACAGAGGGCGAGAAAGGCCGACCAGACCGAACACAGCACCGACCTCTGGAACGTAAACAAACACGACCGACGGGAAAAATGAATCCAATGAAGCCGACGAGCGTCCTGCATCCACCGCCTCAGAGGAGACGCATGCATGAAGTAACAGGTGGCATCTGACTGGATGTCAATAGCTGGCGTTCCTCTCCTGACAGCGAGGAGTGGAAGCAACACGACTGCAGGCGAGGATAATCTGTCAGCCTGGGATCAAAATCCTCCTGACAATCAAGCAGAGCTCAGGGCTTTTACTACATGGAGTCAGAGAGACGGAGCACAGCGAACAAAGCCTGCTGTATAATTGGCATCATCAGAGCATCATTACTGTCATCACGGCTGCATTGTCATTACTGCAGCTGCAGAGCGGCCCGGGGTCTTTGAAACTCCGCGTCTTTGTGTCCAGTGCATCAGGGTTGATTATGTGGCTTCAGTCCCCTAATGAGTGTAATTATACAGGAATCAGCGCGGCGCTAATTGGAAAAGAAGCCTCGGCCGTCGTGCTGCTGCTCCAGGAGTCCAAAGGTGGGACAGGAGGGGAGTAAATAAAGAGCAGCGGCACATGAATGGATGCGTTTCCTCTAATCTGTGTTTGCGGCGGCTCCTCGGCAGGGAGGGCTTTAGTTTTAGCGTCCTAGCAAGAAAAACAACTGGTCCACCGGGGAAATTTGTCCGGCGTCGCACTGATCTTATCGCCAAGCCTGGGTTGGGTTTGTGCACAGGTAGGCGTGCACGTTATTAACGCAGAGGAGATTGAAGAGCAAGAATTGAGAGCTAAATGGGAAAGCAGGGGGGGGTTTGTTTTAAATTGCACTGTGAAGTCCCTTTATGATGGAGCTGTTATGTGTGGCTCTTATCTTGCGGCGGTTTGCTAACCAGGCCGAGGCAAGCAATTAGAGGGAAGCCACTGTCCAGTCCGTCCAGATCAGCATCACCTCCTCTACAACTCCTGGTTTGCTTATATTTTCACTTCAACGCTGCAGTGTGAAGTAAAACTAGAACTTCTTTTGCTGCTTGATGCAAAATAAAAGAGCAGCCTGTCCGACGGAACGTCATGTGCTTTGCTAAGCAGACAGCAAACTGAGCGAGAAACAGGAAAAAGAAAAAACCTGAAAAATAAAGATTTGGTTGCAAAAAAGCGACGCTTCATCTGCAGGGCTGCAGTAACTGAATGGAGACTAGAGGCTTCTCTGTGCACGGTCGACTAGCTAGCTTCTACTGCAGCCTGAAATCACAAAAACTTGCATGAAATGACTCAAAATTTGTCCAAAACTATAAATATTTGTCCAGAATGACTTGAAATTAGATCTAAATGACTCCAATACTTGTTAAAAGTGATTAAAAAAACATCCAAAACTGCTCGGTATTTACTGGTTTTGCCAGTTAAAGTCAAATTAAGTAAATCTGACATTTGAATGAGCTGAGCTGCTTCAGTAACTGAGTGGAGACTAAAAGCTTCTCTGTGCACAGCCGACTAGCTAGCTTCTACTTTAGCGTCTAATGACAAGAACCTGCCCGAAACTAACCAAAACTTTGCCAAAATGACTGAAAATGTGTCCGAAATGACTGAAGACGAGTCCAAAATGACAAAAAGCTTGTCGAAAACAGCTCAGGAAGTCAAACTAACTGAATATGGCATGAAAACATGTTATTTCACTCTTTATAAAGTCAACTTTGGCCTCTCAGCTGTCTGAGCTGCTGCAGTAACTGAGTGGAGACTAGAAGGTTCTCTGTGCACAGCCGACTAGCTAGCTTCTACTGTAGCCTGAAATGACAAAAACTTGTCAAAAAAAAATCTAAATTTCTCCAAAATGACTCAAAAATTACACAAAAACTTGTCTAAAATGACTGCAATTAGATATAAGCTCCTATAAGTGGTGTTTTGAGATGCAGCAGACCAGCAAGCATGAAGCAAATTTATCAAAATGTCTTAAAATTACAAGAAAATGACAAAAAAAAATTCTAAAATAGCTCAAAATGTTTCCAAAATGCCTCAGAATGTGTCGATTTTGACAAGTCAAATTAAGTAAATCTGACATTAGAACACTAGAAGCAGACTAGAAGAAGACAAGAAGCTTCTCTGTGCATGGCCCCTTAGCTAGCTTCTACTGTAACCTGTAATGACAAAAACCTGCCAAAAACTATTAAAACTTGTCCAAAATTACTTAAAATTAAGTAAATCTGACATTAGAACACCTTATTTCACACGGCGGTCTGAGCTGCTGAGCTAATGGAGACTAGAAGCTTCTCTGTGCGTAGCCACTTAGCTAGCTTCTACTGTAATGAAATGAAATGACAAAAAACTTGAATAAAATGACTCAAAATTTGCCCCAAACTATAAAAACGTGTCCAAAAATGACTTGAAATTAGTTCTAAGTGACTCCAAAACTACTGAGTGTTTGCAGATTTTGCCTCTTAGCTGAGCTGCTGCAGTAACTGAGTGGAGACTAGAGGCTTCTCTGTGCACGGTCGACTAGCTAGCTTCTACTGTAGCCTGTGATGACAAAAACTTGTCAAAAAAAATTCAAAATTTCTCCAACATGACTCAAAAATTACAAAAAAAATTGTCTAAAACGACTGCAATTAGATATAAGCACCGATAAGCGGTGCTTTGAGATGCAGCAGACCAGCAAGCATGAAGCAAATTTATCAAAATGTCTTAAAATTACAAGAAAATGACAAAAAAAACCACACAACACGGCGGTCTGAGCTGCTGAGCTAATGGAGACTAGAAGCTTCTCTGTGCACAGCTGACTAAGTAGCTTCTACTGTAATGAAATGAAATGACAAAAAAACTCGTCCAAAATGACTCAAAATTAGTTCTAAATAACTCAAAACTACTGAGTGTTTGCAGATTTTGCCAATTAGCTGAGCTGCTGCAGTAACTGAGTGGAGACTAGAGGCTTCTCTGTGCACGGCCGACTGGCTAGCTTCTACCGTAGCCTGAAAATGTCAAAAAAACTTGTTAAAAACTCGTCGAACTCTGTCCAATAACATGGAAAGTGTGTTTAAAATTACAAAATGGTTTCAGATTCATCCAGAATTACTCAAAACTCGTCCAAAGCGACTCAGAATTTGTCGATTTTGATGAGCAGTAGCTAGTTAGCTAGCTAGCTAACCCGCATGTGAGGTGTTCAGGAAACATCGGTAAATCCTCACTTACAAAATCACCCCCAATCCTTCTAACACTTTTAATTCCTTCCAAGTAGCGAGTCATCCGGCGGCACTTCCTGTATTTTTTCGCGTTACAAAAACAAAACGGTGTCGGTTCTTTCCGACGCGGTTCAACCCCAGTTTGCTTCTGGAGGCTAACCAACAGCATCGCTCTGCTCTCGGCCGGTTCTCATGAATGCGCTGAACCTCGTCCTCGTAAACAAATGGATGATTATGTGTTTTGCAGCTGCTCTGACGATGAAGGGGAACCTGCGCGGCCTCCATCGCTGCTCTGTACGGAGCCTCGTCCTGTGTTTCTAGGTTCCTATATCCGATGTTGCAAGAAATTAGGAGGACGTAACGCAGCCGGCTCGCGGTGACGACAAGCATCAATCTCACAGACGAAAACAGATTCAAGTGAAGATACAGAGCAGTGGTTCTCAACTGGTGGGTCGGGAAGCCATTTTTAGAGGGTCGCAGAAGCAAAAAGTAGTGGTATGAAGTCTTTTATTTTGAAGGACGTGTTTCTCATGACACAGTTTGCTTCCAGTAGCAGGATATTTAGTTAGTAATTGCCCACTATTAACCTCTAGATCTGTCTCTGCCAGTTTATTGGGGAAATTTATGCTAAAACGTCTCAAAAATGAACCAAAATGTGGTCAGAATCTGTCAAAATGGGTCAAAATATGCCCCAAAACGTTGCAAAAGCGTCCAAAATTTGCAAAAAATAAGCCAAAATTTTCCTGAATTGTATCAAAATGCGTTGAGACTACATTCAAATGAACCTTTATTTGTTAACAGGAACAGCAAACTTCAACAATTTGGGTCGTGACTGTTATTAATAGAGACATAGTGGGTCCTGAGGCTGGACCAGATGAGAACCACTGATATAGAATTAACAGGACGACCCTCCCTCGAGTGCAGTTTAATCCTTTCTTTGAGATCTAAATTGAACTTTCAGAGGAGCAGCGATGATGATGATGAGCTACTTAGCAGCACATCTGCCTGAGGACGAGGAGGAACATCTGGCCGTCGGCTCACGTGTGGATCCTTTGTTGACGTGTCGTAGATCACGCCAGCGACTAAAAAACAAGTCAAGAAACGCCATAAAAACTTGAACCGGCGCCCACATCGTCAGACAAACGTGGCGGCTCCTCACACGAGAGACGCTTCCCTGCCTGGGCTTTTATTGGTTTCTATCCTCGGCCCCTCTCTGCCCCGACTAAACAGCGTCTTGCCAGAAACTCCCCGAATTTCTGCCGAGTCACCGCCGGTGGCAGCTGAGTCACCTCCAGGTCTGCAGAATTTTTTGTTTTCCACAGACGGCGGTCGGAGCGAGCGGTTTATTGTAGGCGAAGCTTTAGAATAAAGAGATTCTGAGGATTTCAAGCTGAGATCTGGTTGAGTTTCCTGAAACAACGGGACGTCACGGACGAGTCGAGTTCAAATGTTCTGTTTTTACAGCGACTGGCTCTGATGATTTAGACGGTCTGGACATAAAACAGGCCTTCTGGCAGGTTTGGGGGTTTAAAGGGTTAAAAACAGGCAGATTTAAAGATTCTGTTTCAAATAAATGGTTTATTTTCGACACATTTTTAAAATTAAACACATAGAATAAACAGATTTTAAGTTTAGAGTTGGAGAAGTTTCCTGAAGGAACAAAACGTCACAGATGAGTAGTTCAAGGACCGTCAAAAAGCTCAAAATCTGATGATTCTCTGATAAATGGTGTCATTTTGACGGCCTTTTAAGCAGGTTCTAGGATTCAGATAGTTAAACAGGAATAAACAAATGCATTTTTGATCCCTAGATTTTTATTTTTACTGCACATGTTCATTAAAGTCACTGATGAGTAGTTCAAGAACCGTCAGAAAGCTCAAAATCTTATTATTTTCTATGTTTTTACAGCTTTGGGCTCTGATAAATGGTGTCATCTTCATGATTTTTTAAATAGGACAGTCCTTTAGAGCAGGTTTTGGGGTTCAGAGAGTTAAACGTGAAAAACATGACTAAAAAGAAATTTTAATAAAGTTTTGTGTTGAGTTTTGGCGCCAAGATTTTCATTTTTCCTGCAAATAAACATCAGTTCCAAATATTACTTGTCAGTTATCATTCTAGTTAGAATAAGGGGTTTATTTATAGTTCTTAAATTAGACATGTAGAATAAACAGATTTTAAGCTTAGAGTTGGTGAAGTTTCCTGAAGGAACAAAACGCCACTGATGAGTAGTTCAAGGACCGTCAGAAAGCTCAAAATCTTATTATTTTCTCTGTTTTTACAGCTTCTTGCTCTGATAAATGATGTAAATTTGATGATTTTGCAAACAGAACAGGCCTTTCTTACAGGTTTTGGGGGTCAGTGTGAAAAACATGATTTAAAAAAGGCATTTCAAAAGGTTTTATGATGAGTTTTAAGCAGGTTTTTGGAGTCCAGAGGTTTAAATATGCAAAAAACGCAAATAAATAAAGGAGTTCCTTGTTGGCTTTTGCAACTAAGATTTTTATTTTTATCAGTCGTCTTGACAGAAGAGCACAGACATTTTTATTTACTACAGAATCTAGTTAGAATAACAGGTTAATTTGGGACAAAAGTTTTAATTAAGACATGCAGAATAAAGTGATTTTAATGGGGAAGTCACAGATGAGTAGTTCAAGGGCCGTCAGAAAGTTCAAAATATGATGATTCTCTGATAAATGGTGTCATTTTGACGGCCTTTTAAACAGGTTCTAGGATTCAGATGGTTAAACATGAATAAACAAATGCATTTCACAGAGCTTTGTGTCGAGTCTGGGCCCCTAGATTTTTATTTTTACTGCACATGTACATTAAAGTCACTGATGAGTAGTTCAAGGACCGTCCGAAAGCTCAAAATCTTATTATTTTCTCTGTTTTTACAGCTTCTGGCTCTGATAAATGGTGTAAATTTGATGATTTTGTAAACAGAACAGGCCTTTCTTGTAGGTTTTGGGGTTCAGAGAGTTAAACAAATGAAAAACATGAATAAAAAGACATTTTAATAAAGTTTTTCGTTGAGTTTTGGCACCAAGATTTTCATTTTTCCTGCAAATAAACACCAGTTACACATATTTCTTATCAGTCGTCTTGATGAGGATCACAGGAGTTTTAATTTCCTACAGAATCTAGTTATTATAAGGGGTTTATTAGGGCAAAAATTCTTAAATGAGTCATGCAGAATAAACTGATTTTAAGTTTAAAGTTGGTGAATTTTCCTGAAGAAACGACGTGACAGATGAGTAGTTCAAAGACTGTCAGAAAGCTCAAAATCGGATGATTCTCTCTGTTTTTAAAGTGTCTGATTCTGATAAATGATGTCATTTTGACGGTTTTGTAAAGCCAACAGGCCTTTCTTGTAAGTTTTTTGGGGTTCAAAGGGTCAAACATGTGAAAAACATGAATAAAAAAGCATTTTCAAAAAATTTTGGGTCGAATTTTGGCCCCAAAAATTCCAAGTTCCAAATATGACTTATGAGTCGTTTTGACAGAGGAGAACAGAAGTTTTCATTTACTACAGAATCTAGTTAGAATATGGACAAAAGTTTTAATTAAGACATGTAGAATAAACAGATTTTAATGGTGAAGTTTCCTGAAGAAACAACACGTCACTGATGAGTAGTTCAAGGACTGTCCGAAAGCTCAAAACCTTATTATTAGTCAGTTTTTACAGCCTCTAACTCTGATAAATGGTGTCATTTTGATGATTTTGTAAATAGAACAAGCTTTTTAAGCAGGTTTTTGGACCTCAGAGGTTTAAATATGTGAAAAACAGAAAGAAATAAAGGAATTCCTTGTTTGCTTTTGCTACTAAGATTTTTATTTTTACTACAAATAAACATCAGTTCCTCGTGTTACTTATCAGTGGTCTTGACGAGGAGCACAAAAGTCTTCATTTACTACAGAATCTAGTTAGAATAAAGGGTTTATTTAGGACAAAGGTTTTAATTAAGACATGTAGAATAAAGTGATTTAAAGGAACAACACATCACAGATGAGTAGTTCAAGGACCGTCCGAAAGTTCAAAATCTGATGATTCACAAGGTTTTTACAGCGTTTGGTTTCTAATAAATGGTAAAATGTTGACAGTTTTGTAAATAAAACAGGCCTTTCTTGTAGGTTTTGGGGTCCAGAGGGATAAAAGTGTGAAAAACGTGGCTAAAAAAGGATTTCAAGAGGTTTTGTGTTGAGTTTTGACCCCTAGATTTTTATTTTTACTGCACATGTACATCAAATGTCATGAATGAGTAGTTCAAGGACTGTCAGAAATCTCAAAATCTGATGATTCTCTTTGTTTTTATAGTTTCTTGTTTGATAAATGGTGTCATTTGAACAGTTTTGTAAAGACAACATGTCTTTTAGTAGTTCAGAGGGTTAAATATGAGTAAAGCCTGAATCAATAAAAGCTTTTTCTGCTGGATTTTGCCACTAAGGTTTCTATTTTTACTGTTCTAAATATTACTTATCGTCACCTTGGTTACGAATAATCAGCAGCTGTATCGACCCTAGAAAACAACCGCTGGTGTGTTTCTCTTAGAATAAATGAACTTTGATGAAACAAACTGAATTTAGGTGAAGTTTCCTGAAGGAGCAGCACAGATGAGCAGTTCAAAGACCGTCGGAAACTTCAAAATCTTGTGTTTTTACAGTTTATAGCTCTGATAAATGGTGTAATTTTGATAGTTTTGTAAATGAAGCACGTCTTTCTTGGGTTCAACGTGTGGAAAACATCGATAAAGTTTCCATTTTTCCTTCAAATGCACCAAATATTACCGATCCGTCGCCCTGACTACTATCTGTGTCTTATTATTATGGTCTGTTCCGCTTCCTGTGTTGCTGTATTTGCACCCAGTCAGGCCTGTCGGGTGGATTCGCTGCCAAACACCAGCTTTTACAGCCTCCTGAAGTGGCCCAGCAGGCCTGAGCTCCGGCCTTCTCGTTCCTCCGCCACAGACGAACCCAGCGCTCCAGTTTTTGCACCGGCCGAGCTAAAGTTAGCAGCGCCGGCCTCTTCCACGTCCAACCGCGAGCTCTGCCCAGAAGCACGAGCGGTCACAGACGCTGGGAGAGGTTCCACACGGCGACGGCGGCGGTGGGTAAACTTAGACGTGGACGGACCGCAGCGCTCGGCCACAGATCCAACAGGAGGTGTTTACTTTACAGCCTCAGCATGACGGCCGAGGAGGACGAGCCGAGGCAGGAGAGGATCTGATCAACGTCCATCAAAGATCAATCATCAAAAATAGAATCAAAATATGTACCAGGAGCTCACTGCAGTACACTGTAAAAAGTTAAAGTTTTAAAGTGTCATTTTTCAACATAATTAATTCTCATTTTAACCATAAAAACAGACAAAAACCGTAAATAAACTTTTTATTTATTTTTTTTTACAAATAATAATTTGTTTGTTTACAACATTTGACTGTAAAATTACTTTTAAAAAAAACTTTATTTAAATCAGCAAAAATAATATTTTTCAGATTTTTCATTAAAAAATAAAGGATAAAGAAATGTATTTGCTATTTTACAGATTTACCCCTTTTTTATTTAATTACTGATAATAACCAGTAAAATAACTGAAAAAAAATATGCTTTTACATTTTAGCCATAAAACAGACCAAAACAGTAAATAACTAAACTATTATTACAAATAATATTTTGTTCCTGGTCTGACTGTAAAATTATTTTTTACTTTATTTAAATCAGCAAAAATATTATTTTAAAAAAAGGATAATTTTCTTTGTTATTTAACAGATTTTTCCTGTTTTATTTAATTACAGATAATAATCAGTAAAATAACTAAAAAATTATTTTACATTTTCACCATTAAAAATGACCAAAACTCTTTTTACTTTATTTAAATCAGCTTGAAATTGTTTTGTTTACAGAAACTGAAAAATTAGAGGATTATAAAATGATAAGTAAATATTTTCAGTTGTTATTTTGCAGATTTTCCCCGTTCTGTTAAACTACAGATAAGAGCTGGTAAAACTAAAAAAACACAAACAAAAACTAAAAATAATATCTACAATAAAAAATCTGTAGTTTCAAAAATCATAAGTATAAACTGTAAAATTATCGTCTTTGTATTTTATTTGAAATTAAAAAATAACAATAATTTAAAAAATATTGAAAATAAAGGACTGAAACATGGTGACAGTTTAGTTAATTTACTGATAATTACTAATAACGAAAAGTGTAAATTTACATTTTAACTGTAAAAATAAAAATACTTTCTAAAACAGTCTGAAACTGTAAAAGTAATCAGAACAAAGAGTCTATATTTTCATAAAAATAAAATCTGTTTTTTTTTTTACAGCATCTCACCATAAAATTACACATTTTCTGCATTTAAATCAGCTGCTACTTTATTTATTTATTATTTTACATTTTGAAAAATTGTGATTTTGTTTTTTTTTTTTCACAGATTCTCACTGTTTTGTTGAAGATTAAAAAAATCGAGTAAAAAATCTTTATTTTCTGTACAAAACATTTTTTACAAATAGTCCCAACTATAAAATTTTCACTTTTTTACTTAAATGAGCAAATTATTCTTATTTTACTGATATTGAAAAATAAAAGAATGACTTTTATTATTGTTTTTTAAAAAGATTTTCCCTGTTTTGTTTAATTGCTGCTAATTACTACTAAAAAAATGCATGAATTTACATTTAAATCTGAAAATAAACATTTAAAAAAAAAACTGGTCCAAACTGTAAATATATAGTCTACATCAAAGAAATTTACATTTTCACAAAAATATACAGCATTTGACCATAAAATTCCACCATATTTACTGCATTTAATCAGCAAAAAAAAAAAAAAAAATTATTTTAAATATTAAAAAAAATATTGGATTGGAAAATTAATCAGTTAATTTTATTGGATATTTTGCAGATTTTCCCTGTTTTGTTAAAGATAAGTAGTGAAATGACAAAAATCTTTATTTTCTTTACAAAATGCTTCCAGAAACTGGGATTTGTTCTTTCACCGTGTACGACCGTGTTCCTGCATTTAAACCAAATATAAATCTAATTATTTCACAGATGTAAACCTGCTGTTCTCCTCATACACTCCTCCTGGTTGTGGTCCTCAGTAAAGGAGTCGACCACAGTGAATCAGGCATCGCCGCCGGGAACAGCTCCTGGTCCGTCTTCCTGTTTTCACATCGTGTGGATCAGACATGTTCTCATCCAGCTGCTCATAAACCACAGAGAGCTCAGGAATCAGGTCTGCATCATGTTAAAACCATCATGTTGGTGTTTTTCAGCAGCTGTGAATCCGTCACTGCAGGTCGAACCCAAAACCTCCAGACCCAGAGCAGCGTCTGGCCGATGGTGGGTTCACATGTCTGCAGTCTAAATCCTGCACCTCTATGGGAAGATAACGGCCAGAGAGAACTCTGAGATGTCTAAAGGAACCCTCAGAAATGTCGACATAAACATACGTCAATGTAAAGTCCTGCACCTCTATGGAAGCAGAGCAGCCGCGAAGAAGGAGAGACGAACCAGACACGTCTAAAGATGAAAAAACATGACATAAAAATGATGCAAAGATGACATAAAAGTTGAAAAATAACAGGGAAAAATGGACAAAAAGACACAAAATAATGCAAAAAAAACCCACAAAAAGATACAAAAACTACCCAAAAGATGCAGATATAGCAGGGAAATAAACATAAAGACACAACGAGATGCAAAAAATCAAGCAAAAAAAATGCAAAAGGATGCAAAAACTACACAAAATATAAAAAATAACAGGGAAAGCGGACACAAAGACAAAGAAGATGCACAAAAAGATGCAAAAATGACACAAAAGATGGAAAATTTAACAGGAAAAACAGACAAAAATATGCAAAAATGAGACAAAAAGATGCAAAAGGATGTAAAATGCCTTTTGTGTTTCATGATATACGATGCTTTTACTTTGGAGAGGACATTTTAAAAAACCACATCCGAGCTTAAAATCTTCAGAATCACTTCCCACTTTGCTTTACCAATGCAGCTACTTGGACTTCAGGGAGCTAAAAGGCAGATAAACTTCATTTTTGAACTTCCTGTCTCACGTTTTCCTGTATCTCCTTCCTCCCTGACGACGCCTTCAAAGTAAAAGCTGCTTTCGTTGATCCCGGAGCGGCGTCGGTTACAATCCTAAGCTGCTGCAGTTTGTAATCACTGCGAGGGTTTGATCGCATTAGCCCCGTCCCTACCTGCCGCTAATGACATTAGTGCTGTAGGAGGAACTTTATTAGAGCCGCCGCCGTCAGACACGCTGACAAACCGCCGCTCGGTTGGAAACAAACGCGATTTGGCGACGCTGATGTTTATTAAGCGAGCACACGGATAAGTTTCCCAGCGTCGTTGGTGTGGATGATACACGAGTTGGATGGACTATTGGTGCGTTTAGGCCTGGGCTCGTCTTCCTGTGGACGGAGCCTTAATATCTAAAAATCTGTCCCAAGTGACTTGAAACTTCTCAAAACAATTCAAATGGTCCAAAAACGACAGACGCCTTGAAAATGTCTCAGAATTTGTCCAAAATGACTCAAAACTTGTTCAAAATGTCTTCAAACGTCTCCCAAACAGCTGTCCAGTATGTAAAAAACTGCTCAAAATGATAAAAGCTCCTTCAAAATGTTTCTATATTTGTCCGAAATGACTAAAAACCCTTTAAGACATTTTAAAAAATCATTCTAACTTTCCAAAATGACTCTAAAAATGCCCCGGAACTCCTTTTAAATGTCTTCTAATCTGTCCAAAGTGTCTCAAAACTTCTCAAAACTTCTCCAAAAATGATTAAAATTGCCCAAAAATGACCCAGAAATGGCAAAAAATGACAAAAACGTCTTGAAAATGTCTCAGAATTTGTCCAAAATGTCTTATAAGAATTCAAAAAAATCATTCTAATTGTCCAAAATGATTAAAAAAAATTCTTCTAAAAACTCCGTCTAAATGTCTTCAAATCTGCCCAAAATGTCTTGAATCTTCTCAAAATCATTCAAAAATACAAACATGACAACCAAAATGGCAAAAGCTCCTTCAAAAAGCCTCAAGGTTTGTCCAAAATGACTCAAAACTTGTCCAAAAATGATCAAAATTGCCCAAAAATGACCCAGAAGTGACCAAAAATGTCTTGAAAATGACTCAAAACTTGTTCAAAATGTGGCGCCTGTGACTCCGGGAACATGCTTTTCTTTTTTCGCCGCACAAGAATAAAGTGTAATTGCACCTCCACTACAGTAGGTGGCGGTGGCGCTCTCGGTGAATATTCGAATATTCGGTTCGTGCCCCGGTGTTGGCCGGGAGGGCGAGGTGACACCGGAGTTGGCAGGTCCGCATACTAGAACCACGGTGGCGTTCTAGAGCCTCGGCAACACTCGGCAGCGTTCGGAGACGCTCGGCGGCATTCGGAGACGCTCGGCAGTGTTCGGAGACGCTCAGCGGCATTCGGAGATGCTCGGCAGCATTCGGAGACATTCGGCAGTGTTTGGAGATGTTCGGCAGTGTTCGGAGACGCTCGGCGGCATTCGGAGATGCTCGGCAGCATTCGGAGACGCTCGGCAGCATTCGGAGACGCTCGGCAGCATTCGGAGACACTCGGCAGCGTTCGGAGACGCTCTGCAGCGTTCGGAGACGCTCGGCAGCATTCGGAGACGCGCGGCAGCGTTTGGAGACGCTCGGCAGCGTTCGGAGACGCTCTGCAGTGTTCGGAGACGCTCGGCAGCATTCGGAGATGCTCGGCAATGTTCGGAGACGCTCGGCGGCATTTGGAGACGCTCGGAGGCATTCGGAGACGCTCGGCAGCATTTGGAGACGCTCGGCGGCATTCGGAGATGCTCGGCGGCATTCAGAGACGCTCGGCGGCGGTGCACATGACTATTCAAATATCAAAATTATTATCCGAGTACCACCACAACCAACGAATATTTTGGATATTTGAATATTCAGGACCAGCCCTAGGGTTTACTGCGTCTAAAAATGTTGTCAGCGGACAAAACAATGTTAATAAAGTTATTCTTTGTTGAACGCTGATCTGTATTTCTTTCTTTTTTTGTAGTCTTTAATGTTAATAAGGACACAGTGGGATGCAGAGGTGCACTTATAACAGTTTTATAGACAAATGACACTATTTATAGTCGCGGCGGAGAGTCGGGGGGGCAAAATGTTTTACTTCTTCCTAAATAATTGAGAGGCCATAAGAGGTGAAATCAGCCACATAGTTAAAACCAAACGCTGATCACTGTGTCTCTAAAGAAGGTGGATTCTGAGGCCTCCGTGGATCCATAAGCCTGAATCAGCGCCTCCCGTTCTATTCGATTTAATTAAGAAAACACAAAGGAGGAGGACAAAAGCCTCATTTAAACCCAAACACTGAGTTCATTCAGACGTCTGTGGTAATACAACAGTCAATAACGGCTCCAAACCACCTTAAACTGCAAATTAAATCGTGAGACTACAATTAATCTCTTTAATTAACCCTTTATAGTGAAGTCATGTGCAATTAATCATCAGGCGCTGCAGGAACACGAGGCAGAACGATGAGTCGCGACCCCTTGAAGTGTATTGTGTTAATTCAATACGTGGACGACCTGCGCCCCATTTTCTACTTTCTAGACGCTGTGTTTCTTATGTTTGGTTTTTCCTATTGATATCCGGCACAGGAAGGTTTTATTTTACCTCATCTTATCCTGATCATTGTGGTCATTCTTGAGTATTTCAATCCCTAAGCGTTGAAGCTCACTTATTAATATTCCTCAGGTTTGTTCTTATAGATTTTCAGCGCCTAGTTCGTCCAACTGGTTCAAGCAAACCCGTACGAATTATGCATCCTAACATGCGGCTTGATCAGGAACGTCATGCTCTGACTTCTGGTGGGGATTCGTCGTACTGCTTTTAGGAAATTTGCGAAAAGCTGCCTTGAAAATCCCCCATTGAAATGAATGGGAAGTCGGTCGGACAGCTACCCAAACCAGCCATAGCTCTGGCAAACTTTACAGCAGAAACATCATTCAAGGCTTAAAAGGGCCACAAGGCTTCGAATGTTTTTCACCTAAATCCGTGTTTTGATATCTTGTTCGGCTTTTACGCAGTCGCAGTTTAAGTTCAGGAAACTTTGAAACTCTTGGTCGTGTTCCTCGAGCCAGTCCGACTTCAGGAGCATCTTTCATTTCAGTTGTTCATGGAAGGTACTCTCTATGTCTTCGTCGAATAGCCAACTTCTCCACCTAAACATCACCATAAACAACATGAAATTCATCATCCAGACCGACATAAACCTCCATTATTCTGTTTCCTAAGCGCTCATAGAAGTGGAGTTTCATCCAGCAGCTACTTCGCTACTAACGATCCAAGATTCAGATCCGACACCACAATGGAAACACAAAGACTGACGGTGTTGACGATGGGGACGTTCCTGTAAACCTTTGCACCATTTTACATCTGGCTCAAGTTCCTGCAGGAGAAAACGCCTTGGTAGAGTCGGCTTGATCTGATGAATCTTGCAAATGCTCGATTTCATTGGGATTTAGAGGCCAGTTCAGCATCTTGAACTCTTGGTTGTGTTCCTCGAGTCATTCCTGTGCAGTATCTGTGGCCACATTGGGCTGTTTTCCACTGCAGGAACATGTTCCACCCCTGTAGAACTTCTTTCAGGACAAGGCCACTACTTCTGAGTGGCCTTGAAAAGCTACTTTGGTTGAGTTCAGAGACGACGACGACAACATGTGCCGTTTTTTCTGCCTTTATGATGTCCTTGTACATAAACATCTCTGTCAGCAACGAAGAATTCACCATTTAAACCAACATAAAAAACCTCCATTGGTCCATTTCCTACATGTTGATAGAACTGGAGTCTAGTAGCTACTATTAGACATTGTTTTACACTCAAAGTTGGCGTTGTGGTTGAAGCTCTTAGATCCGACACCTCAATGGAAGCAGAAAGACTGACGGTGTTGACTATGGGGACGTTCATTGCCCCATTTAGCGCCTGGCTGAAGTTCCTGCAGGAGAAAACGCCGATGCATCCTGCAGATGCTCCATTTCAGTGGGTTTTGGGGAACTTGGAGGCCAAGTCAACACCTTAAACACTTTCTGTGGGCACATTGGGCTGTTTTCCACTGCAGGAACACGATCCAACCCCTGTAGAACATCTTTCAGGACAAGGCCACTACTTCTAAGTGGCCTTGAAAAGCTACTTTGGTTGAATTCAGAGACGACGACGACAACATGCGCCATTTTCTTCTGCCTTTTTGACCCAAGCATTGCTCCTAACAACATAAAATTCACCATTTAAGCCAAGATAAAAGCCTCCATTGGTCTATTTCCTACATGCTGATAGAACTGGAGTCCAGTAGCTAGTTAGAAGTTGGCGTTGCAGTCGAAGCTCTTTGATCCAACACCTCAATGGAAGCAGAAAGACTGACGGTGTTGACTATGGGGACGTTCATTGCCCCATTTAGCGCCTGGCTGAAGTTCCTGCAGGAGAAAACGCCGATGCATCCTGCAGATGCTCCATTTCATTGGGTTTTGGGGAACTTGGAGGCCAAGTCAACACCTTGAGCACTTTCTGTGGGCACATTAGGCTGTTTTCCACTCTTTCAGGACAAGGCCACTACTTCTGAGTGGCCTTTAAAAACTACTTTGGTTGAATTCCGAGACGACGATGACAACATGCGCCATTTTCTTCTGCCTTTTTGACCCAAACATTGCTCTTAACAACATAAAATTGATCATTTGAGCAGAGATAAAAGCCTCCATTGGTCTATTTCCTACATGCTGATAGAACTGGAGTTCAGTAGCTAGTTAGAAGTTGGCGTTGCAGTCGAAGCTCTTCGATCCAACACCGCAATGGAAGCAGAAAGACTGACGGTGTTGACTATGGGGACGTTCATTGCCCCATTTAGCGCCTGACTGAAGTTCCTGCAGGAGAAAACGCTGATGCATCCTGCAGATGCTCCATTTCATTGGGTTCTAGGGAATCTGGAGGCCAAGTCAACACCTTGAGCACTGTGTTTGTGGCCACATTGGGCTGTTTTCCACTGCAGGAACACGATCCAACCCTTGTAGAACCTCTTTCAGGACAAGGCCACTACTTCTGAGTGGCCTTGAAAAGCTACTTTGGTTGAATTCCGAGACGACGACGACAACATGCGCCGTTTTCTTCTGCCTTTTTGACCCAAGCATTGCTCTTCACAACATAAAATTGACCATTTAAGCCAAGATAAAAGCCTCCATTGGTCCATTTACTACATGTTCACAGAACTGGAGTCTAGTAGCTACTATTAGTCGTCGTTTTGCACTCAAAGCTGGCGTTGTGGTTGAAGCTCTTAGATCCGACACCTCAATGGAAGCAGAAAGACTGACGGTGTTGACTATGGGGACGTTCATTGCCCCATTTAGCGCCTGGCTGAAGTTCCTGCAGGAGAAAACGCCGATGCATCCTGCAGATGCTCGATTTCAGTGGGTTTTGGGGAACTTGGAGGCCAAGTCAACACCTTAAACACTTTCTGTGGGCACATTAGGCTGTTTTCCACTGCAGGAACATGATCCAACCCCTGTAGAACCTCTTTCAGGACAAGGCCACTACTTCTGAGTGGCCTTGAAAAGGTACTTTGGTTGAATTCAGAGACGACGACAACAACAACAACAACATGCGCCATTTTCTTCTGCCTTTTTTACCCAAACATCGCTCTTCACAACATAAAATTCACCATTTAAGCCAAGATAAAAGCCTCCATTGGTCCATTTCCTACATCTGAGTCCAGTAGCTAGTTAAAAGCTGGCGTTGCAGTCGAAGCTCTTCCATCCAACACCGCAATACAAACAGAAAGACTGACGGTGTTGACTATGGGGACGTTAGAAAATATTGTTCAGTGAGGATCCTGCTTTGTCTGCAACAATTTAGAGGTATAACATCCACATGACGACGGAACCCGAAGGATCCCAGCGGACCAGTCAGAGGTTTTAACGGCAGGTAGACTTCCATCCATCAGGAAGGGGTTTACCCAGCCCCCCAAACACGCATCCGGCTCCTCAAAGAGCTATCTCCGGCTGCAAGAGGAGCATCGAGTCCTGCAGCAGGCGCTTCGATCCCCACAGAGCTCTGAGTCTGGGATTACGTGAGGCGACAGACTGACTCAACCCACAGAGGAGCTGCTGCAACCTCCTGCAACTCGTACCTGAACCTCGAGAAACCCAAGACGAGCAGAGGAACGCTAAATATTCATGCTTCTTCCATTTCAAACTGATTAATACACACGACTCTTCTGTCCTCGCTTTACTTCTTTCTACGCAGCACTTTTGCACCAAGTATAATAATCCACTGCTCTCAGCGGTTAACATTTAATAACCAGAGGAACACAACCCAGTAATTTCAGCCCAGATGTTCCTTTGATTTCCTTTTGTAACCAGAAGAGAAAGGAAGTAGGTGAGAGGAGAGCGAATGAAAGCCGCTGACGCATGAAACCCCCGCCGAGTTCATCTCAGTCGAACCTCTGAACGTATTATCAGCCGTGGAGCTCCCACTGCTGCACGTCTCCATACGTCCACGGAAAACACGCCTCGGATGCATGTTTACATCCGCGGTGTTACTGAGACCCAGCAGCCGGTCTCTAAACTCTTTCATCACGTCTAATCTCATCTGTTCTCACGTGTCGAATCTGTATCCTCAGACAGGGACGTATATTGGATATATTAGAGTTGGAGTGTAAAGAAAGAGACGCAGATTTAACCCTCCAAACTCCAAGCAGCAGTTTCTGGACATTTATCTTTTGCTCTCGCCGCATTTTTACTCACTTTAAGTTCATTATTTCGCTGCAATCCAAAGTCCTGCAGCTCTAAGGGAACAGAACGACCACGACTAGAAGGAGAGACGTCTAAAGATGCAAAAATGACGGGCAAATATGTTTAAAGAGATGCAAAAACTACACAAAAATATGGGAAAATAAAGGGGAAAAAAGACACGGACACATGAAGGTGCAAAAGTGACAAAAGAAAATGTAAAAAGACACAACAAG
Organism: Dascyllus trimaculatus; assembly: GCA_024666655.1. Taxonomy (NCBI): domain Eukaryota; kingdom Metazoa; phylum Chordata; class Actinopteri; family Pomacentridae; genus Dascyllus; species Dascyllus trimaculatus. The sequence continues at coordinate 28,119,232 of CM045458.1, read as the reverse complement.
ATGCAAAAACAACAGCAAAAAGACGTCAATATGAAAACCAAAAGACCCAAAAAGATGGAAAAATAACCAGGATTACTGACACAAGATGCAAAAATTACACAAAAAGACTAAAAAGGAGCCAAATATGACACAAAAAGGTGCAAAAAAACCCCAAGGAAAATAGACAAACACACGACAAGATGCAAATATAACACACATAAACACACAAGAAAATGCATAAATGACTGCAAAAATGAAAATATTAAAGTCAACAGACACAAAAAGATGCAAATATAACAAAAAACATGCAAAAATAACAGAATAATATGTAAAAAGATGCAAAAACTACACAAAAAGATGAAAATATTACAGCCAAAAGACACAAAAAGATGCAAATATAACAGGAAAAGATGCAAAAACATGCAAATAAAACACAAGAGCATGCAAAAATAACAGAATAATATGTAAAAAGGTGCAAAAACTACACAAAAAGATGAAAGAAATAGCAGGAAAATAGACACAAAGACACGACAAGATGCAAACATAATGGTAAAAATGACACAAAAAGACGTGAAAAGACACATGAACTCTAGAAACAGATGAAAACATGAAAACCGAAAGACACAGAAGGAAAATAAACACGACAAGATGCAAAAATTGCACAAAAACACTCAAAAAGATTCAAGTATGACGCATAAAGAAGCAAAAATGACGAGAATATATAAAAAAATGATACAAAAGATGAAAAGATAATAGTAAAAATGACAGAAACAGACAAGTAAATGAAAAAATGACTCAAAAAATATAAAAAAGATCCATAAACTCTAAAAAAAGATGAAAATATGAAAAACAAAGGATGCAAAAAGACACAAATATAACAGGGAAAATAGACACAAAGACACAAAAAGACTCAAAATGACACAAAAATATGCAAAGGTAACACAAAAATGCTGTAAAAAATATCAGGGACAATAGAAAAATACTTGACAAGGTGCAAAAATGACTCAGCAAGATGTAAAAAGATGCATAAACTTTACAAAAAGACTCAAAAAGATCCAAATATGACACAAAGGAGACGAAAAACGACACAAAAATATGTAAAAAGATGCAAAAACTACACAGGAAGACAAAAACAGACACATTCACCCTAGAAAAGGATGAAAATATGAAACTGAAAGATGCAAAAAGATGAAAATATAAAAGAAAAATGGCACAAAAATGAAAAATAAAAGGGAAAATAGACACAAAGACACAGCAAGACGCAAAACTAATAGCAAAAATGAATAAAAACACACAAGAGGATGTAAAAACGACACAAAAAGATGAAAATACGAAAACCAAAAGACAAAATATGCAAAAATAACACGGAAAATAGACAGAAAGACAAAAGACAACTGCAAAAATACGCAAAAAGAAGCAAAAATGACAGAGAAAAATGACAGAAATGGACGAGAAAATGTGAAAAAAGACTAGAAGACACAAAAAAATAACACAAAAAGATTCTAAAAGGTCCATATACAAAACAAACAGATGAAAAAATAACAAAGAAAATAGAAAAATACATGACGAGATGCAAAAATACACCTAAACTGTACAGAAAGACGAATATGACAGATGAAAGTCTCACACGATGAGTTCAAGGACTGTTGGACGGTGGGAAATCTGACAATCACACCTGTTTATGTTGAGGCAGGTAGAATAAAGAGATTCTGATGAATAGATTTGGATAATTTTCATGACAGAACCAGGAAGTCACACCCTGAAAACTATTAAAATCTACCCATTCTAACTATTTTTAGAGTTTCTAGGTGATATAAATGATGTAAATCTGGATTTTTATGATAAATAAAATGCATTTTCAAACCCGCAGTTGGACTTCGGGGTTCATGGGGGTTAAATAATTTGTGTTTTTGCAATGAATTACCTTTAATTATTGCATTTAACAGATAAAAATATGATTATTGTGGCTGAACATCCGTTTCAAACGCTGCAGTCTGGTCTGTAGTGAACTCCCAGATGCTGCATGTATGGCATCGGTCTAATCAGGCCTCCCTAATGTGAGCCAGCGGAGCAGCATCGGAGCAATCAGGCCTCAGACGGAGGCCGAAGGTGGAGAGTCTTCCTCAGAGTCGGAGCCTGGACCCTGATGAAGAGGCCCGTCTGCTCCGTCGACCCCTCGGCCTCCCGCAGGAGAGAAGCCGCCTCACGTGTTCAGCGACTGGACGGCCTCCAGGGCAGCCGTCGGAGCTGATGGGCTGCAGCGAGGAACACGGACGGACGAACCGACGGACGGACGGACGGACGGAGGGACGGACGGACGGAGGGATGGAGGGTTGTGTGGCCGTAAATCAGCCGGCAGTAACCTCGAGGTGGTATCTGGGTCAGTCTGACAGGAAGCAGGGCGACGCTGCAGCGTGATGGATGGAGCGCAGTTACCACAGAACATACAGCTAAGATACAGCACACAATAACACACAGCTAACATACAGTTAACACAACTAACAAACAGCTAACACACTGCTAACACACAGCTAACACGCAGCTAACACGCAGCTAACACACAGCTAGCACACAGCTAACACACAGCTAACATACAGCTAACATACAGCTAACACACAGCTAACACGCAGCTAACACACAGCTAACATACAGCTAACATACAGCTAACACACAGCTAACACACAGCTAACATACAGCTAACATACAGCTAACACATAACTAACACACAGCTAACACAGCTAACATACAGCTAACACAACTAACAAACAGCTAACACACAGCTAACACGCAGCTAACACACAGCTAACACACAGCTAACACACAACTAACACACAGCTAACACACAGCTAACATACAGCTAACACACAGCTAACACACAATAACACACAATAACACACAGCTAACACACAATAACACACAGCTAACACACAATAACATAAAGCTAACATACAGCTAACACACAGCTAACATACAGCTAACACATAACTAACACACAGCTAACATACAGCTAACATACAGCTAACACATAACTAACACACAGCTAACATACAGCTAACACATAACTAACACAGAACTAACACAGCTAACATACAGCTAACACACTGCTAACACACAGCTAACACGCAGCTAACACACAGCTAACACACAGCTAACACACAGCTAACACCTGCTGACAAAGGTTCCAGAAAAAATACATTAAAACGGTGGAATATTTTAAAATGGTAAAAACTGTAAAAACAGCAAATATTAATAGAAAAAATAATAATAATGTTTTGGCGATTTATATACAAGTAAACTGCAATTTTACAGTGTAAAAACAGAGATTTCTAGAGAGAACATTATCTACATTTTTACAGGTAAATTAAAATTATTTTCTATGATTTGACATATCTGGTTATTATTTATTTATTTATTTATTGCTTATTTAAGTAAAAAAAAACATATTTTCACCTACAAATAAGGCAAAAAAATAAATAAATACATCATAATTTGTTTTGACAAACTTTTAATGTGGACGTTTTCTTGTTTTTTTGTTTTTTTTTACAGTCATTTCCTGTAACTTTATTAGATATTGTTCGGAATTTAACAAAAGAGGAAAAATCTGTAAAATAATAGTAAAAAAAGAATTTACTGTATTTTTAAAATCCTTAATATACATACCTTTTTTTTAAATAGCTGCAAATATTTGTAATAATAATAATAATAACACCAAAACACAGATGTTATTTCCATTTATATTTCATTATACATGTGAATGTTAACTGTAAATCTGTTATTTTACTATTTATTATCTATAAATTAACAAAACGAGAAAACCTATAAAGCATGTATTCCTTTAACTAGCAGGAATATTTGTAATAATAATAATAATATCAATACCAAAATGCAGATGTTATTTATATATATTTTTTTAAAATTTTACAGGTAAACATAAACTGTAAATTATCTGTAAATTAACAAAATGAGGAAACAAATTCTGTAATTTTGGTGTCATATTTAAAAAATAAATCTTTTTTTTTTTAAGCTGCTTTGACGCTGTTGTCTTAAACGTGCTGCATAAGAAACATCGACTCAACTGTTTTATCTCGTTCTGCTTGTTTGGCGCCGAACAAACAAAGAACCGATGCTGCCTTCCTTGTATTGTTATTTCTCAGAGCGCAGTGGAACCAAACGGCCCGTTGAAACCGGCCTCTGAGCTCGATGCCAGCTCGAAGAAGGTCGATGAGCCGCCAGGACGGGAGGAAGAGCTCTGCAGCGAAACGATGTAAAAGCAGCAGCTGTACTTCCACGGAGCAGCCTCCTCGCCCTCCCTCCCTCCCTGCTAGTCGCTGGCACATCTTCCTCTCCGTCTATCAGCGTGTAAAAGACCCCGAGGAGCCCATTAACACCGCTAAACTGGGCTAATTATGTAGCAGACACTTCCAACACGGCGACGGAGCGCGGTTGTGTGCGAGGCGTGCGCTCTGTCGATTGCTCTCGCGGGGAGGGAAGTGAATCAATCAGGTTGCCACTCATAATTACGGCGCTATTAATAACAAAACACTCGGCGGCAGTCATAACTGTTGCTGGAACGGCTCCACCAGGAAAATAGTTTTATCGCCGTATCAATTATTCAGCGCTTGGCAGTAAACAGGATTTGCTGCTCTTCGTTGCTGCCGGTGGAGCGACTGCTTAATGTATTTTGGGACGACGGCGGGGATCAGCGGGCCTCTCCATCACCGTCTCAGTGACAGAGCCAACTGGTGCCCATCAGTCAGCGGCTAAAGCACGGCAGAGGAATAAACATACTAACAGCTATTTACACGCAGAGGATCAAGTAGCTGAGAAAAGCCAAGGAGGTGTTGATGAGTATACGGCCGGGGCATGAACACACATCCAGAGGACGACGGCTATTTATGTTCAGAGAGCAGCGAGGCGCAGATGAAAGCCTCTCGGAGACACTTGAATATTCAGAATGTGAAATAATCTCGAGTTAAATGACGCAAAAAAAAAAAAAAAAAAAAAGAAAGGCAGGCGAACCGGAGCACAAAAAGCACTGGGAGCCTCTAAAGTGGCAGGTGTTCCGTCTGCAACAGTACAAAATGTGGAACAGAAGGAGATTAGGCGGTTTAATTCCCCGGCCGAAAGCTTGCATTCGCATAGATTTTGCATCGTTATCCACTCGGAGTTTGGAAAAGGGAAACTTCTAGCGTTCTCATAGTTGTGCACGTGTCACCTGCGAGCTTCAAAATACATTAAATAGTAGAGAAGGGAGTCCACACCTGCGCAAAGATCAGTGACCTATATAAAAAACAACAGAAAGCCAGAGCCGCAGTACCACTAATCAGGGCTGCAGTGGTCTAGACTTCATAAATATGGAAAAAGATCCTGGAAGATCAATTAAAAATCACAGTGTCAGCAGTAATCAGGAGGTACAGAAGGAGCCGTAGTACCACTAATCAGCGCTGCAGTGTTGCATGGGCTATATCTACCTGCATGTCTGCATCATGGCTCCACATGGAAAACTAAACTGACCTGAAAGGCAAGACTTCATAAAGATGGAAAAAGATCCAGGAAGATCAGCTAAAAACCACAGTGTCAGCAGTAATCAGGAGGTATAGAAGTAGCCATAATACCACTAATCATGGCTGCAGTGGTCTATGGGCTGTATCTACCTGCATGTCTGCATCATGGCTCCACATGGAAAAGAAAGACCAGAGACATATAAAATTAAAAAGCTAACTGTCAGACTTCACAAAGATGAAACAATTAAAAGGATCCAGGAAGGTCAATAAAAGGTCAGTGTAAGCATTAATCAGGAGGTATAGAAGGAGCCATAGTACCACTAATCAGGGCTGCAGTGGTCGTCCTCCTAAAATAACACCATAGACAGTGAACTACTTTCACAATCTAGCTGTAAAAAACAGACATGCAAGTGCTTCAGATTTGGGAGCGGAGTTATCAATGTAAAACTGAGCTAAAAACACCAGAACCTTCTGTGTTTTGGTGCTATGGATTATGTCTATCTGCATGTCTGCATCATGGCTCCACATGGAAATCTAAACAGACCTGAAAGGCAAGACTTCATAAAGATGGAAAAGGATCCAGGAAGATCAGCTGAAAACAACAGTGTCAGCAGTAATCAGGAGGTATAGAAGGAGCCATAGTACCACTAATCATGGCTGCAGTGGTCAATGGACTGTATCTACCTGCATGTCTGCATCATGGCTCCACATGGGAAAGAATTGCCAGAGAAATAAAATTAAAAAGCTGACTGTAAGACTTCACAAAGATGAAAAAATGAAAAGGATCCAGAAAAATCAACTAAAAATCAGTGTCAGCGGTAATCAGAAGGTATAGAAGGATCCATAGTACCACTAATCAGGGCTGCAGTGGTCGTTCTCCTAAAATAACACCACAGACAGTGAACTACTTTCACAATCTAGCTGTAAAAAACAAACAGGCAAGTTCTTCAGACTTGGTTATCAATGGAAATCAGAGTTTCTGAGAAGCTCAAACACTGTAAAGGACACTTCAGAACATCAACCTCTACGGACGGAGGACAAGAAATAAAGACTTTTTGCTGTTTAGTCTAAAGCAACATCAACATGAAAAGAAGCGTAATGAACAGTTGGAAAACATTCTTTGGTCAGATGAAGATAAATTTTCTGGGCTCAGATGGAGTCCAGCATGTTTAAACCTGACCAGGACCACCACAGTGAACACATAGTCCTGACAGTGAAGCGCCCATAGACATACATACGTAGACGCCGCATTGACTGTGGAGGGACGTGCCTAAAGCTCCGCCATCTTGGTACAGGGCTAGCAGAGGGGGGAGTGAATGTAAGTCTATGGAGGTAAGAGGTACTCCACAATCTTAAAGTAGAATTATTCACTGAATTTTCGACCGATTTCCAAACGGTTTGGTTTGTTAAAACGTCACACATGTAGCTTTGACACAGGATGCTTGGATGCTTTTGTTCTATTTATGTCTGCCTGTCCGTCCTCCATGTCTGACGTTTGTAACAAACAATATATGTTGACAACTGATGGATTTATGATCACTTTTATAGTGCAGACATGTCATTCCTCTATAGACGTAATGCACTGTAGGGGCGAGTGGCACTGTACCAAGATGGCCGCCGCGTAGGCACGTCGGCTCCAATCGGCAGCGGCAGTCAACGCGGTGTCGACGTATATATGTCTATGGAAGCACCTGTGTGATTATATGGAGCTGCATGAGTGTAATAGGTGTTGGGGAGACGACATTTATAGATGAATAAACCTAAATACTGTCCGACTAGATGACTCCCAGTCTGCAGAAGCAGGAAGAAGAGGAATATTCCAGCATGAGAACCATCCAAAAGGGAAAAGTTTCTACAGACAAAGTGAAAACTACGACCTGGACAAGTCTGTCGCCTGACTCTACTTCAACAGAGCACTGTTGAGGTGTTTTAAAAATGAAAGGTAGAGCAACACAACCTCCTCCAGCGAAGAGCAAAGATGTTTTCATTTCAAGATGATATCAGGTCCCTTATTTAAAACCCATTTTGCTGCAATGTTGAGGACGTTTCGGGGACATTACTGAGGGAACTAATGTTAGAACTTCATTCCATAACACGTCCTCACGATGCTGCATGACAACAAAGGAAGGATGTTCTCAACCCAACAGTTTGAGGACGTCTTCATGGAACTTTATCCCGCCTTCATCTAAGTCCTGATATTGAACAGACTGTTTAAGCCGAGTCAGTCATTCCTGTAGCGCTGTGGGAACCTAACGACCAGCTGTAATGAATAACCTCTCCGACCTGCGGCCCTCAGTGGGTCAGTGTGACACGGCGATGATCGTTGTTCCATCCCGGCTATTGTACAGGATGCACTCTTAGAATAGTGTGATGGATCAGTGGATTCACTGGTGACAAGTGGGAATGTGGCGGGGTGTTACAGCAGCACTAAACTTAGCTGCTACCTGATATACGGCCACTCACAGGCCGACTTCACCACCAGCCGAGGTGGGATTAGCTGGTGGCTCTGTTCTCCTGCGGTTCGCTTTGTTTTCATCGATTTCTGCTGGAAAATAAATTCAGCTGTTTGATCAACTTTTCTAACAGCACACGCCCGATGCTCCGACGGTCACACAGAGACTGTAAAAGAACAGATAAAAGAGAGGCGGCTCGTGATTCTGCCGCTGAGCTCAATCTTTCTGCGAGACAACGGCAAACCTGAGAGCTTAAACCCTCCAGGACTCGCGGCACGAGCAGAATAACAAGTAGAGTCTGACGGTGCTGCACGACATGAGATGTATCGCAACAACCTGCTGGTAGAACAACACTGGTCCTCATTTTATCATGTCACTGTCTAATAAGTTTCCTCAATCTGCACTGTTACAATGTTGGCTAATTCCATCTAGAACATTCTCTGCTCCTCAAACTAAAACCACCAGCTAGCAGGAAGTTAATTGTGAGTTTGTGTATGTTGATGATGACTGATGAGGAGTTCACCTTCAGACATCTCTTCTAATGATTTTATGAGCTCAGTAAATATAATAGATGGGTGGAGTCAAAAAATGAAATATAGAGAACAAAAACAAAACATATTATCTGACATTTAACTAGTACTGAGATACATTTAACTAGTAATAGATACATTTAACTAGTCTAAGATACATTTACCTAGTGCTGAGATACATTTAACTCATACTGAGATACATTTAACTAGTAATAGATACATTTAACTAGTATTAGATACATTTAACTAGTCTAAGATACATTTAACTAGTATTAGACACATTTAACTAGTACTGAGATACATTTAACTAGTCATAGATACATTTAACTAGTCTTAGATACATTTAACTAGCATTAGATACATTTAACTAGTGCTGAGACACATTTAACTAGTATCAGATACATTTAACTAGTATAAGATACATTTAACTAGTGCCGAGATACATTTGACTAGTATTAGATACACTGACAGTAACTAGTCTTAGCTACATTTAACTACTTCTAAGATATATTAAACTACTATTAAATACATTTTTACTAGTGCTGAGATACATTTAATTAGCATTAGATACATTTAAATAGTATTACATACATTTACCTACTGCTAAGATATATTAAATTACTATTAGATACATTTAACTAGTGCTGAGATATATTTAACCAGTCCTAAGACACATTTAACTACCATTACATACATGTAGCTAGTGTTAACATACATTTAACTAGTGCTGAGACACATTTAACTAGTATTAGATACATTTAACTAGTATTAGATACATTTAACTAGTATTAGATACATTTAACTAGTATTAGATACATTTAACTAGTATTAGATACATTTAACTAATGCTAAGATACATTTAATTAGCATGAGATGCACTCAACTAGTAATAGATACATTTAACTAGTATTAGATACATTTGACTAGTGGCAAGAAACATTTTACTAGACTTACACACATTTACCTAGTATCAGATACGAGTCATTGACATATTTAACTCGTGCTACCGTACATTAATTCCTGTCATCTGTTATTTCTCTATGTTTCTCTGTGTTTCAGGTGTTTGCTGTGGTTCTGTGTATTGATGTTTTCAGGCAGCCATCCTGTGTTAAACTGACTATTTAAATGGTTGCTGTTTATTTAATGTTGAGCTGAAGCTGCTGCAGAAAGAAAAAATCAAACCAGCTCCAGAAAGCAGAGAGCAGCAGAGCTGTCCATCTCCTGTTTGTTGGGATTAGTTAGTCATGAAGTCTCCATCATCCATCCCACAGATTTCTGTCGACAGGAATCTGACAGCCTCTTATCAGGCTGCATGTGTGGGCTGCTGCTTCTGAGAGCCGGTGAGAGTCAACCGAACCGAGCGTGGAGAGTCTGTGGGCCTGCAGATGTTGGCGAGGCAGCGTCCTCCACCCCTCTGCCAGCAGCACCCACCCATTCCTCCACCTGCTCGGCCCTCTCCTGCTTAATGAGCTGCTCTGTGGGCTCCATCAGCGGAGACGCTTCGCTCCAACAACCGATGGGCATCACGGGCGGCTTCCTTTCAGCCACAGCTCGTTTCCAAAACCGGGGCGGCCGCTGACGAGCTGAAAATGTAGTCGGACATGAATCGAAGAGCTCGGTTCTGTCTCAGACGTTCCCTCATCGACTGCAGGAGTCTCAGATCTGACTCTGAACTACAGGACCGGAGTTTTACCTAGAGATGAACTAAGACCGTATGTATGTATAAATAACCCTTTAGACAGGTTCACATCCAGACAAGTAAATAAGTCTTTGGGAAATCCTGGGAACTCCTTCAGATTTTAAGATTTCATTATAATAACTCTTGTATAGAAATGTTTCCCTCATACGTGAATATAGTTAACGCTTTGAGTAGCTCGTTGTTCTCGGCAGTATAAAGTCCTGCACCTCCATGGAAACAGAAGAACCGTGACCGGAAGTAATTCAGAAATGTCTTCTGTGCAGGACGACACAGTAATAATCTCACAAAGGTGCGAAAAAAATGACACAAAAGATGCAAAAATAGCAGAAGAAAAGACACAGAAACACAAGAACATGCCAAAAAATGACGCAACAAGACAAGGTGATAAAAAAAATGCAAAAAAATTACATAAAAGATACAAAGATGGGAAACAAACACGACACAGAAAGACAAGAAAATGCAAAAAAAATGACATAAAAAGACAAAGTGATGGAAAAAATGTCCCAAAAATGCAAAAATAACAAACAAAAATGATGCAAAAATACAGGAATGACACAGGAGATGCCAAAACGACAAAGAAAAATGACACAAAAACAGAAAAAAATGCAATCAAAATGACACAAAAATACACAAAATAATCCAAAAAATGACACAAAGACAGAAGATGATGTAATGAACGGCACAAAAAGACAAAAAGAGACGCACAAATTGCACAAAAAATGCAAAAAGTAAGCAAAAATGACACAAACACACAGGAAAATGCAAAAAAAATGACACAAAAAGCCAAGGTGATGGAAAAAAATGGTAAAAATGCCACAAAGGATGCAAAAAAACCCAAATTAAAGACACAAGAAGATGCAAAAATGATAGAAAAAGACGCAAAGGTTTTAAAATAACAAGCAAAAATTAGACAAAGACACAAGGAGATGCACAAATTGCAGAAAAGATGCCAAAACAAACAAAAATGACAACAAAAAAGACAAGAAGATGCAAAAAAAATGACAGAAAAGGCTCCAATTTTTTTTAAAAAATGCACAAAAGATGGAAAAACAAGAGGCAGCAATGAGACAAACAGACAAGAAAATGCAAAAATGACACGAAAGATGCAAAAGTAACAAAAACAAGGACACAAAATGACACAGTGATGAAAAAATGCCCTAAAAGATGCAAAAAATGACATAAAACACAAGAAAATGCAAAAATGACATGAAAATACACAGAAAAAAAAAATTTAAAATACACAAAGACACAAAAAGATGCAATGAGTGTCACAAAAAGACACAAGGAGACGCACAAATTGCACAAAAGATGCCAAAATATACAAAAATGACAATAAAAAACAGAAGAAGATGCAAAATAAAGTCACAGAAGACATAAAATATTAAAAAATATGGACAAAAGATGCAAAAACATCATGCAAAAATGACACAAACACACAAAAAAATGCAAAAAAGACACAAAAAGCCAAGGTGATGGGAAAAAGATGCAGAAAAATGACACAAAAACACTTGAAAAAGCCAAAAATGACAGAAAAAGACACAAAGACAAAGGAAAAATTGGTCAAAAGATGCCAAAATAAGCAAAAATGACACTAAAAAACACAAGAATATGCAAAAAAATGACCCTAAAATTAAAGAAATTACACAAAAGATGCAAAAACAACAGACAGCAATGACATAAAAAGACAAAGAAAATCAGAAAATGACACTAAAGATGCCAAAATGTTAGAGTAGTTTCATATTTAGACCATTTTAGGGCAGGAAAGGATCATTTTAATGCAAATAAAACACCTAAATCTGTAACAGAGACGAGTTTTTTGGGGTTTTAATCGACAGCTTTAAAGAAGAAGACATCCCTAGCAGCTCCTGCAGACTGAGCCTCTCGTCTGCTCTCCATATGTTCACTGTATTCCCCAAACTCTGCGTTTTATCTGAACGTGAGCGGCGCTGGCTCGCTGTCGTCACATGTGGCTAAATGAGGGCGATGGACGTGACCTCAGCAGCCAAACAGAAGGGAAGTGATTCCTCCTGACTGTGTGGCTTCAAGAGGAAACAGAAGACATGAAGAGTGAAGTGGGTCCTGGGATTGGCTGCTCAACTCTCACGGAGACGAGGGGAAGCTAATGATGCGTGAAACCAACCAGGGACCCTCTATTCATGAGGCAGGCGTATGGATGGAAGTGTGTGTGTTCGGCTCCCTCTGTGTATCTGAACAGGAAGCCATTAAACACACACACACTCTGGGAACTGAGATCGCTATCTGGTGAATATAAATGGCCCAGAGGTCGGTTCGTGCAGGAAAGGAAGCGGTTCTCCTGGTTTGTTTCTGAAAAATGACACAGGCTCCTCTGAAGGGACGACTGAGTCCCACCGAGCAGCGAGTCTGAAGCTCACTGACCTCCAAGAAGGTCAAACACAGATTTACCTCCTCAGCTGCTCATGTTGAGGCATTAATGCTCAAACAACCAACAACTGCTGGTGATGTCAAAGGATCACTAGAAACATTCAGGTTAGATACATTTAACTAGTATTACATACATTTACCTATTACCAAGATACACTTAACTAGTTCTAAGATAGATTTAACTAGTCTTAGATACATTTAACTAGTCACACATAAATGTATCTAATACTGGTTACATGTAAGTGGTCGCAGTTACAATTAAAGAGCCTTACATACATTTACCTACTACCGAGATACACTTAACTAGTGCTAAGGCAGATTTAACTAGTCTTAGACACATTGACCTATTTGCAGATGCATTTAACTAATCTTTGATACATTTAACTAGTACCGAGATACACTTAACTAGTGTTGAGATAAATTTAATTGGTCTTAGATATACTTTACTAGTCTTAGGTAGATTTAATTAGTATTAGATACATTTAATGAGTCTTAGATAAATTTAACTAGTCTTAGATACATTTAACTAGTCTTGGATACATTTAACTAGTATTAGATACATTTAATGAGTCCTAGATACATTTAACTAGTCTTAGACACATTTAACTAGTCACAGATACATTTAACTAGTCCTACTTACATTTAACTAGTCTTGGATACGTTTACTTAGTCTTACACACATTCAACTAGTCCTTGATACACTTAACTAGTATTAGACACTTTTACTTGTCTAACATACATTTAACTAGTCTTAAACACATTTAACTAGTATCAAAATACACTTAACTAGTGCTAAGATATATTTAACTAGCCGTCGGTACATTTAACTACTCTTTGATGTGTTTAACTAGTATTAGATACATTTAACTAGTTGCAGATACTTTTAATTAATATTGTGTAATTTAGTCATAGATACATTTAACTAGTCTTGGGTACATTTAACTAGTTGCAGATATATTTAATTAGTCCTACTTACATTTAGCTAGTCACAGATACATTTAACTAGTCCTACTTACATTTAACTAGTCTTGGATATGTTTACTTAGTCTTACACACATTCAACTAGTCCTCAATACACTTAACTAGTATTAGACACTTTTGCTTGTCTAACATACATTTAACTACTCTTAGATACGTTTAACTAGTATCAAAATGCACTTAACTAGTGCTAAGATAGATTTAACTAGTTTTAGATACATTTAACTATTATTGTGTACATTTAGTCACAGATACATTTAACTAGTCTTGGGTATATTTAACTAGTATTTGATTAATTTAACTGGTCTTAAACACTTTTAACTAGTCTTGGGTACACTAGTCGCAGATATATTTAATTAGTTGTGGGAACATTTAACTAGTTTCTGATACATTTAACTGATCTTAAATACTTTGAACTATTCTTAGATACATTTAACTAGTGTCTGATATATTTAACTAGTCGTGGGAACATTTAACTAGTCTTAAAGTAGATACATTGATGGAACAACTTTAACTACATGCTGGAAGCTCGGTGAACTAAAACACCCCGGTTGGGTTAAATGTGACCCTTTGCGATGACGTTTGAAGCTTTTCCTCCATTTTCTAGGTTGCCATGGTGACGAGCCCCGCCCCACCCAATGTACGATTCGTTGGCTGACAGGAAACGACGGCAAGACAATCTAGAAAAAGGTCAAACAGCAGAAACGTAGATGTGACACGTCAAAAACAAACGGGAGAAAACCGGCAGCCGTCCAGACGTGGCTGGGATGGAAGGCTGCTTTCTAACCGCCGCCTTCTCCCTCATCTGCCGACGAAACTTCACTCCAGCCTGTGCAGATTATTCACCATCTGTTAGCCGTGACGATGGCCCAACCTCGACCGCCTGGCCCGGAGGAGGGACGCACCGCGGGGGGGGGAAGGTCGGAGGGATTTCTGTGGCGAGGTCGGCACGGAAACGGTTAAAAACAACCGCTCTGTATGCCCTGCTGATGGACGTCGGGGGGAGACCGTCCTTGAGATACTGATCTATTGCTGTGGTGGCGAGACGATCTTCATCCGGGCCGAAGGGGGGGGGAGTTGATTAGATCAGAAAGCAGCGAGAGGACGCCCCGAGTCCGTCTTTACTCTGCTTCCTCCACATAACAGCAACGTCTGGCCGGATGAGTGAATTTACCGACAGACTCGAGCCGGTGCATGACTCCTCCGAGGGAAGGGCGGCGGATTACGGGCTTAGCGTGCAATTCAAACCATTTTCCATCACATTTGTACTCACTTGAGGCCTAATCCCACCTGATTAACATGCCAGTCAGTGGGGAGGGCACCTGCTGCATGTACAAATCAACGTGGATCCGCTAATGTCACCGTTCAGGCCGCCATAATAAATGTTTACAAATGACTGTGAGGAGGCAAATCCATACTAGAAAAATCAGGTTTTATCATGTGGAGCGACGGAGGGGCACGATGTTGGAGTAGTTTCTAGCTTTGGATGACATTCAAGTCTGGCTCTACGGAGACTTTAAATAGCCAAACTAATCACAAGACAGAGTTCACGGCCAGCAACAAGCCACGATTATTCATCACAATTATTTACTGATTTTAGAGACGAGAAGTATTTTAATAGCACTTTCACGCTAACAGATCTGCTTTCACGTCCGTGTTGCGCTACATTTATGCTAACCTGCATCAAAACAAGACTTAGAATAATCTTCCTACTAGCTCCTAGAGGCCAAACGCGAAACAAATTGCACCCGAAACACCTCACATGCTGCCGTAGAAGCTAGCTAGTTAGCCGTGCACAGAGAAGCTTCTAGTCTCCACTCGGTTACCGGACAAGTTTTTATAATTTTGAGCAGGTTCTGAGGCATTTTGGACAAATTTTAAGCAACTTTTGACACGTTCAGGTAGCGTTAAACAAAGCGTCGGGCATTTTGGACAAGATCCAAGACATCCTGGGCTAATTTAAAGTCGTCTTGGACAAGCTGTAATTTCGAAAAAGCATTGATTAGTATTTATTGCACAGAGAATCCTCTAGTCCCCATTCAGTTACTGCAGCCAGACATCTGTAAGATATTGTTTGTCATTTTTGACAAATTGTTTAATCATTTTGGGGATGTTTTGTATTATTTTGGACGGGTTTATGTCATCTTAAGGTAAAATAGAAGCTAGTTAGTCGGTTGTGCACAGAGAAGCTTCTAGTCTCCACTCAGTTACTGCAGCAGCTCAGACAGCTGTGAGACCAAAATCTCATGTTAGATTGACACATTTGACGTTTGAAGTTTAAGGTCATCTTTGAGGAGTTCCAGGACATTTTGGACTAATTTTAAAGTATTTTTTGCACATTTTTTTATCAGTTTGGACAATTGTTTTAATCTTTTTGGGGATGTTTCGAAAAATTTTGGATGGGTTTTTGTCATTTTAAGGTAAAATACATTCTAGCTAGTCCTTGTGCATACAGAAGCTTCTAGTCTCCACTCAGTTACTGCAGCTCAGACAGCTGTAAGACCAAAATCTAATGTTAGATATACTCATCCGACTTTAACTGTAAAAAAATCGACAGCTTCTAAGTTGTTTGTTATTTTAAGGTAAAATAGAAGCTAGGTAGTCGGCTGTGCACAGAGAAGCTTCTAGTCTCCACTCAGTTACAGCTGAGAGACCAACAGTTAGTTTAAAAAGGAAATCTAATTCTGATTTATTAAATTGACTTTAACAGTAAAAATCAACAAATTCCGAGTTGTTTTGGACGTTTTTTTGGCGAGTTTTTGTCAATTTTCAAGCTATTTTGAACAAATTTTGAGTCCCTTTGCACAGATTTTAAATCATTTTGGAGAAGTTTTGATTTGTTCTGGGGACGTTTTGTCATTTCAGGCTACAGTAGAGGCTAGCTAGTCGGCTGTGCACAGAGAAGCTTCTAGTCTCCGCTTAGTTACTGCAGCAGGTCATACAGTTAAGAGACCAAAAATAACTTTGAAAAGGCATCTGAAGTTAGATTTGTTGATTTATTTTAATTTGGCATCAAAGCTAGCCAGTCAGCTGTGCACAGAGAAGCTTCTAGTCTCCGCTTAGTTACAGCTGAGAGACCAACAGTTAGTTTAAAAAGGAAATCTAATTCTGATTTATCAAATTGACTTTAACAGTAAAAATCAACAAATTCTGAGTTGTTTTGGACGTTTTTTTGGCGAGTTTTTGTCAATTTTCAAGCTATTTCGAACAAATTTTGAGTCCTTTTGCACAGATTTAAAATCATTTTGGAGAAGTTTTGATTTGTTCTGGGGACGTTTTGTCATTTCAGGCTACAGTAGAAGCTAGCTAGTCAGCTGTGCACAGAGAAGCTTCTAGTCTCCGCTTAGTTACTGCAGCAAGTCAGACAGCTGAGAGACCAAAAATAACTTTCAAAAGGCATCTAATGTTAGATTTGTTGATTTATTTTAATCTAGCATCAAAACTAGCCAGTCAGCTGTGTACGGAGAAGCTTCTAGTCTCCACTGCAGCAGCTCAGACAGCTGTGGGACCAAAACTTACTCACTTTAAAAGAGTAAATAAGCATTCTAATATCAGATTTACCCAATGAGTATATTAAATGTCAATATTGTAGTCAGTCACGTTCTTAAAAATCAGCATCATGATTAATATTCCGTTAACTGTGCAGCCCTACGTGCAACCAAACCTTACTTTTTGGTATTTCTAATAAAGTTTACCCAAGAACCCTTAAATCAGACTTTTTCTGCAGATTAGTCATAGAAACGATAACCCTACACACTAAATCGTCCACAATCACACATATAGGAGATAAAACACTGAGAATTTATCTAAGACACTCGTCCCACCTACATCTTTAAAAACATCTGTGCCTCGTGGATGCTCAACTCCTCCACACCGTCGACACTCAGCCCTGCAGCCAAACATTTTACGGCGGATTATTTCGGTTTTAGTTGACACACGAATACACACTCGCATGCAGACACACACATTGTCGCACACAACCACGAGGGATTAAGTAAGGAGTGCGTCACTCCAATCATTTCCACAGTTATTACAGTCTGGGAATGTGGCAGAATCAGATCAAACTGAACGTCAGACTGTGTCAGCCTGCTGCCATTCCAGGATGAGCCGGACTGTATTTTAGGAAGCTGATTTTATTAAATGAATGGCCTCTATATATAAACACAGAGCCGAGCCTCGTTTTCAGACAAGATGGGGAAGACTCTCTGGGAAATTGGTCACAGTTTCCCAGCCAGAGCCAACTCCAATATGTCCCTTTGGGTTCTTTCATCTCCAGCGTGGAGGCTTAAAGCTCCATGACCCCAGTCAGCTAATGGGACTCTCACGTTATGGAAGAGGACCACAATGAAAAGAGGTCAAAAGGCAAGTGGCTGCATTATAGCAGGAATCTGGAGTGGCAGCAGCAGGAGAAGCATTTAGACGTGAATGTGTTTGATGGAGAAAATGACAGAGTGCACAGTTTTCAATCTAGAAACCTCAATAAAAACAAGATTATTATGTCACTTTTGGCAAGTTGTGAATTATTTTGACCTAAATAATTCACAACTATAGAGACTTAATGTTACTTTAAGTCCCTATAGAGGAGCTTTGAGTAATTTAGTACAAAGGTGTCATTTTAAGCTACAGAAGAAGTAGAAGGTAGCTGCTCGGCTGTGCACAGAGAAGCCTCTAGTCTTCACTCAGATACTGTTTTTTTAAGGCGTCTGCCATTTTAGACTAATTTTAAGTCATTGTGGACATTTTTTTGTCATTTTGGATGAGTTGTGATTGGTTTGGAGGTAAAGTAGAAGCTAGCTAGTCAGCTGTGCACAGAGAAGCCTCTAGTCTCCATTCAGTTACTGTTTTTTTTAAAGGTTTCTGTCATTTTGGTCCAGTTTTAAATCATTTTGGAGACGTTTTGATCAGTTTTGGAAATGTTTCATCATTTCAGGCCACAGTACAAGCCAGCTAGGCCACTGTGCGCAGAGAAGCCTGTAGTCTCCACTCAGATACTTCAGCATCTTCGAAAGCTGTAGGATCAAAACTTCCTTTGAAAAGAGTAAAACAAGCAGAAGCTAGCAAGGCTGTTGTGCACAGAAAAGCTTCTAGTCTCCACTCAGTTACTACAATGCAGCAGCTTGAACAGCTGAGAGACCAAAACATCTATCCATCTATCTAATTAAATGCATATTATTATTATATATTATAGATTTTTTCAATGTTTTAGACGTTAATATCTTTCATTAAACATTACAAAATCAAAACATACACACAATCTCATGCAGAATTAAGGGTTGAGGATGTTTTTAATAACAGAAAACGAGTGTTTTTTAAATTTTTTATTGTTTTTTGTTATTCATAAAAAATAAAAAATACATTTTTAGCTACAGTAGAAGCTAGCTAGTCAGCTGTGCACAGAGAAGCTTCTAGTCTCCACTGGGTTACTGCAATGTAGGCAGCTATGACCAAAATATCCATCCATCTAATAAATGCATATCATTATTATTAATATTACTATATATTATGGGTTATTTTGATGTTTTAGAAGTTAATAGCCTTTATTAAACACTACAAAGCCAAAAAACACACAATCTCATGTAAAATTAAGGCTGGAAAATGTTTTTAATGACAGAAAACGACTGTTTTTTATGAGGCGGCTGGTTTTTTTTCCATGGATTTCTTTTTTGTAATTTTAAAATACATTAAAATATGAACAGAATTACAAATTCCTGTTTCTAATGTAAAATATAACAATCCATTTTCCATTTTAGACCCTCTTTCAGTGTTTTTTTTCTGTATTTTTAGAAGGTTTTCCTCTCAGTGTGAGTGATTCACATTGAAAACATTTGCCATCACACACTAAGCGCCTGTGTTTGTTTTAGGTTCCTGTTTCAAAGCTCCCAAAGCGGCGTTTTGACCCGACATGAGCAAAATCTGGAGTAAAACATCCGAACACGGAGGCTGAAATCAAAGCGGCGGAGCTGAACGTGGGCTGCCGAGGTCTGGTACAACGTCTGAGTCATGCACGAGGCCGGCGTCTCGCTGTGGACGCTCCGCCGGCGCATTATCTCTTTGTTCGGCAGCGGTGACGAACACCAGAGGCTGCAGAGCGGCGGGAGGAGTGGTTGACATTTTCTGTCCTCGGGTAAACAGAAAAATTAGCGATGCCACGTCTGAACGAGTCGGGCGGCTAATTTTCTGAGCGCCGAACGGTGAAGGGCCAAAGGGTCGGGAAGTTTAACGAGAACAAAGTTACAGGGACACGAGGGAGGGAATAGATGAGTGGAAAAGAGACTGAAATGTGTTTATTCTAAGCAGCTGGAATCATCATACTAAACCTCTAAACACTAAAGGGATGTAGTTTTAAAATAATCATCAATTTACAACATTTATCAGAACCGGAAACGATAAAAAGAGAAAGAAATGTTGGATGGTAAAGCTCAAGATTGTGATATTACGTCATGTCGCATTTAAAAACTTGCCAAAAATAAATGATTTGCAGAAACAACTTTCTGTAAAAAACTAAAAATTCTGTAATTTTCTTTCTTTTCAGGAAGTCATCAGTGGTTCAGCTGCAACCAACACTTACACCACAAAAATTCAAATACCACTCGGTTGAACTGCAGGCAGTGTTTACAGAGAAACAGGGCCCTTCATGCCCCTGGTAGGGTCTCCCAAGGCCAACAGGTCCCAGGTGACAGGTCAGACCAGAAGCGGTTCGAAAACCCTTATGGATAGTTGAAGATCGAGGAACCGGGACCCACCATGAACCAGGCCTGGGTTGGGGCTCGCATGCAGAGACGGACAAACGGACAACGTGGGCTGGACCTCGTTTAGACCCACCACCTGCAGAGGGAACCGTAGGAGTCGGATGCAACGTTGATCGGGCGGCAGTCGACGACGGGGACCTCGGTGACCCGATCACTTCAAGTTTTGGCTGTTGGGAGGCGGAACGTTGCCAGATCGCAGACACGAACGTAGACAGATCATTGTCTTAGTACCCGAATATTTGCTGCGTGACTGTTGGTTGCAGCCGAACCACTGACGGCTTCTTGGCTGCAAAGAAAAGCACAGAATTTTTTATTTTTTGCAGAATGTTTTTAAAGCAAGTTATTTATTTTTCACAAATTTTTAAATGCAACTTTTAAACACAATACTTTGACACAATATCCTGACCCTAGGCTTGAAAATCCAGCGTTTCTTCCTGTTTTTAGGGTTTCCGGTTCTGGTAAATGGTGCAAATTGATGATTATTTTAAAAAAGACACGCCTTTCAAAGTGTTACTTCCTCCTGAAGAGTATAAAAACCTGGAACTCCCAACCTTTTAGCTCAGAACTGACGAAGCCTCCTGGATGAAACGTCTTCAGCAAACTCAATCAAGCCCAGACGCTACGAGGATGATTTTCAAACTCACTGCTGGGTTTACAGAATTTTCCTGACATGACTGTTGGTCACACCTGGGTCACTAGTGGCGCTACAGCTGTGCAAAGAACCGTAGAATTTTTTATTTTTAACAGAATCTTGTTAAAGCAAACTGTTTATTTTTGGCAGAATAAAGCGGTTCTGATGGTTCTGCATTTGGAGGCCTTCAAACAAACATCACACTCGCACAAATGTAAGAAATCCTGTTGGTTTACTTTCTTGCAGACAAACAAACCAAACGAGGACACACTCGGGTGTTTTCTCGCGTATCGTGTCCTCGAGCTTTAAAGTGTTTACCAGCCTGCGTCTTGAAAGAAAGGAAGTGTAAACCGAACAAACTCCGTGCGCTCGGATCTCGACTGACGGGCTGAAGAACGATGCATAAAAGGCTTAACGAGACAAAGCGCCGAGCAGCAGCTTCGACGTTAAACCAAAGCGCTCGGAACAAACGGAGCTCCGCGGCTGCATCCTCCAGATTAAACCGTTTCCCATCGGCGGCGCAATCTCCTGTCAGCGAACGGCCACAAAAACACGATGAGTGGAGCATCAGCAGCAATCAAGGCGACAACGCTGCATTCAAACACAATCAGGCCAAACAAAAACTACTCTCCTCTGCGTGAGTCGGCCCTTTCGGAGCGACATTTGGCTTCATTAGCTTCCCCCTAATGAAACACTCGCAGCTCAGGACGTCGGCTTCGTGTTAGATCACTGTTAAAACCCGCCCGGCTGTTTGTTGTTCTGCTGGAGGTTTAAGGCTAAGAGGCCTGGACAGGCAGCCGAGCGTGCAGGTCCAGTCTGTTGCAATTTGAAGGCTCGCTTGTTTAATAAGCGGCGTCTTAATTTGCTCGCTGGATTCGAAAAGACAGGAGGACGAGCAGAGAGGAGGTTTAAAGAGAGGAGGAGGTCAGGACAGAGAGGATTTTTGCTGTCTAATACAAAAAAAAAATCACACGAGTGAGTTTGTGCAGCAGGAACAACAGAAAAACACTGAAAAGGAAGATGTGGTTGCAACAAAACAACACCCGGGCTGCACAACAGTGGAATATTAATGGTGATTTTGGCTTCGCACGATTAAATAAACACGATCGACTGTGAGACTGACGTTTAAAATGCTCATAGAAAACAGCCCATGTAGATTAAATCAGTAAATCTGACATTATAACGTCTTATTTGACCCCTTACGTACTAATCTTTGGTCTGTCATCTGTCTGAGCTGCTGCAGTAACTGAGTGGAGACTAGAAGCTTCTCTGTGCACAGCTGAACGGCGAGCTTCTCCTGGAGTCTGAAACTTCTCCAAAATGAATCAAAGTTTGCCTTCAGTGCCTTAAAATTAGTCTAAAATGTCTTAAAATTAGTCCAGAATGATTCGCCCAAAGTAACTGAGTGGAGACTAGAAGCTTCTCTGTGCACAGCCGACTAGCTAGCTTCTACTGTAGCCTGGATGTGATGTGTTTAGGAACATCTGAAATTTGTAAATTGACAAAAACTAGTATAAAATGACTTCTTCAGCAGTATTGAGTGGAGACTAGAAGCTTCTCTGTGCACAGCTGAATGGCTAGCTTCTCCTGGAGTCTAAAACTTCTTCAAAATGAATCAAAATTTGTCTTGGGTGACTTAAAATTAGTCTAAAATGTCTTAAAATTAGCTCAAAATTACTCTAATCCTGCCCAGATTAGCCCAAAAAAGTCCAAAGTAACTCATAATTTGTTAATGTTTAAAAATTACAAGTCAAATTAAGTAAGTCTTAATTAGATTTTAGATTCAAACTAATCTTTGGTCTCTCATCTGTCTGAGCTGCTGCAGTAACTGAGTGGAGACTAGAAGCTTCTCTGTGCACAGCCGACTAGCTAGCTTCCATTGTAGCCTGAATGTGATGTGTTTAGGGAACATCTGTAAATTGTAAATTGACAAAAAAACTAGTATAAAATGTATAAAATGATTTATTGATAATGACTGAATGAAGACTAGAGGCTTCTCTGTGCACAGCCGACTAGCTAGCTTCTACTGTAGCCTGCATGTGAGGCGTTTAGAGAACATTGGTACTTTGTAATTTGACAAAATACTTGTCCAAGATGACTCGAAATTTGTCCAAAATGACAAAAATGTGTGTCCAAAACTCATCAAAATGTGTCTAAATTGAGACTAGAAGCTTCTCTGTGCACAGCCGACTAGCTAGCTTCTACTGTAGCCTGGATGTGAGGCGTTTAGGGAGCATCAGTAAGTTGTAAATTGACAGAAACCTGTATAAAATGACTCATAATTTGTCCAAAATGTCAGAAAACTAATCTGAAACTCCAAATTACCTAAAACTTTTAAACAAATCGTCTTAAAACTCACAAAGGATTGGTCGGTTTTGATAGTTGTGGCTGGTAAGCGAGTGGAGACTAGAAGCTTCTTTGCGCGGCTAACGAGCTAGCTTCTCACGTAGCCTGCACACGAGGCGTTTAGGGAACATCTGTAAATTGTAGCGTCCATTGATAATCAGATGTTCAGGTCATCTAAAGCTAAAATGCTACTTTGAATGTCTTTAAAAGTTAACTTTCATGTTTCTCTACGGTCATTTTTATTTTCTCGTCTATAAAATCCCCCCAGTGCTTCTAGAACCGTTCTTTCTTTCCAAACAGAGTCATTCAAGTCGTCTGGTGGATTGTTTTCCTCCAGCAGCCGTTTCCTCTGTGAATTATTCCCAAATTGCTGAGCTACAGTTTCCTCAATCTGCCGTTTCCTCTGCGAACACTTTGATAAGTTTGATCACTGAACAGCCGACGAGGACGAAGCAGAAAACGACGTCGAGTCCGGAGGTATTTTAATGGAGTCTGCTGGGAGTCCGGAGGGTCTGGACGCCGGAATAGAAACCCACTTCTGACCAGAACCAGGCCTAATTATCTTTTTATTTAGCTCGGCTCAGGAATGAGACCCGACTAATATTAGAAGAGGACGAGATGTAAATCTAGCCGGAGATGAAGAGCGTTGAACAGAGCGTCTAGAAACACGAGACGAGGCTCTGAAGAGAAAAGAAAAGGATCTGGATGAAGCTCGTTTCCCTTTAAGGACATAAACAGCCTCAGATCATACGTGTCCGAACACAGGCTGAATAAAGGACACGCTGTAAAAACCAGACAATAACTAGAGAAATCACTGACATAAGAAGCTCATTTTCAAGTTGACTGTAAAAAAAAAAAAAAAAAAAAAAAATTCTAAATAATTAAAAAAATATTTTTACCTATCGTCATTCTTTTATAATATTTGACAGCACATATTTAAATCCCCCAAAATGTTCTTATTTTACAGATATTTACCATATTTAAAAGAGAAATTTTGTATATTAATGATTTAAAAATGGTAATAAAAAGAAGAAAAAATAGGTAAATTAAAGACAATATCTATATTTTTACAAATAGTTATTTATTATTTGTTTTTCAACATTTCAGCTTAAAATTATTTTTTTATTGTATTTAAATCTGCAAAAAGTGTAATTATTTTACAGATTTGCTGTTATTAAAAATCAAAATTAAACACATTAAGGATTAAAAAACATTTTTTAAGTTTTACGTCACAAACTTTTCCTGTTTTGTTAAATTACATAACTAGTAAAATGTTTTTAATAATTATTATTTACATAATGACAAAAAAATAATCAGAAATCTGTATTTTTACAAATACTGATTTGATTTTTGTTTTATTTTACAACTTTTCAACTTAAAACTTACTCTTTTTTTACTGTATTTAAATCTGCAGTAACCAGTTATTTTACAGATATTTGTCGTAATCTGAAAGAACAAATAAACGTGTTTTATGTTTGGTTAAATTACAGATAATAGATAGGAAAATATGTATATTTAAAATAAATCTTGCTTGATTAATTAAAGATGTATTGTATAATTACAGAGGTTTATAATAATAATAATGACAATAATAATATTTTTTATTATTTTATGAATAATTTAGATTATTTGGTTAATTAAATACTGTATGTTTGGTATGATTACAGAGATTTATTATTATTATTATCCATAATTTTTATTTAATTTTTAAATTTTTAATTTTTTTTTATTTTATTTGAGATTTATTTGGTTAATTAAATACGTCTTGTGTAATTACATAGGTTTATTATTATGTCCATCTGTATCAGTGTGTATAAATTATTATTATTATTATTAAGTTATAGTTTACAGATTTTCCTTGTTTTGTAAAATCACAGAAATGAAGAAATAATTAAAAATTAAACAACATGCACATTACAAATCTGCATTTCCACGGATAGTGATTGGTTCTTCTGCAATATCTGATCGTAAAATTAATATTTTACTGCTTTTAAATCAGCCAGAATATCATTTCACAGCCTGACTGTGACTTTCTCCTTCTCTGTTTGTTTAAATTCTATTTGACAGTTTAAGATTCGACTGAACTTCAAACTGCTCTGCTTCACATTTGATCTGCTCCTCCGTCTAGTTGCTGCTCCTCTGCAGCCTCCGGGTGATGATCCGGGGGGCAGCGAGGGTTTGCATCGGCCCCTCGCCTCACGTCCTTCCCTGACGGGGGGGGTGTTTTCTGAGGGGATGCAAACGATGCAAACGATGCAAACGACGCGCACGAGTGAGTCACTTGTGTTGATTAAAGCCGGACGAGCCTCCTCCTCGCTGATTCATGCCTGTGTGTGTGGAAGCATGTGCACCTTTTATTTTGGTAGGCGGGCAGCCGAGGCCCACGCATCGCCATGGCAACGCTACGCTCGCCTGCCAACGCAGCACCTTCCACCTGTCATTACAGCCGCCGGTGGGCTGTCAGGGGATGCAGGTGGAGGAACGCGAACGGCAACGAGAGCTGCGACCGCACTCTGAGGGCCTCCATCCTCCAGCTGCAGGAGCTGAGCCTGGGAGAGTCCATCTGGGGCCACACAGCAGTGGACGGTGGCCTGCCAGAACCAGAACCCAGAGCCAGAACCCAGAGCCCAGAGCCCAGAGCCAACGCTGCTGCTCTGCCCTCCAGAGGGACGCTGGAGGTTTGTGTCGCTGCTGCTGCTGCTGAGGCCGGGGGAGGAAGAACCACGGAGGGTGAGGAGGCCCGAGGGTGAAGCCTCAGGCGACAGTCGGAGGAAGGAAGGGAGGAGCTGAGGACTCTGGGAACCAAACATCCGTCACAGCAGAGCCTCGTCCCCGTCCAGACCACATTGCTACGCACGTCGCTAGTTTTTCTTTCAGGGCAACATAAAACCCCTCAGTGGAAACAAGGAGAACTCAGAGATGATGCAGATAAAAGAGGCAAAAATGACAAAAAGAGACACAAAATTACACAAACGGATGGAAGAGAGACAAAAACGACCGAACAAAGAGAGACGAGACTCAGAAACGACTCCTGAAGATGCTAAAATGACTTTAAAATGGGCACAAAAGTCTAAAAAGACAGAGAGAGAACTTAAAAATGTCTATATAAATATAAATATATGTCAAACATCCACCACAGCAGTAATTTGTCACTGCAAAGTCCTGCATCTCTACACAACTAGAAGGAGAGAGGAGTGTGCAGGGTGACAGAGGTGGAATGGAAAAACAGAGGGAAAGACATGGAAAAATGACGAGAGGAGCTGAAAAAGATCCAGGTAGAACAGAAGAAAGAGACAAAGATGACACCAGTAAGACACAAGATCCAAAAACACAGGAGGATGTAAAAATCATGAACAGGATGAGGCAAAAAATGATGTTAAAATATGCAAAAAATGAAAGAAAATATGCAAATGATATGTAAAAATGACAGAAAATATTAAAAAAAGACAAAATACATGCAACAATATGCAAAAATAGCAGAAAATGTGCAAAAAATATACAAAAAAAGACAGAAATATATGTAAAAGTGACAGAAATATTTGCAAAAAATATGCAAAAATGACAGAAAACATGCAAAAAGATGCAAAAAATGACAGAAATTATGCAAAAAAATATGCAAAAATAACAGGAAAATATGCAAAAAGATGCAAAAATGACAGAAAAACACACAAAAAAATGACAGAAAAGATGCAAAAGCAGGCAAAAATGACGCATCAAAACAAATGTAGAGAGTTCAGACACGTCTTTATAAATATCTCAGCATTAAGTCCTGAACCTCTATGGAAACAGTACAAGAATGAAGGAGAGAGAAACTCAGAAAAACACAAACAAAATGCAAAAATGACGATAAAAGACACAAAGATGCTTTTATAATGGAGCAAAGAGACACAGATGACACCAAACACTACAAAAAAAGACGCATGAAGACGTAGAAATACCAGGAAAAATAATAAAAAAGAAACAAGATGAAGCAAAAAGAACACAAAAAGGTACAAAAATGATGCAAAAAGACGTCGACAGAACTGAAAAGTGTCTTTATAACTACACACAAAGAAGCAAAAACAGCTGAAAATGAGCCCAGGGCACAAGAACATGCAGAACTGACGCACAGGTTTCAGTACACTGCCTGCAGTTCAGCCCAAACACATTCTGAATGTCTGTCACATGACTGTTGGTCACAGGTGAGTCAGGTGTGGCTTCCAGACGTTTCATATGACGTGGTTAAAATATTTAGATTTAGATTTAAGCTCAGACTGATGAGTAGTTCAAAGACCGTTGGAAAGTTGAAAACCCAGTGATTCTTTGAGTTTTAACTGTTTATGACTCTGATAAATGGAGATACTGTGGTGGTTTTATGAATAAATACAAATAAAAGATGAATCGGTCAAAAACTGCTGAACTTTTTAACTTCTTGATTTAAATACAGAAAAATAGAGTAATTTTAGAGTTAAACTTGTAAAAAAATGCTTCAATATTTTTCATATTTATATTAATTTTTAAATTATTTTTAATTAATATTTGTATTAATATTTTATTAATATTTTTATTTATATGTTAAATTATTTTATCAATATTTGTATTCATATTTTATTTATATTTTTATAAATATTTTTTGTTATTTTTAATCAATATTTTAATTAATATTTTATCATTGTTTTTATTTATATTTTATTCATATTTTTATTACTGGTTTCATTATTTTTAATAATATTTAATAATATTGTTATTGCTATTTTATTCATATTTTTACTACTTTTACTATTATTTTTTACCAATATTTTTATTATTTTTTATCAGTATTTTTATTCATGTTTTTATTATAATTTTGTCAGTATTTTTATGACTATTTTCATTTTTATTCATATTTGTATTATTTTTACCAATATTTTTATTAATATTTTATTCATATTGTTAATATTTTATTTATATTTTTAACATTGTTTTTATCAATGTTTTTATTCATGTTTTATCCATATTTCCTATTTTATTTATTTTTTTATTAATGTTTTCATTAATTATATTAATATTTTTATTATTTTAATAATATTGTTATTAATATTATATTTATATTTATATTAATATTTTAAATATTTTCTATCAATGTTTTTATTAATGTCACTCTTTAAATTAATTAAAGTACTGAAGCATCTCTTACATGTGTAACTTGCTGTATAAATGATATATTTTTTACAGTGCACGGCGTCCTGAGCTGAGCAGACCTGCTCTCCACCTCCTCCACATGTCCATCAGTTGTGCAGCTTCCTGTCTGCTCAAACAACCAATCAGGCGGCTCCTTTAATTGGGGCTGACATTTAGACGAAGTGGTTCATGTGAGTCAAGGACAGAACAATTAAAACGCTGCTTAATGGGGCGAATCGAGCTATTCTGAGGAAGGAGCCTCCATTAGTCAGAAACCAGAGCAGATCCTCAAGTGGGTCAAGGTCGGACCGCTCTTCATCATCCTCCTCATCATCATCATCATCCTCATCCTGTGACGGGTTTATGAGCATCAACAGAGCTGAGAGGAGGATCTGACGTTGGACGAGGCTGAGGTGAGGCCCATCAGGAAACAACTTTAAGGCTGATTTAAAGGACAATAAATAAGAATAAACATGAAGCCTGACATCAACGTTTCACCCCGGAGCTACTGGTTGGTTAGAAATTAAAATCATGAAGGAAGAAATCTGTATTTTCACAATGTGTGACTTTAAAATCCTTGTTTTAAACTTCTAAAGTAGAATCAATTCTATTTTCACTGTTTGTTTTTGGTTGTTTGGGGTTTATTTTTGTATTATTTTTCATTTTCAACTTTTAAATTATTTTTTATTATTTTTATTATTATATTTATTGTTATTACTTTTAAACATTGCATTATTCCACCCTTATTTTAAAAGTAAACTTAATGTTTTGAATTAAAAAATAAGAATTTAAAATATTTAAGATTTAGAAATGCTAAATATTTAATTTAAAAATATCTAAATAAATATATGCATATATTGATAAATTAGTACAATCGTACAAAATTAAACAAATTATTATTATTATCATTATTTTACAGTTTTTAAACATCTAAACTTAAAATTTGTGTTTGGTTAAAAAATTGAAAATTAAAAACATATTTAGGAATTAAAAATTAGCACAATCACAGAAAGTAAAACATTTTTTAAATAATTAAAAATAATTAACTCTTTGCTCTTTCACAGCGTGTGACTGTAAAATTAAACTATTTTTACTGCATTTAAATCAGAAACAGACGTTATTATTTTACACATAATTGAAATTACAATAGAACAAACTGTTAAATCTGCCAAACAAAAATCATTATTTTCAATTTTTAAAAATCACTTCAATATTCCAGCCTTGTTTTAAATAATAAATAATACAATTGTTTGGTTAAAAAAGGTTTTAAATAATTAACAAAACATTAAAGATTCAGAAATGATTAAAAGTCACAGATGAAAATTTAATGAATTTACTTGTTGATTGTCAAACAACAAAACAAACAACAAGGATTTATACTTTTTTTTTTTTTTGTTTTACAGATTTTACCTGTTTTCTTAAATTATTAACAATCCCATCAAACTACAACCACAGAAAAAAATAATAAATTTAATTGTTGTCAAAAAAAGAGAAAAAAAGAAAAAAAACTACAAATAATGTCTACGGTAATTTTTTTTTAATTAATTAATTTATTTATTTAGTTTTGCAAAGTCTTTTGTTTATTTTGCTTGTTTGTTGTTTTTTTCCAGTTTGTAAAATTTACAGTTTTCCATCATTGATTCAAAACTAAAATTAAAGTTTGGTTGAAAAAAAAATCAGATTTTTTTTTTTTTTTAAATTACCCGATGTCAAAAAATAAACAAACAAAAAATAAATAAAAATGTAAATAAATTAGAAAATTAGAAATTAGAAAAGTTTGGCTGTAAAATTAATATTTAAATCTGATAAAGTAGAATTATATTTATTTATTTTTCTACTGTTTTTAAAGATGACAGTAATATTTGGTTATTAAATTAATCCTCTTTATTACAATATTTCATTTTGATGCATCATGTAAGCGGTCACATGACCAGAGGTTAGCCAAAGCAGTAATTTGTGATTTTTAACTTTTATTTTGAAGGTTTGGTTCAGGTTTCTTATTCAGAACTAACGTTTCGGGACCCGTCTATCACCTGAAACCAGCTGGAGTCTCTTGCTGCTCGACTCGGTCGAACACCTGAACCAGGAGCGTTTAAATCGTCTCCGCCTGTCGTTTCCTCGTCTCCTTTAGGAGATCAGAGAGGACAGAGAAAACAGAGGCGGAGCGACGGAGGGGGAAGAGAGACGCGGGACACAGAGGGCTCAGTGTCCGTCCGTCCAGAGGAAACAAGAGGCCCAGTGTCCAAAGTTCCTCCTGAGGCTGGAAAGTTCAGAGTCTGAAGGCCGTCCAACGGTTCTCTGCAGGTTTCCAGCCAAACGCAAGAAAAACATGCAGAGAGTCCAGAGAGGGGAGGAGGTCCTTTAACGCTGCTGCCAAGGTTCCAACAGAGAGAGCTCAGCCGGGCTCTACACTGTAAAAATTTATTAATTATAATAATAACAATATTTATAATAATAATAAATAATCGGGTTAAAAATGGGTTAAATATATCAAATAAAAAAATAAATGTGGTAAAATTTATATATTTAATGATTTAAATACAGTAGATGTGTGTAATTTTACAGTGGTCCAAAACTACTATTTGTAAAAAAAACAAAACCTACAGTTGTAAACAACATAAAGAGTTCTGGCCTGTTTTCACTACAATTAACATTTAAATTAATATTTCTTTTTCTTTGATCTTAATAGCGGAATTTAAGAAAACAGAAAATATTTGAACAGTTTTTTTTTTATAATTTTAAAAGACACTTTATTCTTAAAAAAAATAACTTTATGCTGCTTTAAATACAGTTATATAAAAGTATAATTTATTATATAAAACACAGATATTTGATGTTAACAATATAAACACTTTTGGCCTGTTTTATTACAGTGTAAATATTTAAATTATTTTTTTTCTTGGATTTAAGGAAATATTTGTACATTTTTTAATAACTTTAAAAGATATTCTATTCATTAAAAAATATGAAATAAATAAATACATGTACTAAAATTAATATACTTAATTATTTAAATACAATAGAAGTGTGTAATTATACAGCAACACAAAATTATTATTTATTAAAAATAGTTTTTTTTTACTAGTTGTCTGTAATTAATGAAAACAGGAAATATTTCAAAGTTTTAAAAGTAATTTTAAAAGGTATTTTATTCTTTAAAAAATAAAATAACCCTTTTGCTGCCTTAAATATGGTTAAATATGTACAATTAATTATTTAAAAATACTGATTTGGCCTGTTTTTACAGTGAACATTTTAAAAATATATTTTTTCTACTTTATATTTTGTATTAGTTTTCTGTAATTAATGAAAATATTGTTTTTTTAATTAACTTTAAAAAATATTTTAATCAATAACATTTTACAGTTAAAATAAAGTGCAATTATATTTAAAATAGAGAATTTTGTCAAAAAATAATTTTTACACTCAAATTAAATAATCTTTTGTTCTGCAATTGTATTATATATTATCTCACATTTAATAAAACAGGAAAAATCTGTAAAAATGTTTTAAAAAAACGTTTTTACTCAAATACCTGTAAAATAATATATTTAAAATTTTAAATGTAGAATAAACTGCTTCTGCTAGTTGCAGAAGAACAAACAACTGTAAAAATACAGATTTTTGATGACATTATTTACAGTTTTGGCCTGAATTTTTACAGCCAACGTGTCATTTTATTCTGTTATTTCCTGTAATTTAAAAGGGAAAGCCTGTAAAATAAAATACCCCAATTATAAAATGTAGATTATATAACGTGGGTTTTATTTACAGTGTTGTCCTGGGTTTTATTTTAGGCTAAAAATGTCAATTAATAGTTGTTTTCTGTGACTTTTAGTAGTTTATGGTTTAAAATAACAGTCAACTGTTCAAATAAATGACAGCTAAAACATTTTTTACAGTGTAAGATTCTGGTTAATGGTCATATTTTACATCCAGGTCAAACTTTAGAGGCCTCTTCAGTGAATCAGTGTTTTTCCATCAGCTGGAGTCGCACCGATGTTCTCCAGAGGATGATTCTATCAGACAACCTGCAGCTTTTCCTCCTCAGACAGCATCTGTGTTTTCTGTCCTCATAAAGACTGTCCTGGTCTTTCTGCCGCCTAATCCGTCCTCCAGCACCGTAAAACAAACACACAGGTCGTATCCAGTTTGTCTGATCTGTTTAAAACCAGTTATTTAAATCATGTTTCCTTCATGAGGAGCTTTTCCCAGAAAGCTGTCCACGCTAGCAGTTTCCATCCGTTTGCAGTCATTATGCTAAGCTAATCCAAACGGCTAAAATCAACCCCGTGAACCACAAACCAGGCTTCCTTGTAGGAAACTCCCACAATTTCTCCACTTATCAGAGCAAAAGCTGCAAAAACAGAAAGAATCATCAGGTTGCAGACATTCCGACGGTCCTTGAATGCATCATTTGCAAGCAGCAGCTCCATCATGATCAAATCTCAGCTTAATATAACGATAAAATGATCGTTCAAAATCTGCCAGAAATAAACACTTCACACTAAAAAGATTTTGGTAAAATCAAAAAATTCTGACGAGTTCAGCAAAACTGGGAAGCCAAAATTGCCTCAGCTACGACTGACGGTCACGTGAGGAAAATTCAGACAGTTTCCAACGCGCTTGGGCTAAACGTGACGTTCTGTTGGGGGGAAATAAAATGATCCTGATGAATCCTGTCTTTATACAGAGACACTCTCTGCATTAAACTTATTTTTAAAAGGTAAAAGAAGTAGATTAATGTCTGTAATGTTTTTTCATATATACACTAGAGGATATTTATTGATTCCCCTGTAAATTTCACGTCATCAGAGGCTCTTATTTTGAAAATCACACCAAACTGTGGTTTTTGCGTCCTGTTAAACCTCGAACTGTGAGTTTAAAGTCAATTCTTGGACACTATTCTGCAGAAACTTAACATTATTTAATGAAAAAGCTCTAAAACACCTTCTGTACTTTGGTTTTTAAAGCCGGTCTGAGCTGATCTGTAATGAAGTCCTGAGCGATCCGAAGACGTTTCTACTGTTCCAGGAGACTTTGAAAGTGTTTATTCCCTTTTCTAACTTTGAAATAACAACTAATGAGCAAATAGAGCCATCTGTGGGTTTAAACTGACATTATTATGATTATTTATGATAGAATTAGATCAGAATTAAGATATTTATCACAATTATTCATCAATTTTAGGGGCTAAATGCTTTTATTGCACTTAAATAAACAGTTCTGCTTCCACGTCGGCTTTTTAAGGGTTATTTTTATTTTCTACGTTGACGTATTTCCCTACAAAACCCCTCAAATCTTCCTGGAGCGATTTATTCCATCCTAAAACAGTTAATTCAGCTCAGTCTGATGAAAACTGATGCATTTTTTCGTGTCGTAATTTATATAAAACTTAAATATTTGAGTTTTTTCTTTCAAATTCCAGCAAAAATGACACAAAATAAGAACAAAATGCTTCAATCAGATCGAGAATCGCTGCTTAATCACCAATAAAACGACCAGATGAACTCATGGTTGTCAAATATTGCTAAAATGCATCAACAGCGGCTCGTTTCTCCATAAAACTGCGGAATAAACAAGTTAAAACGAGCTTTTCTGCTCCGTATCTGTGGTTTAACGTGGATTTCTGGCTCCGTTTTCGCAGCAAAAAGGTTTAAATTAAATAAATGTTCACTAGAAAACAGTTAAAGAACAGTTTCTGTAGCTACAGATGTGATTAGTTATTGCAGTTTAATGCAAAATAAACATAAAAGTATTGAAATACAGCTTAAACAGTGAAAAGAACAATGAAATAACAAGTTATAACTGAAAAATACCTTAAATATATTAGAATTTGTGTTAAAAATAGAAAAATTCAACCAGATAAACTCATTTTAGTGCAGTAGAGTTACCCTAAAATACACTTTAAGCCCCTTTTATTGTTTTTAAACATAGAATTAACATGTAAATTAAAATTTTTTGGCTCGTTAAAAAAAGGAATGTGGTTAAATCTTTTAAAATGACGTCAAATATGCTCTGATTTTGCACTTTTGAGTGATTTTACAAAAGCAAAACGGAGAAAAATCCGTAAATTGACGGTAAATTCGTCCAAAATATGTTTTAAAAAATGTAAAAAATTAAAATTCTACTTGTGGACTTGACCCAGGAAGCATTAAATCAATAAATATATAGATAAAGTCAATAAATCGTTCAGGAAACGGGAAAATAAATTGCGAAATCTCGTTTTTTTTGCAGGGTTTTAATCCCTAAAATGTTAATTACTCCGGTAGAAATCAAACTTTAAATAGCACAGAGGAGCTTTTAAGGTTAATTCAATCGTCTTTACTGGAAAACACCAGCAGCTTTTGTTTTAAATGTCCTCAAAATTCACTTTAAAACGTCTTAAATGGATGTTGTCTTGTGGTTTTGCTTCCAGTGTGTGAAATACTGTCGGAGCAAAGCGACTACAGCTTGTATTTTGCATAAAACGACGTAATTAACCAGTCAGAGGAGCCGTTTGTGCTTCATGTGTGAGTAATAAAGTGGACGTGGGGTTTTTGTCCACAACAACAACAGATTCACAAGCAGAAGATAAAAGAACGGCTCCGTCCAGCAGCGTCTGTGGGCCGTTTCTGGGGTTTAGCGTCTGTTTTATGTCCCATCAGAGCCTCCTGCAGGAGGTGGAACCAGATCTTCCTGCAGCTGCATCGATCAAACGTCGCCGCATCGACGTCCAGCCGAGGCTCGACTGCAGCAGCTTCCATCTCCGGAGCCGATCGGCGGAGGGAGGAGGGCCTCTGATTGGAGCCAGATTATCACCCTCGTCGGGCCGAAGCAGCTCGAGGAGGTCGTCTATTCTCCCCCCACATTAACTCCACTTCCTCCGCTCTAAAACCCTCCGAGACGCCGGCTCTCGACTCGCCGAGCTGCTAAATCACCTCCGTTAGCGGCATCGATCCGCCGCGTCTGGCGAGTCGCTGCTTCCAAGGTGCGTCCGGTTTATCCTGAGCTGACTGGTGAAGATCAGAAAGGACTCCTATCCGAGATTCAAGGCACAGTTTCACGGAGAAATTTGAGTAGGATGCAGATTTAAAGCGAGTCGATCGGCCGACTTCATTAACCGTCACATTAGTCTTTGTCATGGTGCCCGATTTTAGCTAAACCCCCTTAATCACTGCTTCTATCTGGGATTCAATGCGAATTTTCATTAACAGACTTACATTTTGAGTGTAAGACAAAGGGTCCAAATTGTACTCGGCCAGATTAATTTTTTTTTTACTTTGGCGGCACCATTAATCACCACAGGAGTCTTTGTCATGGTGCCCGTCTGTAGCTAAACCCCCACAATCACTACCTCTGAGATTCACATCAAATTTTTATAGACAAATTTGAGATTTAAGGATAAAACACAGTAAGTATGCAAATTTCAAGCGAGTCAATCGGCAGACGTCATTAACCGTCACATTAGTCTTTGTCACGGTGCCCGTTTTTAGCTAAACCCCCATAATCACTGCTTCTATCTGGGATTCAATGCGAATTTTCATAGACAGACTAAAGATTTGAGTGTAAGACAAAGTAAGGATCCAAATTTTACTTGGCCGGATCATTTTTTCTTGACTTTGGCTACTTTTAAAATTGCCAGCACCATTAACCGCCCCAGGAGTCTTTGTCATGGTGCCCGTTTTTAGCTAAACCCCCATAGTCACTGCTTCTATCTGGGATTCAATGCAAATTTTCACAGACAGATTTAAAATTTGAACGCAAGACAGAGTAAGGTTCCAATTTTTTTTGGCCAGAATTTTTCTTGACTTTGGCAGCACCATTAATCACCACATTAGTCTTTGTCATGGTGCCCGTCTTTAGCTAAATCCCCACAATCACTGCTTCTGAGATTCACTTCACATTTTCATGGACAATATCTGAGATATGAGGATAAGACAAATTAAGTATGCAAATTTCAAGCAACAAATAACCGACTTATCATCACCAAAAATGCAGTACAGTCGTCACTTTTCCATAAACCAACAATGCTATCTTGAACCCCAGACCCACAAGCCTCGCCACATACTTTGGCTAATTATAAAAATTGGCAGTACTGGGCAGACACCATTAACCGCCACAGGAGTCTTTGTCATGGTGCCCGTCTTTAGCCCGTTTTGCAAATTTCAAGTGAAAGTTGGCAGCGTTGACGACAAAAAATGGATTACAGATGGGATGTTAAAGCGTTGTCCTAGCCAATCCCAGTTTGAAAACATTTGCTCTCGCTCAGAGCCATGAAGTGTCACCAAAGTCTTTGTCATGGTGCCCGTTGCTAGCTAACCCCCTCCACAACAACTACAGTCTCTTAGGGATTGTACAAGAGCTCAAACTAAGACCACAACTGAAAGTAAGTCATGCACATTTGAACTAATAAATTAATTTTTGAACTAACTAAAAGATGTACAAACATGCTTTTTATGTACATATTAAAACTAGGGATGGTCTTGAACTCAAACTTAACTGTTGTCAAACAGATAGAGGATAATTTGTACTACGACAAAAGGGATTTAAATAATTTACTCAATCAATGATCAGCAGTGCTATGGATCAACAATCCTAGTTTAAACACACAAGTTCTAGTCGGAGGTCATTAAGCATCATTAAAGACTGTCATGGTGCCCCATTAAGGGCTAAGCTAAGCTCCCACAATGCCCTCTGTTTGCCAACACACAATTATCCATAATCCAAGCAAACACCACAACTGTATTAAACAGTAAGAGGCTCCACCTGGTGGAACAACCAGGCACTACAAGTGATCTACATCTTCCAGCATACATGACCTTAGTTTTCTACCTTATCGGTTAGTGTATTTTTACTCGGTTAAGCCTAATAGATTAACCAATAATCATTTACGTCTCTAAAACAAAGATTTATTGAGTGAATGAGGCTCACAATAGAGCTGCATGATGTATTGCTTCGGTAGCCACATTGACGAACACAACATTGGGACACCCCTCCAAATAACTGAGTCCAGGTGTTCCAATCACTTCCATGGCCACAGGTGTATAAATCCAGCCCCTAGGCATGCAGACTGCTTCTACAGACATTAGAGAAAGAATGGGAGCTCAGTGGACTCAAGTGTTGACACCTGAGCAATAAGACCACTGGTGAAGCTTCCTCCATACTAAATATTCCACGGTCAACTGTTAGTGGTTTTATACCAAAGTGGAAGCAACTGGGAACAACAGCAACTCAGCCATGAAGCGGTAGGACAAGTAAAACCAAGAGTCAACAGCTCCAGACCTCCAGACTCGGTGAGGCCTTCAGATCAGCTCCAGAACAGTGGTAGAGAGCTTCATTAATGGGTTTCCATGGCCCAGCAGCTGCATCCAAGCCTCACATCACCAAGGTCAATGCAAAGCGTTGATGCAGTGGTGTAAAGCAGCCGCCACTGGACTCTAGAGCAGTGGAGACCAGTTCTCTGGAGGGACCAATCACACTTCTCTGTCTGGACATCCCATGGACCAGTCTGGGTTTGGTGGTTGCCAGGACAACGGTACTTCCTGACTGCATTGTTCTAAGTGTAAAGTTTGGTGGAGGGGGGTTATGGTGGGGGGTTGTTCTTCAGGGCCCCTTAGTTCCATCCAGTGAAAGGAACTCTTAATGCTTCAGCAGACCAAGACATTCTGGACTATTTGATGCTCCCAACTTTGTGGGAACAGTTTGGGGATGGCCCCTTCCTGTTCCAACATGGCTGCCACCAGAACAAGGTCAGTAAAGACATGGATGATCCAGTCTGGTGTGGAGGAACTGGACTGGTCTACACAGAGTCCTGACCTCAACCCGATAGAACACCTTTGGGATGGATTAGAGTGGAGACTGAGAGCCAGGCCTTCTGGTCCAACATCAGACCTCAGTAATGGTCAAAGACTCCCATGAACACACTCCTAAACCTTGTGGAAAGCCTTCCAGAAGAGTTGAGGCTGTTATAGCTGCAAAGGGAGGAACAACTCGATATTAAACCCTACGGATTAAGAATGGGACGTCATTAAAGGTCATGTAAAGACAGACGTCCCAGTACTTCTGGTTATATAGTGAATCATGCAGTCCTAGTATAAAGCATTCTATATAACAGATAAATCTCCTCTAGCTTGTTAATTGTGTTGTTTCAGAGAGAATACAGGCTGTTATTTCACTTATTTCTCCTTTAACTTTAGTCAATAAGCTGCACCGTGGCAGTTAAATGCATGGCATTTTGACTTCCGGTTGAGTGAACGCTGGCGCGACTTGCTGCCGCTGCTCGCCGGTAACTAACTAACTATTTTTAACTTATTTTTAACCCAACTTCTTAAACTTGTTTTTGACGTGTCCGACTGTGCAGTTGCCTTCACTTCGAGGACCAATTTTATCTACCTCTGCGGTTGAAACCACTGTGTGGATTAAGACTTCCATCAGCTCACCTGTCTAGTGTGTCGGCTAGCATTAGCTCACCTGCCCTGTGCCGGCTTTCGTACCTGGTGTATTCTCCTGACGTCTACGTTTTCTGAGACCTCGTTAACAATGTGGATTGGCAGGATACCCATCTGGTCCGTGTGTGTTTGGCTTTTCCTGTCGCCTGCCCACCTACCAGTGGCGGGTCTGTACCAGTACTCGGCAGCCGAGCTCCTCCGACTACGTTGCCACCTGTCTGAGCCTCTGCCGGCTGTACTGCACCTCCACCCGGACATCGCTTCCCTGCCCTCCCGGAGATACATTCACCGTGGGTCCCGCCGGAGTTTCCGCACAGACAGCTCTACCACAATTGGATCCATCTGGTCCAACTCCCGACGCCCTCCACGTAACACCGGTCGGGTCGTTGACCACAGTGTGTTAGCCAGCCTTCCTCGGCTGGCTAACAGTACCACCAACTGCAACAACACCCCACTCAACTTCGGTCTGCTAAACATCCGCTCTCTCACGAACAAAGGTCATCTCATCCAGGATCTCCTCACTGACCGTAAGTTAGATTTTCTTAGTTTAACCGAGACATGGCAACAACGCAACAACTATTCTCAGCTAAATGACGCCACTCCTCCCGGGTTTGTTTACATCTGTCAACCTCGCGGCTCCGGCCGGGGAGGAGGTATCGCGATGATTTACCGCAAGAAACTGAAAGTCTCGCCGGTGTCTGCCCCTGTCTTCGGCTCCTTCGAATCCACTGTGTGCGAACTGTCTGGTCCTACTCCTACCATCATTGCAACCGTTTACCGCCCCCCTAAACCAAATAGTGACTTTTTAAATGACTTTGCTGCTTTCCTCACCCATCTATCCACTCTCTCCCCAAACATAATACTGTTAGGGGATTTCAATATTCACATGGACAACACTAATCACCCTCTTACCAGAGATTTTGCGTCCTGCTTGGAGAGCTTTGGATTACAGCAGCATACCAACATTCCCACGCATTCAAAAGGACATATTCTGGATCTAATCTGCTGCTCTGGTGTCACCCCTCTTGGCTGTACAGCTGACGAACTCCCAATAACTGATCATTTTCTCATCTCATTCAACGTCACCCTCACTTTCTCTACCGCTAAGCTCCCACGTCTCATCTCCTTCCGTAATATTAAGGACATTAACTCAAACGTTCTCACTTCTAGTATTGACCGCCTCCTGGACATTCATAATTTATCCACCCCTGATGAACTGGTTTCACATTATAACACTGGACTCCACGCTATTCTCAACTCACTTGCTCCTTTAAAAACCAGGTCTGTCTCCTTCTCCACCTCCGCCCCTTGGTTTACACATGACCTTCGACTCATGAAAGCCAAAGGTCGGCGACTTGAGCGGCTCCATAAAAGAACTGGACTTGTAATTCACAAAGATATGCACAAAAACCATATGTTACATTATAAGGATTGTATTGCACATTCTAAATCCCGCTATTACTCCGGTTTAATCAGTTCTCATGAAGGTAACACCAAGTCATTGTTCACACTGTTTAATAATCTCTCCCGACCCCTGGACTCTCTACCACCGCACCTAGACTCTACTGCATTCTGTAACTCCCTCATGTCATTTTTTGTTGTAAAAATCCAGAACATCCACCAGAATCTTTGTCAGAGCTCCTCTTCCTCCATCTCATCAGACTCCTTCCCAACCGCTAACTCCTTTTCCACCTTTCAGCTCCCCACACACTCAGAAATTTCAAGCCTTATCCGTTCGTCCAAGCCATCTACCTGTCAGCTGGATCCCCTCCCTACAGTTTTGGTCAAAGCTTCCCTCCCCTCTCTGGTTCCCCTCATCTCTGCCATCATCCACTCCTCTCTCACCACTGGAACTGTTCCTTCATCCTTCAAAACCGCTGCAATTACTCCAATACTGAAAAAACCTGGCGCTGACCCTTCCAACCTCAATAACTTCCGTCCTATTTCCAATTTACCATTCATATCCAAAATTCTTGAAAAAACAGTTGCCACCCAGCTCCACTCTCATCTATCTCATAATAATCTGTATGAACAGTTCCAGTCTGGTTTTCGCCCCCTCCATAGCACAGAAACAGCACTCATAAAAATCACCAACGACCTCCTAATGGCAGCTGATTCTGGCCTCCTCACCATTCTCATCCTCCTTGACCTGAGTGCGGCCTTTGATACCATCTGTCACACCACCCTCCTGAACAGACTATCTTCCATTGGCATTACTCACACTCCATTTGACTGGTTCACATCCTACCTCTCCGGCCGCACTCAGTTCATTCAACTCAAGTCTTTCAGATCCAACCCTACCTCCGTCACTACAGGTGTGCCCCAGGGCTCTGTCCTGGGGCCCCTGCTCTTCATCATCTACCTCCTTCCCCTTGGCAATATCTTCCGTAAATATAACATCCATTTCCACTGCTACGCGGATGACACCCAGCTCTACCTAACAACTAAACCCTCTTCCACTCTCCCAACCCCCTCCCTCACTGACTGCATTACAGACATTAAAACCTGGTTCAGTTCAAATTTTCTACAACTAAACAGTGATAAAACCGAGGTTCTCCTCATTGGCACCAAATCAACACTCTCCAAAACCCACAGTTTTTCTATTCAAATTGACAACTCCTCGGTCTCCCCCTCCCCACAGGTTAAGAGCTTGGGTGTCATCCTCGATAGCACTCTATCATTCAAATCCCATATCAATAATGTTACCCGGTCTGCTTACTTTCATCTACGTAACATTAACCGCCTCCGCCCTTCCCTCACCCCGCACGCCACTGCCATCCTTGTCCATAGCCTTGTCACATCACGTCTGGACTATTGCAATTCACTTCTATTCGGTCTCCCTCACAAGTCACTCCATAAACTCCAACTGGTTCAGAACTCAGCTGCCCGTATCATCTCCAGAACGCCGTCCATCCACCATATCACACCTGTTCTTCAGCAGCTCCACTGGCTCCCTATCAAATTCCGCATTGACTTTAAGATCCTGCTGGCAACATTCAAAGCCATTCATAACCTCGCCCCTCCTTATCTGTCTGACCTCCTCCATGTCCATATTCCCTCTCGCTCTCTCAGATCCTCCTCTTCCATCAACTTGTCCGTCCCCTCCGCCCGTCTCGCCACCATGGGGAGCAGAGCATTTAGCCGCTCTGCTCCCCGGCTCTGGAACTCCTTACCACCTGACCTCAGAAATATTGACTCATTTACTCTCTTTAAATCCACACTCAAAACCCACCTATTCAGAACTGCCTATCCCACCTGAGGTCAACTGCACCGTCTGTTTTCACCTGCACCGTCTGATTTTACTGCCTGATTTTATCATTATTCATTGCCTTTGTATTTTATTGTGTTTTATTGCTGTTTGACATGTATATTTTTTTTTGTGTTGTAAAGTGTCCTTGAGTGTCCTGAAAGGCGCTTTTGACAAATAAAATGTATTATTATTATTATTATTAAATGGCTCCTGAGACGGCGACGTTTTCATCTCGACTCCCTGACAGCTGAATGTCAAACAGATGATGCAGAGATGATTCTGGTGCCGGCGGAGCTCCAGTCCTACTTGGCTTCACATAGTCATCATCTGATAATGTTTCACATCTGGGTGACAGCAGAACGTCTGCAGCCAGCTGTTCCCAGACAGTCCTGACAGTATCTCTGACAACATGGAGACACTTCAAACTTTAACGCCACAGTCAGACGCTTCGTTTGCACCCAATTAAAGCTTCACCTGTAAAGTAAACACCTGATTTACAGAGCAGACAGCAGGAGGACATGTACCTTTAAATAAACCTTCTAATTTATGACCTGACGGATGTTTTGAAGCATAGTTAAACTCATCTCGGCGTCATGGATCAACATTTTAAAGGTTTTTATTGCATTAAATAATCTCTTCCTAATTTAAAATAACTGAGATGTAACTTCCCATCGCCGCTTTTGCTAAAAAAAATATAAACGCTGTAAAAAAAAAAGTATATATATAAAATTGTGAAAAATACATCA
This sequence comes from Dascyllus trimaculatus, assembly GCA_024666655.1. Lineage (NCBI taxonomy): Eukaryota > Metazoa > Chordata > Actinopteri > Pomacentridae > Dascyllus > Dascyllus trimaculatus. The sequence goes on along the minus strand of CM045458.1, from coordinate 28,076,395 downwards.
AAAACTGTTAAAAAAATCTATTTTTAAGTTAAAAAAAAAACAAAAATCACATTTAACAGATTATAAACTGAAGAATAACAAATCTACTGTGAATACATTAGAATAAAATAAAATAATGATAAAAGCCTGTAATTTAACAAAATAAAACAGTACAGACATGTCAGTAAAATTACTATAAAATACATCAATTAAATATATAATTATTTAGTTAGAAAACAGAAATTAATTGTGGACGTTTTTTATAGTTTTGACCTTTTCATTTGTTTTTACAGCGACGTAAATATTATAGTAAATTTATACTGTCCTGAAATAAATAATAATTTAACAAAACAGGCAAATCTGTAAATTGTTTATTTAAAAATAGTTTAAAATAAAATCTGTAGTTTGATTTTTCTAAAGCAAAACAGGAAAAAAATCAGCCAATTAAAAGTAAATTGCCCCCAAAATTACAGTTATTAAAATTAATAAAAATATTTTAAAGGACATAAATTAGAGCTAAAGCTACAGTTTAAAAAGTATAAATGTAATATAAATAACAAATTAAATAATTTTTAAAAAGTAGAGATATAGTATAAATTATACATTAAATACATTTTTAAAAGTATAAATATGATATGGATAATAAATTAAACAATTAAAAAACATACATATAATATAAATAATAAATTGAATAATTTTTAAAAAGTAGAAATATAACATAAATAACAAATTAAATAAACTTTAAAAATAAATAATAAATTAAATATTTTTTAAAAACACAAATATGAGTAAGAAATTAAATAATTTTCAAAAAACATAAATATAAATAATAAATTAAGTGTTTTTAAAAAAAACACACAAATATAATATGAATATGAAATTAAATAATTTTTAAAACTATAAATATAATATAAATGATAAAGTACATGTTTTTAAAAGTATAAATATAAATAATAAGTTAAATAATTAAAATACATAAATGTAATATAAATAATAAATTAAATAATTTTCAAAAAGTACAAATATAAATAATAAATCAAATAATTTAAAACCATAAATATAATATAAATAATAATTTAATATGTTTTTAAAATATAATTATAACATAAATAAAATACAATTTAAACTAAATACATAAAATAAATAATAAATATCAAACAATAAAATATATAAATGGTTTTAGAATGTAAGTTTTTATAATAAAATTGCAGCTAAAAATGTTAGAAAAACATTTATTTTTTTACAGTGCAGATGATTCAGTCACACTTCAAAACTACTCTACAACACAAGCTGTAATTCTGGACTAACTGAGCCACATGTTTGAGCTGGAGGACTCAGTTCTTTTGGTTTCTTACGTACGAAACCCCGAAATTCTAAACCGGTGATTATGACACCGAAGTTTCACAGTGGAAACACTCTGCTGCTTATTTTACTCTAATAAAACGCTACACTGCATCTTTAACTGCTTCTTTTATCTGAATATTTAGCAGATAATGTGCAGAGCAGAGCTTTAAAGTGAGAGCAGCTTCATTCTAAAGCTTTTAGAGGAGGATGAATCCAGATTTCGGAATAATCCCTGCAGCTGAAGAGTCGTTTTCACCTAAACTAAAGCTTTTTGTTGGTCCAGAGAGATCCAGACTAAAACAACGGTATTATTTTTCACCGGCTGGGTTCCAGAGCATCACGGTGGTGGACTGAGGAAGCAGTGAGGCGGTTATAAATATCCTGCAGGCCTCGGTCAAAGCCTGCTGCTGTTAACCGGCTGCAGGTGTGAATGGAGGTGAATGAGGGTCTGTGTGAGCGGCAGGGCGTCGCCCGAAAACACCGAACCCGAGCAAATAAACGTGCAGGAACATAAAAGCCGAAGCCTGCATATTCATGAAGGCCGGCAGGTTTGGGATCAAACGGTTGGAGCGCCGCCCGTCCGGAGCGGCAGACAGAACGCCGATTTAGTTCTACCTGGTCCAGGCCGAGGCTCTGTGCATTCAGCAGCAGCATAAACGCAGCTCTGTGGCCTGTTTGTGCTGCTGAGCCTCCAACACTGGGCCTCTGTGAGCCTCCAGAGGGACGTCCAGAGGCCGGCTGCTGCTCCGGGAGGCGACGGGAACATTTTCATTACTATTAATCCAAAAACGCAGAACCCGAACATCCTCTGACGGCACTGGAGGCAGGACCGTCAGAATTATCTTTATCTATTAGAAAAACACCTGAACAAATTATAAACGTTGGGTCATTAGTAGCTGCAGTTAATGCTACACTGCAAAAACAGGATTTAAGAAATATTTTACAGATGTTCCCCTGTTTTGCTGTTGTGTAATTACAGATAATAACTATTAAAATCACAGAAAAAATATATTAATTTACCTGTTAACAAAAAAAAAAAGCACAGGTCAAAGCTGTAAATAATATCCACATTTAAAATAATTTTTATAAAGTTTTTTTTACAGTATTTTTTATAACTATTAATTCATTCTTTTGGAACATTAAATCTTAAAAATGCACGATTTTGCTGTATTTAATCTGCTATTAAATGTCTTTTTTAAATAGATGGTTGCCCTTATTTGAAAGGAAAATATCAATATATAAAAAATTGGAAAATGTAAAAAAATATATAAAATAAAATAAAACTTTAATCGCTATTTTACAGATTTTCACAGTTTGGTTAAAACTATAGATAATAATTAGTAAAAATCAAAAAAAATACCTGTTGAATGTAATTTTTTTAAAAAGCAGAAACTAGTACAATAATATATGACACCTATTTTATAATAATAATAATAAAATATTATATGAAAAAATACAGTACAGTGATCCTCGTCTATGGCGGGGGTTAGGTTCCAGAACCCTCCCATGATAAACCTTAAATTTATTTTATTATTTATATATATTTTAAGGCTTTTTAAACCCTCCCCACACTGTTATTAACCTTTCCCACACTGTTATTAACCCTTCCTCCACTCTTAAACCTTCCATCTAGAGGAGCTTCTACAGTCGTGTCCGATAATGGAACTAGCGACGCAAAAATCTGTGATACAGTGAGACCACGACGACCGTATATTCAACAGATTCTGCTAATTAAAATAAACCATAAATGTAATTATTTTTATTGTATTTTTTTAATATAATGTAGTTTTAAAGTCAAACACTGTAAAATTTTTTGTAAAATTTACAGTTTTGGCCTTAACGTGTAATTCATGAATTTTTCCTGTGATTTTACTAAAAATCTGTAATTTGACAAATAAAAATAAGTAAATTTACTGGTAATAAACACATTTTTGTCTTTTTTTTAAATGTAGATATTGGTCCTTATTTAAAAGGAAAAGAATATGTAGATTAAGGATTAAACATGTAAAAATAATAATAATAAACTTGGTTAAAACTAGAGGTAATAACTAGTAAAATCACAGATAAAAATTACTGTTAAAAAAGGGCAGAAACTGGTGCAGAATGAAATATTATATTAAAAAAATGAAATATTTAACAGATGTTTGCCGTTACTTCCAATAAACGATATATATATATAATTATATTTATCATATATGTTTTTTAATATAATGTAGTTTTACAGTTAAATATTGCAAAAGTATTTTTTATTTATATTAACAGTAAATTTACTGACAAACTTTTTTTTTTTTTTTCTACAGATATTAGTCCTTATTTGAAAGGAAAAGAATATGTATACTAAGGATTAAAAATGTAAAAATAATAATAATAAACTTGGTTAAAACTACAGATAATAACTAGTAAAATCACAGAAAAAAATACTGTTAAAAAAGGGCGGAAACTGGTGCAGAATGAAATATTATACTAAAAAATATAAAATATTTAACAGATATTTGCTGTTACTTAAAATAAACTATATATATATATATATATAATTATATTTATTATATATTTTTTAATATAATGTAGTTTTACAGTCCAACATTGTAAAAGTATTTTTTTATTTACGGTAAATTTACTGGCAATAAACACATTTTTGGGTTTTTTTTTTTGTTTTGTTCTTTCTATAGACACTGGTCCTTATTTGAAAGGAAAAGAATGTGTATATTAAGGGTTGAAAAATGTAAAAATAATAATAATAAACTTGGTTCAAACTACAGATAACAATAGGAAAACCACAGAAAAAATAATGTTGAAAAAAGGCAATTATATAAAGAAATATATTAAAAATGTAAAATATTTAACAGATATTTGCTGTTACTTAAAATAAACTACATATATAAAACTATTTTTATTGTATATTATTTTAAATATAATGTAGTTTTACAGTCAAACACTGTAAAAGCGTTTGTAAAATTCTACACAGTTTTGGCCTTAATGAGTGATTTAAGACTTTTCTGTTATTTTACTGTGAAGTTATTCAAAAACTACTGGTAATAAACAGTTGTTCTGTTTTGTTTTGTTTTTTTACAGTGAGGTGGACGGAGGACGACAGACGCCCTGATCCTCCTCCAGCTCCTCCAGGCTGCTCTGCCGACTCCTTCCCCAGGACGAGCACCTCTGGGCTGGACTGTCAATCAGCCGGGTGGGGGGGGGCTGGAGGCGGAGGTGGAGGAGGAGGAGGCCAGACTGGAGCAGCTGTCAGCCTCCCTGACCTCCTCCACCTCCCCCTCCTCCACCTCCCTCTCACTCATCCTGAAGGGCGGCTTTCATTCCTTTTTAATATAGACGCTCCGGCTGCACCTGTCAGCCAGAACTCCTCCTCACGGCGGTGCTGGACAAACCCATCATTTATCAGCGGCACGCTTCATTTAAAACACGGTAAAAATCAAACCGTCTGTCGGAGCTGGAAACTGCAAAAACAGAAATAATCCTCAGATTTTCAACTTTCTGACAGTCCTTGAATGTGTCATGTGTGATGTGCGGCTTCATTGGGAAAATTAGCCAAGTTTAAAATTAAAATCCTGATATTTCATCAAAATCACTGAATTCTCTCCGTCTCGGTCAAATATTTGGCTTAATTTGTGGATTTAAACACAGAAAAATGTTGTAATTTTGCAGTGAAACGTTGTAAAAGAACAAATTAGTCTTTCGCTATTAGATTATTATTATTAGTTATTGGCCATTAGCTTGTATCTGTAATTTAACAAAACAGGAAAAATCTGTTAAACACCAGTAAATTGCTTTAAAAAATAGTGTTAAAAACGTGTTAATATCAACATCAGCCATTAAAATCTGTTTATTTTGAACATATTAGTTAAAAATTTGCCAAAAAAATTAACCAGATTCTGTAAAAAAACAAGCGATTGATGGTTACATAACAAAGAATCTGGGACTTGATACTGGATTGAACTGCAGGCAGTGTCGCTACTTCAGGGATTTCCTTTTTAAAAAAGACACGTCTGAGTTCTCCTTCCTTCTTCATGGTGGTTGTTTTTATTTCTATTTATATTATTATCATAGTTTTAGATTCTCTCTACATCCTTTGGTCGTTTTTCTCTGTTATTTGTGCATCTTTTGTGTCATATTTGCATCGTTTTCCTGTCATTTTTTTTGCAGTTTTTATGTAGTTTTTCCAGCTTTGTGGCGACAAAACTGTGTCGTCCTGCATAAAAACACATCTCTTCATTCTCTCTCCTTCTGGTCGTGGTTGTTCTGTTTCCAAAGAGGTGCAGGACTTTAGATTGCAGTAAAAAAAACAAGCTCACAGTGAGGAAAAACGGGACGGGAGCAAAGAAGCGGGGTTATTATTAACATCTGGGGGATTCATGCGGCTCTCTGAATTCATCCTGAACCTCCCCCAGAAGAACAAATCCATCAAATAAACTCTGACTTTTCAGATTAGCTGCGGCGCTTGATGAAATATGTTGCACAGATTTCAAGAAGCCCCGACATACGAACGTTTGAAGCATCAAAACCGCAACGAATCAGCTCCCGCTGAGCTCCAGTCAACAACCCGGACTCTGTTTTGTCACGACGGAGCAGCGGATGTCCTCCAGCAACCCCCGGATAAATCGGGGAATTAGCCGCCTGTTTGTTCTGGCAAACGGCGAGGCGCGTCACAATTTTAGCTCGAAAACTTTTCAGGGAATCAAACCGAAGGTCACCGAGCTCCAGGATGGAATCAAGGGCATCAGCCGCCGCGCAGAGAGGGGAAAAAACAGCGCCGGGGAGGTCAACAAACATCCACGACGTGTCTGGATCCAGTGTCTGGGCCTCGCAGGCTTCCAGCTGTGCGAGAAGCAGCCGGTCACCTCCGGACGGCAGGAGATGATGCCGCAGATAACAGCAGCAGCAGAGGGAGGTCAAAGACAAATAGTCGGGGGGCAGGCGAGCAGCAGACGAGAGAAAACATAAAGAAATAAAACAGCAAGAAGACTAAAGACTGAAAAGGTGAAATTATAAACAAAAGGTTCAAATCTGACAAAAGCTCAGATGATCCTTCCTCTAAAGCAACTTTGGTGTCTTTAATGTGGCCGTGCAACGTTTTACCCTCCTACTGCGAATGTTTTCGGAGTCAGACGTCGAAATTTTGCGCTTTTTCAGCAGGTTTTCCCATCATTTCTGAGCCTCACGACTTCATCAGCACAGCAAACAGACGCGTGACATGTTCAGGGCCGAAAAACACACTCAAGTCCTGATAAAAACCTGCAACCAGATCAGTTTAAGTTTAAACATTAACATCGTTTTCCACTGAGAATTTGTTTCTGGCAGAGGACCCAGTATAGAACCCTGAGGAACACCAGGCAGCTAAAGACGTCATTAGAACTGAAACTTTGCATATAAAAACCTAATAAATCTGAAAAAAGTTCCCACCTGACCTCCTCAGAATCAGCTGATTGTTTTGGTATATTCAATGAAAGCATCACCACCAATCAATATTATGGGATGTATCATAGTTTCATGTCACGAAGAGACAAAACTGCCGCAAAGACACGTAAAACGATCGAAACAAGACATTAACCGACAAAAATTATACACAAAGCTGATGCAAAATGTCAGAAGGGAGACCAAAAATGACAAAAATGAGACACAAAACAAGACAAAACTGATAGAAAATGAGAAAAACAGGATGCAAAACAACCAAACAAAATCAGATTTACATCCACTCTAAGTGTCACAGTCTAAACACTAAATATGACAACATTAGAAAGTCGTTTTACCATAGAAGGAATCGGGTCTAGAAGATGATCCAGGTATGAAGTGTAACTAAAAATGAGGCCTTTAATTTGCTGTAACTTCTTTTAAACAACCATCTATCAAACATGCTGGTACGAGCCTTTACACTCTTCAACTTTAACATGGTTTTCTACTGTGAATTTGTTTCTGACAGAGGACCCAGTATAGAACCCTGAGGAACACCAAGCAGCTAAAGGCGTCATTAGAACTGAAACTTTGTATATAAAAACCTAACAAATCTGAAAAAAGTTCCCATCTGACCTCCTCAGAATCAGCTGATTGTTTTGGTATAGCCAATGAAAGCATCACCAACAATCAACATTATGGGATGTGTCATAGTTTCATGTCACGAAGAGACAAAACTGTCCCAAAGACACGTAAAACGATCGAAACGAGACACTAACCGACAAAAAAAAGGCACAAAGCTGATGTAAAATGTCAGAAGGGAGACTAAAAATGACAAAAACGAGACACAAAACAAGACCAAACTGGTAGAAAATGAGAAAAACAAGATGCAAAACAACCAAACGAAATCAGATTTACATCCACTCCAAGTGTCACAGTCTAAACACTAAATATGACAACATTAGAAAGTCGTTTTACCATAGAAGGAATCGTGTCTAGAAGATGATCCTGGCATGAAGTGTAGCTAAAAATGAGGCCTTTCATTTGCTGTAACTTCTTTTAAACAACCATCTATCACACATGCTGGTATGAGCCGTTACACTCTTTAACACTAACATGGTTTTCCACTGTGAATTTGTTTCTGACAGAGGACCCAGTATAGAACCCTGAGGAACACCAGGCAGCTAAAGGTGTCATTAGAACTGAATCTTTGCATATAAAAACCTAACAAATCTGAAAAAAGTTCCCATCTGACCTCTTCAGAATCAGCTGATTGTTTTGGTGCAGCCAATGAAAGCATCACCACCAATCAGTATTATGGGATGTGTCATAGTTTTATGTCAGGAAGAGACAAAACTGCCGCAAAGACACGTAAAACAATCGAAACGAGACACTGACCGACAAAAATTATACACAAAACTACAAAAAAAACAAGAAAAATAAGATGCAAAACAACCAAAAATCAGCTTTACATCCACTCCAAGTGTCACAGTCTTAAAAACTAAATATTATCACTGTGAATTCGTTCGCCCGAGTCTGACAGAGGACCCAGTATAGAACCCTGAGGAACACCAAGCAGCTAAAGGCGTCATTAGAACTGAATTTTTGCATATAAAAACCTAACAAATCTGAAAAAAGTTCCCACCTGACCTCCTCAGAATCAGCTGATTGTTTTGATATATTCAATGAAAGCATCACCACCAATCAGTATTATGGGATGTATCATAGTTTCATGTCACGAAGAGACAAAACTGCTGCAAAGACACGTAAAACGATCAAAACAAGACACTAACCGACAAAAATTATACACAAAACTACAAAAAAAACAAGAAAAATAAGATGCAAAACAACCAAAAATCAGCTTTACATCCACTCCAAGTGTCACAGTCTTAAAAACTAAATATTATCACTGTGAATTTGTTCGCCCGGGTCTGGCAGAGGACCCAGTATAGAACCCTGAGGAACACCAGGCAGCTAAAGGCGTCATTAGAACTGAAACTTTGCATATAAAAACCTAATAAATCTGAAAAAAGTTCCCACCTGACCTCCTCAGAATCAGCTGACTCTCCATCTACAGCAACTTTAGCACATTTAATGAAGCCAAGCAATATTTTTACCTTCCTGTTATGAATATTTTTAGAGTTGCACGTCGAAATTTTGCGCTTTTTGATGAACTTTCACATCATTTCTGAGCCTCATAACGTCATCAGAGCAGCAGATGATGAAAAATACATTTAGGTGCTGTTAAAAACTGAAACCAGATCAGTTTTAAATCCATCCAGGTGCCAGACTAAGCACTAAATCTGCTTTTTGTTCATCTATAAACAGCTTCGAGCATCAGTATTATGGGATGTGTCATAGTTTCACGTCACAAAGAGGCAAAATTGTCCCAAAGACGAGGAAAACATTCAAAACGAGACACAAAATAACACAAAACTGACCCAAACAGCCAGATTGTGAAAGCAGGTCACCGTATATGGGGTCATTTTAGGTTGACGACCACTGCAGCCATGATTAGTGGTACTACGACTCCTTCTATACCTCCTGATTACTGCACTAACTCTGAGGCACGTTCCTGTTTGTTTCTCAAAGCTAGATAGCGAAAGTAGATCACTGTCTTTGGTGTAACTTTAGGAGAATTTAGGAGCCATGATTAGTGGTACTACGACTCCTTCTATACCTCCTGATTGCTGCTGACACTGTGATTTCTGGTTCATCTTCCTGGATCCTTTTCCATCATTGTGAAATCATATTTTTCAGTCCCTTTAGCAATTCTTTTCAATGTGGAGCCATGATGTAGACATAGATAGACACAGTTTATGGGCCCAAAATTGCAAACCTTCTGATGTTTAAGGCTCATTTTTTTCACATAATTTCCAATGATAACTCCTTTGCTAATTCTGAGCTGCTTGTCCGTTTGTTTTCAAAGCTAGATTTTCAAAGTAGTTCACTGTCTGTGGTGTTATTTTAGGAGGACGACCACTGCAACCATGATTAGTGGTACTACAGCTCCTTCTAGACCTCTTGATTACTGCTTTTACTGATTTTTAGCTGATCTTCCTGGATCTTTTTCCATCTTTGTGACGTCTCACAGTCAGATTTTTCAGATCCTCTATAGGAATTCTTTCCCATGTGGAGCCGTGGGGTTCTTCACTGTCAGGATTATGCGTTCACTACATGGTTCGCATCGCTAATTTTACAACCGTGTTCACGCAGCTGAGCCGATGGAAGTCACAGGTGGATTGAGCTGTGTTGGGTTTCTACTTTTAGGCCTGTATTTGCAGCATAGTCTTCACAAAGTGCTTGATCCTAAGAGGAAATACTCGAATGTTCAACCTGGAAGAAAAGCAACAACTAGCTGCTCCGCTAAAGATATAAACCTAAACAGGACTTCCAACAAACACACATCATCTCCACAGAGCGTAAATCAACCCCACATTCGCAGTTTGAGGCAACACTGAGGTATTTTTACTGCACAACGGAGAGAACGCCGGATAAAACCTGTTTCCATCCGCGTTGAAAAGCTTCAACAGCAGCTCTAGAGCCAGAATTTGTGCTGCAACGGTGATTCAAAGGCGCTGAACCTCTTCTGCATCATCCACACAGGAGCATGTAGGTGGATTATTATGGGATATCAGGGTGATTCAAACACAGACCTGGAGGTGAGATGATGGGAGATTATGAAAACACTGATGCTTGCTGAATATTTCTGTTCCGCACAGCCACAGAAACGATCTCCGGGATTCAGATCGCTCAAGTCAACGCACCACCACAGTTGAGGCATAGTTCCAAGGAAGCAGCACTTTATCACTTTCAAAACACTCTGACTGCAGCCGCGCAACTCATTTTCTATTTGCTGATGATGGAATGTAAAGAAAACCCACCTGACTGCTAACAGCCTTTAAAGAAGCTGCAGCTGCTGAACATCCATTTATGTTATAGCCATCTAAGCTAGCTACGTTAGCTTCACAAAGCTAATAGTTTCTGTGGTTCAGACGCTGAAATTTGAGGCCGTTCGAGCAGCAACATCTCGGAAACTAATAAAGATAAAAACCTGACATTTTCACCGTTGTTTCTCGTCATGTCATTGATTCAGAATCTGCAATATCGGACGAACAGATCAAATATTCTCCGATTGTGGAGGAGCTGAAGTGTGAAAAGAAATCCGTCGTGAAAAGTCACATTTGAGCTCATATTAACTTAAAAAAAAAAAGATAATACAGACGTCAGCTGGTGATGTTTTCTGAATTATATGTAGCTGCATGTCACAATAATACAAAACATTTAGAATAGATAGAGGTTTTCAATTTTATATTAAGTTATATCAACTTAAATTTAGTTTTAAATCAGAAATGTAATTTACAAACCGCATTAAGTTATTATTATTATTATTATTATTGACATTATTACGTCAGCACATTTAAAAGTTCGTATAAATAATTAAATTAGATTATTATTTTTTTAAATCTTGAAACCATGTATTTAACTAAGTGGTGTATTGTAAAATAAATAAATAAAATAAATAAATAAAAATAATAAATATGTAAAAAAAAAAAAAAAAAACTAAAAATGGCAGCAAGTTGAAAACCCGTTGAATAATGTAATGTTTAAAATAATTATATTAGATTTTTTTTTTTTAAATCTTGCAACTATGCATTTAACCAAGTGGTGCACTCTTAAAAATTACATTTTTAAAAAACTAAACATATAGAACAGTTTTAATGTGAAATACTCACACTATGCTACATGAAAATGTTATTTAATTTACCTGTTTGAGCATTTTTGCACTAGAAAAATTTAAATATTCAGTTTCAAAATGGCCTCAGAACTTGATGCATGAAGCTACAATTGCACGGATACTTTTTAAAAATCTGTAGCTTGTGATAAGAAATAGTTTAAAGCAAATCGGAGGTGGTCGAGCAGAAGGCCGCCGGTGATTTGTGCCTTTAAGGAGAAAGACAGGCGCTATTTTCGTGTTTGATGTGAGGCAAATGAACCCAAACGCGTCCTCCTGCCGCTTAATAAAGACAGAAAACTCACATGATCCTCATTTTCCGAGACTAATCTTCAAGAGGAGTCTGACAGGACGTGATTTAGTCCGATTTAAGGCCTCTTGGTTACACCGAGTTGCTGTTTTATCGTCTTAAAGACACAGAGCTCGTCGACCTGCAGGCTCCACATGTGTGCAGAAAAACCCTGGAAAGGAAGATCTGGTAGCAGGAAGGCAGATTTAAGAGACTGTTCCAGCCACAGGAAGGATGAAGCTGATGAGAAATAACAGGTTAGATGACGAGGGCAAAGACAAATCTGAATATCGGCCACTGTTTCGGAAATCTTGCACCAGATCTTTCACCACCAAATGAAGCTGCTCCAGTCATGTTTGGAGGATTCCTGGATTGTAGCGTCAAGTTTTGCTCCCAGTATCATGCAGCCATGTGGAGAGGAACTCTACTTTGGAAGGCAGCATCAGAGCACAGGAGAAGCTGCTTTCTATAGATGGTTTTTAGTTCTCCTTGCAGATTCACCTCCATCACTCCGGGCTGATGCCTTCTTCCCAGACACAGTCACTCGTGTGTTTTCCCAGCATTGTGCGGCTCTAATCTGCACATGTGAGGCGACACAAGGCTCAAACAGTGACGGTTTCAACCCGTCCTGTGTTCAGGAAGTCGTTTCAACCTTCCTCCTTCTAATTTGTGCCGCCACAGCTTGTCTGGTAGGTAACGACCAGCAGCACAATGCTTCCCCTGAGTGGAGTTTTACCCACGAAAAGCACCATAATTACTGCACTGTGTTCCTGAAACCAGCTCCTCTTCATGCTCAGGAGAAACTCCACAAACTCTCAAGTTAAAACAGCCCATAAACGCCTGCATGAAAACTTAGTGGCTGCTTTATCAGAGCGGCGGGACACACTGCAGCATTCATCAGCCGGAGCCTTTCACCAGCTCCTGTCCATAAATAAAAGTGTTGCAGGGAGCAGCCGCACTCCGTCAGCCTCTCTGTGATGTTTCACTTGATTTACCAGCAGCTCTTATTGCTTACAACCGCCGCTGAACGCCCAGAATCCAATACAACAGAGCCCTGCTTCGTCTCCACAGCTGAGACTCTGCCATCAGGCACACCTCCAGGCGTTCAGGGATCCCACCTGGACACATCTGGTGCAGACGAAAAGTCAGTTTGTGCCAATGGATCCTGCAGGTTGTGGCTTCAATCCAGTGACCACAAGCTCAGGAAATCACAAAAAAAGCCACCAATGCAGCAGCTTTGAGCCTCAACATCTCCTGAAGCCTTGCAGAAATGATTTAATCAGCGAGTTTAAGTGAATCAACGCGTCTCCTTCTGGAGGAAAGTGAACGTTTAATTGGATGTAATTGAACCAAATTGGCATTAATTAGCAGTGCGGATTCACAAGTGCACTTCTGGGTCGTTTGCAGTGGAGAACAGGAGAAAGTTCGAGCATCACCTTAATGAGGAAGAGGGATTAGAGGGAGACATGAGCATCTGAGTGATTATAACTTGAGTATTTGTAATTTACAAGCGACATCTTAACAGAAGAATCTCCAAATTACGCACTGGGGGTCTCATTTTTACTTCAATACAATCCCATTTTTGTTATTTTTCAAGAAGTTAGCTGATCCGTCAGTTTAATTTGTGATATTAATTGCTTCTCTGCCTCTCTGAAACCAGCTAAAAGTGGATCTTCTCGGCGTGAGAGCGGAGAAAGACGCTTCACACGTTTGGCGCTGCTGATGCGCAATTACGCATAAGCGCTAAAATTCACCAAAATGGCACCAGCATCTCCAAAAAAACCCAAAACAAGACGCAGTTAATCCACCAGCGCACAGAAATCAAACTTCACAGCAGCGCACGCTTCGCCGTTTTCACTCCAGTCTGTCAGAAAGCAGCCACCTGAAAATGTCGCATCAAGAATCAGCGTCGCCAAAATCCAAACTTTTTTGCCTGGACGGCGCTCGTCTTCCTCCTCCTCCTCCTCCTCCTCCTCCTCCTCCTCCTCCTGCTCGGCTGTGTTTGTGTGTGAGACAGAAGCGATTTAAAAAAAGAGAAGCGTTTCATTCCTTACCGGTCCCGTTCCGTTTCCTACTTCCCCCGGTGCTCCGTGTCGGTGCCCAGCTACAGCGGGAACAGATGCGTAAAGACTGGCGGCCCAGGCGAGCGGAGGACCTGTCCAGAGCAGCGGTTCGGTCAAGCTGGGCGCAGGAAGAGGCTCTGCAAGAAGGAGGGTTTCACAATGAAGGCATGCAAAGCTTCTGCACCACAGCTGTGAATATGAGGAGATAAAAAAGATGAGAAATAACAAGAAATAAGGTTGTTTCACGTTTAAATACTTGGCACGGGTCGTAAAAACGCTCTAAAGGCGCATTAAGATGCCATAAAAAGAGGAATTTACTTTATTTTATGTCTGGAGCTGACTGAAGCTCGACTCACATGGACATTTATTTTGAAATTCAACACCAGATGTGTGTTTTTCTGGCTGCAGTTTGACTTTAATCAGCTCAGCCGCGGATCAGCTGCTGACTCCAGCTGAGCTTCATCCAACCACGTCGTTCTTCACACCTGAGAGTTTAATCACCGCTGACGGTGCTCACATCTTCCACTCCTCAGTTCACTTCACAGCACGAAATGTGGGTTTAGGGTATTTGTCAGACCGCATTTTGCACCAACACACACTCAGAATTCACGTTTTAGGCTCAACAACCGTAAATAAAAACAAAAATGAGAGTTTGCGTCAATATTTTGGAGCTATAATATTTTTTAACGACATTTTGCATTTGAGTTATTGGAATTAGCTTTTCCTCTACAGTCAGGTCTATTTTTAATAAGACATATTAATCATATGAAGTTATTAAGACATGTTAAGATAGAGGTTTTCAGTTTTATATTAAGTTATATCAACTTAAATTTAGTTTTAAATCAGAAATTTAATTTACACACAGCATTAAGTTATTATTATTATTATTATTATTATTATTATTATTATTATTATTATCATTATTATGTCAACACAAATTTAAAAGTTCATATAAATAATTAAATTAGATTATTTTTATTTTTTAAAATCTTGCAACCATGTTTTTAACTAAGTGGTAGATTGCAAAAATTAAATAAATGTTTTAAAATAATTAAAAATAATAAATAGGTTTTAAAAAATTGCCAAAATCGCAGCAAGTTAAAAAAAAAAAAGGTTGAATAATATAACGTTTAAAATAATTTTAAAAAAATTAAATATTACAGCTATGCATTTAACTAAGTGGTATATTGTAAATAAATAAATAAATAATTTAAAAAAAATAATAAATCTGTAAAAGATACTGCAAAAATGGCAGCAAGTTGAAAACCGTTGAATGATGTAGCGTTTAAAAAGTGTAAAAAAAAATCTGTAAAATCTTCATATTTTAACTGATTTAAATACAATTTAAAAAGTGTAATTTTATAGTTATACAGTGTAAAAGACAAATAAAAATACAGATTATTGATGTGGACATTATTGATAGTTTCGGCCTGTATTTTAATTTTCTGTGATTTTACTGGTAATTATCTGTAATTAAACTTAAATTTCTCATAGTGTCATTGATTCAGAATCTCCAGTATATTTCTCCAGATAAATATATTTTATTTTTAAAAAAAGAGAGAAATATTTTCAATATCAGTACATATATGTGTTGGCTGGAGGTCATTAAGCCCCTCAGAAGACTTTGTCATGGTGCCCGTTTACTAGTTAAACCCCTGACGTTGCTCTTTCCCCACCCAAATGGAGCGGCCCACCTCCACCAAGTCAACTGGTGGTATTTCCCAAACCACATGTCACAATAAAACGAAATAAAACATATAAAACACTTGTTGATCTGAAATACTTGGTCAGAAAAATTAAAAGAAAGTCACTTTTTCGTTACCGATTGAACACGTATGACGGGTCGTAGCGCAAAAACAAAACTAAGGCTCGATATTCTGATTTAAGTAGAACAGAGTAATGAAATTTAAAAGCGATTCTCAAAGCGTGACGAAGAAAAATGAGTTTAAATGCAGACATAATGTGGTTTTTAATCGCTTTGGACGTCACATATTCAGCTCAATGCATCGGGCAAGTGTCTCAAAAAGCGTTTAAGATATCGATCCAAGATTTCACAAATATCTTTATAAACATCGACGGCATTTCAGAGTAAAAGCTGTTCTAAAAATCGGATAATTCAAGATTAAATTTGGTTTCGTGTGGTGGCCAACCCAACTAAAGGGTGGGTTTTCGTGGCCACCCTTTAGCTCCGGCCCTGCAGAACATTCACTCTAAGGCAACATGACTTCAGCTATAATCGTCACATGAATCAAGACAATCTGAGCAACAAGGATTCAGTGGATCAGTTTAAAAATACACCCCAGAGCAGTTTAATCAGGCTGTTTATTGGAGCACCACACTGATAATAAAAGGCTACTCAGCTTTTGACCCCCCAAAAAAGTGGATATTATCGGTAAATTCCACTATAACTGAGGTGTTTGTGCTGCCAGAGTTTTCCCAGACTCTAAAATAACCCCTGCAGGAACAACAAACATCCCACAATACCAGCCTTGTCCTGTTCATCCAAGAAAAACATGTCTGCCCATGATTCATACGACTAAAACGCCACTTTTGGGGCTTTCTGTTTCCCTGCTAACTCGATCAGGGCCTCCTCACAGAAGCTCCGCTAACTGATGGAACAAACAGGTTGTCACCAGCGACTCCTGTTTACGAGCGCCGTACGTCCGTCTTCATGCAAACGTTGTGGCACGACCGTAAAAATAACCCAGAGCCGGGAACGCCGCCGTGGATGAAACTCAACACCGTTAGCGCCTCCGGTCGCTCCTCGGGCCGTCGGTGGACTTTAATCATTTGCTCGCCGGCGTTGAACCCACTGAGAGTAAAACTTGCCCACAGATCGGCCTCACAGCTTCCAGTTTCTGCTCACTTCCCCTGCTCTGGTCGTTCGTTCCCGCCTGCGTGCTCAGCGTCTAAATCCAGATTCGGAGACCTAAGAAGCATCTGACTGGTCGCTGTCCAAACCCGGCACCCCATTAAGCCGCCAAGCACCTGCCTCACTCAAGGCTTCAGGCCTCGCTGGTGCAGCTTGGCCTTTTGGGTGCTGACAGCGCTGATTATAGAGCGCTCACTGCGGTAAACAAAGAGATGGGTAAACATTTGTGACCTTCGTCCGGAGTCTTTACAAACCAGCGACCTCTAATTTAAATGTAAGTGTTCGATTTATCTTGCATTGAGTTACTTTAAAAGATCAGATTTGTTGTATTTTACTTGGCATGGAACCGAAAAATGGATAAGAAGTTAGCAGAATCAATTCATCAACACGTTTAACGCGGTATTTTGTTTAATTTCTCGCAAAAACTCGCATGCGGAAATGATAATTCACCATTTTATGAAGGGTTACAGTGAATAAAAGTAGTGAGAACACTAATGTGCAAAACAATGATTCAAAACTGCACCATTTCATTTCATCGTATGAACATCCAAAACCAAAAAATTTTAGGAAGACTGTATTTAAAATTCAAGTCCCAAAGTAGAAACTCCTATAGGCTGGGTCTATCCGCATGCCTACATCATGGCTCCTCACTGAAAGAAACTGACAGAGAATCTAACATATCTGATTGTGAGACTTCACAAAGATGGAAAATGATAGTGATTTCCAATCATCCTGACTGCATGATGTTCTAAAAAGCACCATGGATGCATAGTCCTGACAGTGAAGCACCCTCATGGCTCCACACTGGAAAGAACTGCCAGAAAAACTGAAAAATCAGAGACTTCACAAGAAGGAAAAGGATACAGGAAGGTCAACTAACGATCAGTGAAACACAGTCTCAGCAGCAATCAGGAGGTACAGAAGGAACCGTAGTACCACTAATCATGGCTGCAGGGGTCGTCCTCCCTAAAATAACACCAAAGACAGTGAACTACTTTCGCAATCTAGCTCTAAAAACCAGACAGGCAAGTGCTTCAGATTTGGCACAGGGGTTATCAGTGGAAAACTGAGCTAAAAACACCAGAACTTTCTGGGTTTTGGTGCTATGGATTATGTCTGCATCATGGCTCCTCATGGAAAACTAAACTGACCTGACAAATCTAAATGCAAGACTTCATAAAGATGGAAAAGGATCCAGGAAGATCAGCTGAAAACAACAGTGTCAGCAGTAATCAGGAGGTATAGAAGGGGCCATAGTACCACTAATCATGGCTGCAGTGGTCTATGGGCTGTATCTACCTGCATGTCTGCATCATGGCTCCACATGGAAAAGAATTGCCAGAGACATGAAATTAAAAAAGCTAACTGTAAGACTTCACAAAGATGAAAACGTTAAAAGGATCCAGGAAGATCAGCTAAAAACCACAGTGTCAGCAGTAATCAGGAGGTATAGAAGGAGCCGTAGTACCACTAATCATGGCTGCATTGGTCGTCCTCCTAAAATGACAGACAGTAAACTACTTTCACAATCTAGCTGTTTGCATCAGATTTGTGCTGTTCTGTGTCATTTTGCTTCTCTATTTTCCTGTTTTGTGTCTCGTTTTTTTCCTTTAGTGTCTCGTTTTGATCATTTTACCCATCTTTGGGACCGTTTTGTCTCTTTGTGACACAAAACTATGATATATATTCCATAATACTGATGCTCAAAGTTCAAGAAAATGAACAAAAAAACAGATTTAAGATGGAAAATGATACAGGAAGGTAAACTACAATCAGTGAACTACAGTGTCAGCAGTAATCAGGAGGTATAGGAGGAACCATAGTACCACTAATCATGGCTGCAGTGGTCTATGGGCTGTATCTACCTGTATGTCTGCATCATGGCTCCACATGGAAAAGAATTGCCAGAGACATGAAATTAAAAAAGCTGACTATAAGACTTCACAAAGATGAAAACGTTAAAAGGATCCAGGAAGATCAGCTAAAAACCACAGTGTCAGCAGTAATCAGGAGGTATAGAAGGAGCCGTAGTACCACTAATCATGGCTGCATTGGTCGTCCTCCTAAAATGACAGACAGTGAAATACTTTTAGATAAAGCCAAAATAAATTTGTTGGGCTCCAGCATGTTTGGTGTGAGCCTGACCATGACAACCACAGTGAATGCATAGTCCTGACAGTGAAGAACGGAGGTGGGAATGATGTTTTAGGGCTGCATGGGGGCAAAGGGTGTTGGGGAGACGACATTTATAGATGAATAAACCAAAATACTGTCCGACTAGATGACTCCCAGCCTGCAGGAGCTGGAAGAAGAGGAATATTCCATCATGAGAAACAAAATCACACCAGAGTTAGTAAAGAAGTGACGACTACATCAGATGGGGTTCAGAATATTTGGCGTGAACCACCACAGTGAATGCATAGTCCTGACAGTGAAGAACAGCATGTTAATGGGGATGATAGAGCAACACAACCCCTCCATCCCCAATGCTGAGTGCTGACTTTTGTTGCATTGAGTTCCTACTATGTGGCCTGTATTTGTAATATAGTGAATCTAAACTGTTATTTTCTGAGAGCAAATAACTTCAGTTCAACTTGACTTTACTGTGAGGTGAATTATCTGACATTTACTGCACACTTGTGTTTTATACTGCATATCAGAAAAAGGTGACTTTACAGTGTTGGACCAGGTAAATCATTCTCGTCTCGTTAAATGCCTTCGGTCTGGACTATTTTCTGCGTCTGCACTCCGCTTCCTCCTCCGGGCGGATAATTTGCCACAAGGTCTGTTCGACTGCACAGCGCGGTCCATAAATCTCGACGGCGGCCTCTCAGACGCCCACTCCAACGCTGCTCGCTCTCCGCCGCCCGTCAACCTGCGTCAACCTGGTCTCCACGGCAACCAGAGCGGCGCTCCGTGTCCATCCGACGTGGACTTTAAAACCCTTCTTTTAAAAAAAAAAATAGTGATGAGAAATAAAACGGAGGAGGAAAACAAGCCAACTTCAGCCCAAGTGGTGCAAATAAAGAAGAATAAAGGAAATGTTCAGTTGTAGACGGACTGGAGACGCTGAGAGGCTCCATTTACATCCCCTCATCTCTACAACACAGTGTGAGGCTTTAAAACTACATGCAGTGATATAAATGTGCACATTTGCAGTGCGTCTTGTGTCAAAAAGGAGTTTTTTGCTCTGAAATCCGGCGTCTAATGGTGGATTTCTGCCGTTCTTGCTTTCAAACTCTACAGGAAGAATCATTTTTTCCATCCTGCATCTCTTCATGAAAGCATTTCTTTATTATTTCATGCTTTTTTTTGGTTAAGTGCCACTTTATTGTGACTCTCGTGCATCATATTTTACATTTATTACATCCACAAAGTGCTTTACGGATGCGGCGGAGAAGGAAAAAATAAGAGCAGCAAAAGGCCGGTCAGTAAAAAACAGAAGGAGGAAGAGCAGGGAGGCAAACGTGCAGCGATAGAGAGAATGGATTTTCAAAATAAGTCAACACAACACCAGATAAAATAATAAAAGCCCCAAAAATGCCGCATCCAAGAAAGGGAAAAAGGTGAAAAGTAAAACCGTGCATACAGGGCTTGAATAGATAAATAAATAAATTTAAAAAAAATAAAAAATAAAATAAAATGGAATTGAATTAAATTAAAATAAAATACAAATTTAAATTAAATAAAAATAAATTAAAATTAATATAAAGTAAACTAAAATTTAAATTTAAATTAAATCAAAATTAATTAAAATTAATATAAATTTAAATAAAATAAAAATTTAAATTAAATCAAAATAAATTAAAATTAATATAAAGTAAAATAAAATTTAAATTAAATCAAAATATATTAAAATTAATATAAAGTAAAATAAAATTTAAATTTAAATTAAATCAAAATAAATTAAAATTAATATAAATTTAAATAAAATTTAAATTTAAATTAAATTAAATTAAATTATTATGTAAATAATTAAATAAATAAAGGCTAAAAGAGAATAAAATAAACAATAAAATAAAATAATCAAAAAATCAATTAGACACGAAAAATGGAAGATGCAAATAAATAATAACAATAATAGACGACATCACATAAAAGTCTATAGGTCGCATATTTAATCTAAGAAATGTTTAATTTCCTAAAACCAGTTTATTTTTCTCTGCTGCTGCCTCGCTTTTTAATTATTTATTTGAATCTTTTATCATCAAAAATAAATAATTCCAATGACATTTTACACACCAGTACTTATAAGGTTTACCAGACTCACAATATGAAGACATAAATGTTGGCTGGAGGTCATTAAGCCTCACAGAATACTCTGTCATGGTGCCCCTTTACTCGTTAAAACAAAAAGCTAAACTGTACACGGAGACGAGATTAAAAAACCAAACCACAAACAACAAAACACACAGAACGTCAGACCAGACTGAGCAAAAAACAGCTAAAGAGACTCTTGGTGAATAAATCTCTCAGGGTTCAGGCAGAACTTCAGAATAAAAGCCAACGTGCTGCTTTGCTCGTGGTTTCTTGCCTTTGGTGGGATCACCAGAGAGATAATTATCACCATCAAGGCGCTAATGGTGAGAGGAGTCTGGGATAAATCTGCGGGTGACGCGTTGAAACGCTGCAGGTGAGCAGGATTAACAGGCGGAGAAGCAGCTTCCTCCGACGTTTATCGACTCCTGAGAAGAGAAATGACTTAATAATCCTCCGACAGGCTGCAGTCGGCCTCTGGTTCTCCTGTCTGGGACTGACGGTCAGGAAAAGGAGAATCTCTGACGGAGACGTGGAGCTTTGACATGATGGAAATCTGCATACTGTTGGTGTAACGATAGGAGATGTGTTCAACCAGCTCTGACGTTTCCTTTTAATGTCTGGGACCCTGAACGCAGCTTTAAGGACGACTGATGTTAATCCTCTGAACCTCCAGGTGGTTTTGATTTGATAGAAGATTTTCCTCGTGCAATAAAAAGTTCCTTCTTGATTTACATTTTTAAGAAAATTCTCAGGATGTTTTCAGGTGTTTCTGGTAGATCTTAATGGTCCTAATCTTTATTTATTCATTCATTCACTCAGGTTTTTAAGTTTAGAATAGAATAAATCCATTTTTATATCCTAAATTTGTTTTTTTTTTACCTTGATATCCTGTTTTGATTCATCCATCCATCCATCTATCATCCATTCATCCATCCATCTATTAATCCATCATCCATCCATCCACCTATTAATCCATCATCCATCCATCCATCCATCATCCATCCATCCATCCATCCATCATCCATCCATCTATTAATCCATCCATCATCCATCATCCATCTGTCCATCCATCCATCCATCCATCCATCCATCATCCATCCATCCATCCATCCATCCATTAATCCATCCATCCATCCATCCATCTATTAATCCATCCATCCATCCATCCATCCATCCATCCATCCATCCATCCATCCATCCATCCATCCATCCATCCATCCATCCATCCATCCATCAGTCCATCCATCCATCCATTCATCCATCCATCCATCCATCTATTAATCCATCCATCCATCCATCCATCCATCTATCATCCATCCATTCATCCATCCATCATCTATCATCCATCCATCCATCCATCCATCATCCATCCATCCATCCATCTATTAATCCATCCATCCATCCATCCATCCATCTATCATCCATCATCCATCCATCCATCCATCCATCCATTCATCCATCCATCTATCATCCATCCATCCATTCATCCATCCATCTATCATCCATCCATCCATCATCTATCATCCATCATCCATCCATCCATCCATCTATCATCCATCATCCATCCATCCATCCATCCATCCATTCATCCATCCATCTATCATCCATCCATCCATTCATCCATCCATCCATCATCCATCCATCCATCATCCATCCATCCATCATCCATCCATCCATCCATCTGGTATTGTTGCCACTGTGCCTATAATTTTCTTAATATTATACATCTGTAAAATAAAATCTAGATCACATGGTTTTTTCATGGACGGACATTTCAGAAAACGTCACAGTGATGTTGAAATAAGCTGCTCTATCAACTATGTGCACAGATTAAGTTAAGTGTTTTCAGTGTTTGTGCCTTGATTGTGGTGAACTCAGCTGGAATACGATGAATCAAAGCAGCGTTCAGGTTGTGGTGTTTTGCCGTAACCTATGAGTGCAGCCAGATGCCAGCAGCGCCCACCACCCTTCTGTCTTCTGTGATTTATAACTTGGCGGTTAACCTCCCGGAGCTGCTGGTGACTTTCATGGCGTTTTTCCCGGCGAGGCAGCAGCAGAGGAACAAAGCCTCGCAGCTCTGAAACCACCGCTACACAGGTTTTACTCCGCCGGGACGTCGAAGCTATACATATTAATAAGCAGGATGCCTATTCTCACACCTTTCACACAGAGGAGTTGAACCGCTGACAGTCTAGCGAGCTGCTCACCCTCCGGCATGGATACCTGACGCGAGCGTTCTTCCATGCGCAACCTCTAAAAATAGTTTATTGCACAAAGTCTGCAGAGAATAACATTTTAAATGGACCTAAGAATCTCTCATCTGCTGCGTCTGAGCAACGACCCCCAGCAAAAGTAGAGAAAAGCACTTCAGCAGGCGGAGGCGGAGGCCGCTTCGCTCTTGAACCCTCATCATGATGATTGCCGACCGGGTCTCAGCAGGTTTAATTGTCAGAGTGACGCACGAGAGTCTCTCTGAGCTCCCCGAAGAACAATAAACCACCAGACGCTTTTCCTTTAGCGCCGATGCTGTCGAACAAATGTGAGGTTCAAAATCAGTCAAGTGTCAAATCACTCCAAATTAATAATAACTGCATTATTTCTACGATGAACGGTTAAATTGTTCCTCTTATTTTGGAGAAACTATATTTAAAATACTATAATATGCAACAGATCTGAATGAGCCGAGTCCACCTGTGATCTCCAATCAGCATAACTGCATTCAGTTTCTCAGTTTTGGATCTGCATGTCTGCATCATGGCTCCACATGGAAGAGAACTGAACAGACAAACTGAAAAATCCAAGGGTTCGATGTTACAAAGATGGAAAATGATAGTGATTTCAAATCAGCCTAACTGCATGAACGTGGCTCTAAAATGAGCACCAGTGAATGCATAGTCCTGACAGTGAAGAACCCCATGGCTCCACATGGAAAAGAATTAACAGAGGAGTTGAAATATCTAAGGTTTGGACTTCACAAAGATGGAAAATAATAGTGATTTCCAATCGGGCTAACTGTATGAACATGGTTCTAAAATGAGCACTAGAACTATGTAGTGATTGCATAGTCCTGACAGTGAAGAACCCCATGGCTCCATGAGGAAAAGAATTAACAGAGGAGTTGGAATATCCAAGGGTTGGACTTCACAAAGATGGAAAAGGGTAATTATTGCCAATCAGCCTAACTGCATGAACACAGTACTAAAATTAGTTGTCGTGAATGCATAGTCCTGACAGTGAAGAACCCTATGGCTGCACATGCAAAAGAATTGCCTGAGGAGCTGAAAAATTTAAGGGTTAGACTTCACAAAGATGGAAAAGGATAGAGATTTTTCATCACTATCTTTCCATGCCGGAGGGTGAGCTGCTCGCTGACCTAACTGCATGAACATGGTTCTAAAATGAGCACCAGAACCATTTAGAGAATGCATAGTCCTGACAGTGAAGCACCCCATGGTTCCATGAGGAAAAGAATTGCCCGAAGAGCTGAAAAATCCAAGGGTTAGACTTCACAAAGATGGAAAAGGGTAATGATTTTCAATCAGCCTAACTGCATTACCACAGTACTAAAATTAGCTGAAGTTAATGCGTAGTCCTGACAGTGAAGAACCCTATGGCTCCACATGGAAAAGAATTGTCTGAGAAGCTAAAAAATCACAAGGTTAGACTTCTCAAAGATGGAAAATGATAGTGATTTCCAATTGATCTAACTGCATGAACAAGGTTCTAAAATCAGCACCAGAACCATTTAAAGAATGCATAGTCCTGACAGTGAAGAACCCCAAGGCTCCACATGGAAAAGAATTGCCCGAGGAGCTGAAAAATCAAAGGGTTAGATTTCACAAAGATGGAAAATAATAGTGATTTCCAATCGGGCTACCTGTATGAACATGGTTCTAAAATCAGCACCACAACCATGTAGTGATTGCATAGTCCTGACAGTGAAGAACCCCATGGCTCCATGAGGAAAAGAATTGACAGAGAAATTGAAATATCCAAGGGTTGGACTTCACAAAGATGGAAAAGGGTAATGATTTCCAATCAGTCTAACTGCATGAACACAGTACTAAAATTAGTTGTCGTGAATGCATAGTCCTGACAGTGAAGAACCCTATGGCTCCACATGGAAAAGAATTGCCTGAGGAGCTGAAAAATTTAAAGGTTAGACTTCACAAAGATGGAAAAGGATAGTGATTTGTCATCACTATCTTTCCATGCCGGAGGGTGAGCTGCTCGCTGACCTAACTGCATGAACATGGTTCTAAAATGAGCACCAGAACCATTTAGAGAATGCATAGTCCTGACAGTGAAGAACCCAATGGTTCCATGAGGAAAAGAATTGCCCGAGGAGCTGAAAAATCAAAGGGTTAGACTTCACAAAGATGGAAAATGATAGTGATTTCCAATCGGGCTACCTGTATGAACATGGTTCTAAAATGAGCACCAGAACTATGTAGTGATTGCATAGTCCTGACAGTGAAGAACCCCATTGCTGCACATGGAAAAGAAATGCAAGAGGAGCTGAAGAATCTAAGGGTTAGACTTCGCAAAGATGGAAAATGATAGTGATTTCCAATTGACCTAACTGCATAAACATGGTTCTAAAATGAGCACCAGAACCATGTAGAGAATGCATAGTCCTGACAGTGAAGCACCCCATGGTTCCATGAGGAAAATAATTGCCTGAGGAGCTGAAAAATCAAAGGGTTAGACTTCACATAGATGGAAAACTAAAAAGTCTGATTGTGAGACATAACAAAGATGGAAAAGGATAGTGATTTCCAATTAGCCTGACTGCATGATGTTCTAAAATTAGCTGTGAACACCAGAACTACGTAGTGAATGCATAGTCCTGAGAGTGAAGCACATGGTGACATTTTTAGATGTGACACAAATGTCTGTGGATGAACCAAAACACTGGCTGACAAGAAGCTGGAAGAAGAAGAACATTCCAGTATGACAGCCTGACCAGGACGACCACAGTGAATGCATAGTCCTGACAGGGAAGAACGGAGGTGGGAGTGGGGTGATATGGAGCTGCTTTGGTGCATGAAGTGTTGGGGAGGCGACATTTATAGATGAACCAGTACTACTACTTACCATCCTGCAGAAGTATTTGAATCCCTGTATGACCTTGGGAGCAGAATTGTGAATAGTAGAGTAGAATTAATAAAGTCCGTGGTAATAGTGGACATACTGATACCTCATCCTAACTCATATCAGCACATCTGCCTCTATTGAAAAGTAATGAAACAGTCGGAGATGGTGAACCTGCACAGTCCTTTAATTACACAGATTTACAGCAGAGAAGGAGCAGAGATGGGTCCAATACATCTCTACCAGATCTCTCATTATGGGGACGTTGTTAGAAAAATAATATATTCTGGCTCTGCTGAGGAGACGTTTATAGGAAATGAGGCTCATAATCAGAGTCTGTTAGATAGAATCCGTCCTCTCTGGCCTTGTGGAAATCAGTTTCTCCTCAGTCTTTCACAGTTCAGTTCTGATGTTTGATTCTTTTTTCATATGTTGGTTTGTTCTTGAGGATCCATTACTCTCATTATAACACAGGTTCAGTACAGTGGAGATTATAAATGCTGTTGTGTTAATTCTGGACAAATTTGGAGTCATTCTGGATAAATATTAAATCTTTCTGAACATTTGTCTGTCGTTTTGAACAATTTGAGTAATTTTAAGTTAGTTTTGGACAAATCTTGGGTCATTTTGGAAACATTTTGGCCATTAATTGTCTTTTTGGATGGTTTTTTTTTAATCGTTTTGGACAAATGTTTAGTTATTTTGGACCATTTTTAATTTATTTTGTCATTTTGTCATTTAGTAGCATCGGCACTGGTCACTACCTGGAGCATCTCCTAAACAGGCCTGTTGAACGTGGAAGTGCTAGTCTAATTAGCCGTTAGCATTAGCATTCAGCAATTAGCTAAATTTTAGCATTGGCACTGGTCACTACCTGGAGCATCTCCTTAATGGGCCTGGGTCAGTTGAACGTGGCAGTGCTGGTTGAATTAGCAGTTAGCATTAGCATTTAGCAGTTAGCTAAATGGCAGCATCAGCCCTGGTCACTACCTGGAGCATCTCCTAAACGGGCCCAGGTCAGTTGAACATGGCAGTGCTGGTTGGATTAGCACCATTAGCAGCTAGCTATCGGCACTGGTCACTACCTGGAGCATCTCCTGAATGGGCCTGGTCAGTTGAATAAGGCAGTGCTGTTAGAATTACCAGTTAGTAGTTAGCTAAATGGCAGCGTCGGCACTGGTCTCTCCCTGGAGCGTCTCCTGAACAGGCCTGGGTCAGTTGAATGTGGCAGTGCTGGTTGAATTAGCAGTTAGCATTAGCATTTAGCAGCTAGCTAAAGCATCACTACCTGGAGCATCTCCTAAAGTCAGTTGAAGCAGTAAATTAGTTGCAATTAGCGGCATGGGTCACTACCTGGAGCATCTCCTGAACAGGCCTGGGTCAGTTGAACGTGGCAGTGCTGGTTGAATTAGCAGTTAGCATTAGCATCTAGCAGCTAGCTAAATTGTGTCGTCGGCATGGGTCACTACCTGGAGCATCTCCTAACAGGCCTGGGTCAGTTGAACGTGGCAGTGCTGGTTGAATTAGCAGTTAGCATTAGCATCTAGCAGCTAGCTAAATTGTGGCGTCGGCATGGGTCACTACCTGGAGCATCTCCTAAACAGGCCTGGGTCAGTTGAACGTGGCAGTGCTGTTTGAATTAGCAGTTAGCATTAGCATTTAGCAGCTAGCTAAATGGTAGCATCAGCACTGGTAACTACCTGGAGCACCTCCTAAATGGGCCGGGATCAGTTGAACGTGGCAGTGCTGTTTGAATTAGCAGTTAGCATTAGCATTTAGCAGCTAGCTAAATGATAGCATCGGCACTGGTCACTACCTGGAGCATCTCCTAAATGGGCCTGGGTCAGTTGAACGTGGCAGTGCTGGTTGGATTAGCAGTTAGCATTAGCATTTAGCACATTATCATGTCAGCCTTGTTGGAGACGTCATGACTTATTCCTGCATAATTTGGCTGCTGTGTCTCTTCACAGACACACCTGGAGCTAAAGGCTAACCTCTGAACCTCTGTGGTTCATTAGACTCCCTCCTGTGGATCAGCTGGATGTCGTTGACCTCGTCCGTCGTCAGCCTCCATTATTCTCTCCGTCTTCCTGGTTTCCAGCCTGTCACTCAGCGTTTCCTCCTCTCACTTCCTGTCTGTTTCTCTCCATCCTCCTCGTCCTCGTCCCGTTGCTCGTCTCGTTTCCCTCTGAAGGTCATTTCTGCCCTCAGGCCTGTGGAAACGTCGCCGAGGCTCCGCTCCGTCTTCATAAATAGACATTTCCCGCCAGAGCAAACCCACTTTCCTCGGTTCTGACCTGCTGCGTCCCGCCGGCCTCCAGAACACCTGAAAAATGAACCGAGGAGGGTTTTATTATTTCTTTACACGGCCGAGACTCACAGAGTCGACTTCAGTGTAAAAGGAGGAGGTTGGTTTGAGCTGTGGTTGAAGGAAAGGAGGGTTCAGAAATCACATTTTTAACCTTTAAACTGATTTGATTTGAGAAAACATCCAAAAATGAGACGAGAAAAGAGACTTTCTGATGAGTCTTGAGTCGTTTTGGATCAATTTCAACAGATTATTGTCATTTTGAACAGTCTTTTGAGCCATAGTGAATATTTCCCATCATTATGAGTAATTTTAAGTCAATTTTGGGTAAATATTGAACAATTCTGGTCATTATTTCTCATTTTTGGACTAATATTTAATCATTTTGGACCATTTTGAGTCTTTGTTTGTCTTTTTAGACAAACTTCAAGCAATTTTTTAAACTTTTTTTGGCCATTTTCAACAACTTTTGCATCACTTTGGACAATTTCAAGTCCTTCTGAACACATTTTGTGTAGTTTTAAATATATCTTGAGTCCTTTTGGGAAACTTTTGGGCCATTGTGAATGTTTTCCACCATTTTCGGTTGTTTTGATTCAGTTTTGGACCAATCTAGAGCTATTCTGGCCATATGTTGAATCATTTTGGTCATTATTTATCATTTTTGGACAAATATTTAGTGATTTTATACAATTCTGAGTCCATTTTGGACAATTTTGAGTTGTTCTTTGTGAATTTAGGCAAATTTTAAGCAATTTTTTTGAACTTTTGGTGCAAATATTGAGTCAGTTTTTAAGTAATTTCAAACAATTTCATGTCAATTTAAAGAGATTTGAGTAATTTTAGACATATCTTATATATATAATTTATCTTTTATATAAAATATATCTTATCTTTTTATATCTTGTGTATCTCTTCATTAGTTTCGGGGAATTCTGAGCCAATTTTTGACCAATCTTGAGTTATTTTGGGCAAATATAACAGAGTATTTCTGCTCATTATTTATCATTTTGGATCATTTTTCATCATTTTGGACAAATCTTTTGAATCAATTTTGGACCAACTTTAGTCAACTGGGGCAAGTTTGGAGTCAATTATGGACAAATTATCGTTATGTTTGATGGGTTTTCAAACATTTAGGTTGATTTTTTATCATTTGGACGGATCATTTTAGATCATTTAGAGTCGATTTTGGACAAATGTTGAATAATTCTAGTCATTATTTCTCATTTTGGACTATTTTTTAATTATTTTGGAGAAATATTCAGTTATTTTGGACCATTTTGAGTCAGTTATGGGCAGATTTTAGTCATTTGGGGCAAATATTGAGTGATTTTGAGCAAATATTGCACCTTTTTGTCTCATTTGGACTATTTGAGTCAGTTATTATCGATTATTGTCATGTTGGACAGGTTTTCATACATTTGGGTTAATTTTTTATCATTTGGACGGATCATTTTAGGCAATTTAGAGTCGATTTTAGGCAAATGTTGAATAATTCTGGTCATTATTTCTCATTTTGGACTATTTTTTAATTATTTTGGAGAAATATTTAGTTATTTTGGACCATTTTGAGTCATTTGGGGACAAGTATTGAGTGTTTTTAGACAAAAAATGTTATTTTGGACATTTTTTGTGTCATTTTGGACAAACGTCTGGTCATTTCTGAGGGTTTTGTCATTTAAAATATCACGTTTTCCATTTTAGATTTTGGTAAAGTGATTAATTCAGTTGGAGAAACAGAAGCTTCAGGTTAATAAATCAAACTTCAAACCGTGGCTTTAGTTTTACCTGTTGATTTGATTTGTGTGAACTTGATTGATCCTTCTCTGTTCGACTCGTCTGGATGCTTCGACGCCGAGTCCTCGTCCCGCTGACGGAGCCGTGGAGGGCCTCCGTCGGGCCTCCGTCAGGCCTCCGTCGGGCCTCCGTCGGGCTTCATGTCCCGGCTTTGTCTTGCGGAGCCGCAGGAAATTGAAAGCGAAGATCAGGGGAGCGTTGGCGGACGTGGAAGCCGTCGGGGTTTTCTGGGACGCGGAAATGAAGCGGCCCGGCGTGACCCGAGGCAGGACGCTTGTTTTAGCAGATCGAAGGAGCGATTTCAGGAGCGGGTGGGAAGATTCAGGGCTCAGATCCAGGTTTGATCCTCCACGGTTCATTCAGACAAACACCGAAGCCTCCGGAGGGTCGTGAAGCGCCGGTCCGTCCCCGGAGAGGTTTGGAGGGAACCTCTAATGGACGCTGTCGTTGCCTCTCTAAGTGCTCCCCTCACACTTCCCCTCACGCTTCCCCTCACACTTCCCCTCACACTTCCCCTCACACTTCCCCTCGCTCGTCCTCACGCTGACAAATTACAGCGGGGAACAAAGTGGTTTCAGGAGAGGTTAAAAAGTCCACTCCCGCTCTTTTGTCGGCGCCGCTGAGTGGAATTAGCATTCGGCTCCAACGCGGCTCCGTCTCTGAATACATTAGAATGTTTTAACCCCGTTAATGAAAGTTTATCGGAGCACTGAGAGCCGCAAACGACAGGATGAAAAGTCACACATCCTCCCTGGTTTAACAGTAAAAACTACAGCTCAGACTGAAAACATGTTCGACCAACAGACCAGACCGAGCTAATTAATTAGTCCTGATTAGTTCATGATCGGCAGCAAAAACACAGTAAAAACACAGTAAAAACAGAGTCTTCTCAGTTAATTAGTCAGGAATTAAATTAATAAAATATCTGAAAATATTATTAAAATAAAAAACAATAACATGTCTGGAAATATTATTTAAAAACTCCAATAAAATGTCCCACAGTATATTTAATTTTAATATATTTAACTGTCAGAAATTATAGATGACTAAATAACTGCTAAGATAAAAAAAAAAATTAATAAAATATCTGAAAAATATCAGTAAATATATCCGAAAATTATTAATTTGTCCCAAAATACGAAGAACATTTAGTAAAATACTAAAATGTCAGTATATTTAAATAAAATTTTAAAAAGTAATAATGAAATTAAAAATTATCCACACACAAAAAACACGTCCAGAAAATATTTTTAAATATGTCAGAAAATTATTATTCATCCAATTTATTAAAATATCAATAAAATGTCCAGAAATATTTCCCTAAAAGTTATGACTCTGTCTGAAGGCATAGGTATTAATTAATTTCAGAAAATATTACTAAAATGTCAGAAATGAATAATTGAATGTCAGAAATTTAAATTTATAAATTTAAATAAATTTAAAATAAATAATAAAATATGATCAAAATGTCCAGTAACTAGAATTAAAAACATCCAAAATACAATAAACGTGATGAAATGTCTGAAATTATTAGTTTGTGTCAAATATTCAAAAATATCATAACATTTTGTAAAATAGTAAATAAATAAATAAATTTTAAAAAAGAATCGGTAATTATTAATTAAATGTCTAAAAATATCACGTGTTGGAAAATAATAATAAGAACATCAGAAAATATTGCAGAAAAAGTTCTGAGTGTAATTTTTTAAAATATTAATGCAAATTCAAAAAATATTTTTTATAAGTCAAATAATGTACATAGTTATAAAATGTCAGGGAAAATTATCTAAATGTCTAAAAACATCAATAAATACTCAAATATATTATCAAAATGTCAAAAATGATATTTCCCCAAATATACTAATAACACTTTAAAAAGAATATCAACTAAATGTCTGAAAATATTTGTAAATATGTCAGAAAAGTAATAATTTGTAAAAAATAATTTAATAAAATAGTATTAAAATGTCAGTAAATATTAGTCAAATGTCTGATAATAATCAGGAAATGTTGGAAAATATTAATAATACAATGTCTTAAATAATATTAATATTAAAATAGTATTAAAATGTAAGAACAACAGAATTGAATATCAGGAATATAATAAAATGCTGGGAAATATGATCACATGTCCAAAAATAATATTGGAATTTCTAGAAAATTATTCCTTTGTCCATGAATGTTAAAAATATTTGATAAAATAGCAAAAAAATTGTAAAATGCTGAAAAATAATAATAAAATATTGGAAAAATATTATGAAAATGTCCAAAAATATTATCAAACTTTTAAAAAATGATTATTTTGTTCATCAATGGAAAAATGATTTGGTAAAATAGCACTAAAATAATAGAAATGATCAAAAATAATAATGAATTAATGCAATCTGGTAAATAATATTAACATTAAAATAGTATTAAAATGAAAAAAAATTATATCAGGAAATATTATCAAAATGTCCAAAAATAATATTAAAATGTTGAAAAACATTATTAAAGTTTCAGAAAATTATTAACTTGTCCATAAATATAAAATATATTTGGTAAATTAGCAATACAATTAATAAAATGCTGGAAAAATATTGTTAAAATGTCCAAAATTATTATTAAAATTTTAGAAAAGTATTCCCTTGTCCATAAATATAAAATATATCTATAAAATAGCAATTAAATAAGTAAAATTCTTTTAAAAAAACAGTAATGAAATGCTTGAAAATATTAATACAATGTTTCAAATAATATTAATATTTAAAATAGATATAAAATGTAAGAAAAAAATAATTTAATACTGGGAAATATTATCAAAATGACCAAAAAATAATATTTAAAATGTTCAAAAATATTATTGAAATTTCAGAAAATTATTATTTTGTCCTTAAATATAAAAGATATTTGGTAAAATAGCAATAAAATTTGTAAAATGCTTAAAAATAATAATAAAATATTTGAAAATATTATCAAAATGTCCAAAAATATTATTAAAATTTAAGAAAATTATTCTTTTGTCCATAAATATAAAAAAAATAATTTGTTAAATAGAAGTAAAATGTAAATTGAATTCGTAAAATGTTGAAAAATAATAATAATTGTTGAAAATATTGTTAAAATGTCCTAAAGCATCAAAACAGTGTCTGAATATATTAAATCTCCTGCAGCCCTGGTGTCTTCCTCATGGTCTCCTCTAATATTCAGTGTTTCAGGCCACAGCTTTGCAGCAATCATGGCTGCTCAGATCCTCGTCCATGTGTCCAGGACGTCTCACGGCAGCAGAAATAACAGGGAAGCGATGCACACGACAACCTAATTGAAACGTCCAGATGTAAAATTACTCCTGGATCCATTCGGGCTAATTCACCTCGCTTTACTCTCCTCCTAACAATAGACGTATCGAGTCGGCGCTGTCAGTCTGGCTCCGGCCTCCTGCTGCGACTGAAAATGACTTTCAACAGCTTGATCGAATTAATTGGCTCGACTGTTGGGCGGAGGAGGACGGATGGACCATTAGCTATTGAAAGGGGGAGATTGGCAGGTGCGTTGTTCCTCTGCAGCCTCGGTGACGGCTGCACAAAGGAAGCAGGACAAAAGAACCGAGGCTTGTTTCTCTCTCTTTCTTTTTTTTTTTGCTTTGTTTCCCCCGTCGCTGGCAGGAGTCACATGTTTTGCTGCGCTCCGTCTTGTGAAGCATGACTCCCTCTTTTTTTTTTTTTTTCTCCCCGTCGACACAAAACCTATCATTTGGACATTTGTGGGGAGACGGCAGAGAAGGCAGCTCCGCCAGGACGGACAGGAATAGACGTTTCTGAGGGATGCGGTGGCAGCGTGGTGGAAACATGCATCTTCCAGTAACATGTTTGAATATCTAGACGAGAACAAGGAAACCTACAGAGGCAGCTGCTCAGATAATGGCCGCCTCTTCTGTTTATCTATAATAAAGTGTATTTCGTGGACGTAGCCGCTGTAGTGCGTCTGCAGGGCGGCGGCGGTAGGAGAGGTATGGAGCTTATTCTAATTGGATCTGTCAAAACGTAATGTAGTGCCTCTATTAGGCAGAGCTGCAGTGCATGACCTGCAGCTCTCGGAGCGTGATCGATGGCTCTATTTGCTCCGTTGCCGCTGCTCTTGTTTTCGTCGCCGGCGATGTTGATGGCGCCGATGACGACTCGACGTCTGTTTTGCATCAACAGCAGACGACATTGTATCACCTCTAAATACGTTCACTTCTGCGGAGGTGTTCCTTGCTGGGAGGTTGTGTTCCTCATTATTCTTACTGTTCTTCACTGTCAGGACTATGCGTTCACTGTCGTCCCGACCAGGCCCAAAAACAACATGCTGAACCCCATCTGGTCCAAAACAACAAATCTATCATCTGACCAAAGAATGTCGAATGAGACCACTGGATTCAAATTGCAGGTTGCAGTTTTCTTTTTTTGTTCGTTTTTTTTTATTTTTCAAAACTCTTTCGTGATTTTGTTTTTTAAGATGGAAAATTCCTCTTCTTCAATCTTCTGCAGACTAGGGGTCATCTAGTCAGCCAGTATTTTGGTTTATCAACAGACATTCATCTATAAATGCCATCTCTCCAACACCTTTTAGCCCCATATCATCACACTCCTACCTCCGTTCTTCACTGTCAGGACTATGTGTTCACTGCGGTAGTCCTAAATAGGTTCACACCAAACATCTGAGCCCAAGAAATCTATTTTAGCTTCCTCTGACCAAAGAATGTGCTGCATATCATCACACTCCCACCTCCGTTCTTCACTGTCAGGACTGTGCATTCACTGTGGTAGTCCCGGTCACCTTCACACCAAACATGCTGGACTCCATCTGGTCCAAAACAACAAATCTATCATCTGACCAAAGAATGTCTAGGGGTCATCTAGTCAGCCAGTATTTTGGTTTATCAACAGACATTCATCTATAAATGTCATCTCTCCAACACCTTTTAGCTCCATATCATTGCACTCCCACCTCCGTTCTTCACTGTCAGGACTATGCATTCACTGCGGTAGTCCTTAACAGGTTCACACCAAACATCTGAGCCCAAGAAATTTAATTTAGTCTCCTCTGACCAAAGAATGTGCTCCATGTCATCACATTCCCACCTCCGTTCTTCACTGTCAGGACTATGCATTCACTGCGGTAGTCCTGGTCACCTTCACACCAAACATGCTGGACTCCATCTGGTCCAAAACAACAAATCTATCATCTGACCAAAGAATGTCTAGGGGTCATCTAGTCAGCCAGTATTTTGGTTTATCAACAGACATTCATCTATAAATGTCATCTCTCCAACACCTTTTAGCTCCATATCATTGCACTCCCACCTCCGTTCTTCACTGTCAGGACTATGCATTCACTGCGGTAGTCCTTAACAGGTTCACACCAAACATCTGAGCCCAAGAAATTTAATTTAGTCTCCTCTGACCAAAGAATGTGCTCCATGTCATCACATTCCCACCTCCGTTCTTCACTGTCAGGACTATGCATTCACTGCGGTAGTCCTGGTCACCTTCACACCAAACATGCTGGACTCCATCTGGTCCAAAACAACAAATCTAACATCTGACCAAAGAATGTCTCGGGGTCATCTAGTCAGCCAGTATTTTGGTTCATCCACAGACATTCATCTATAAATGTCATCTCTCCAACACATTTTAGCTCCAAATCACCCCACTCCCACCTCCGTTCTTCACTGTCAGGACTATGCATTCACTGTGGTAGTCCTTAACAGGTTCACACCAAACATCTGAGCCCAAGAAATTTATTTTAGTCTCCTATGACCAAAGAATGTGCTCCATGTCATCACACTCCCGCCTCCGTTCTTCACTGTTAGGACTATGCATTCACTGTGGTAGTCCTAGTCGGGTTCACACCAAACGTGCTGGACTCCATCTGAGCTGAACAAGTTTATCTTCATCCAACCGAAGAATGTTCTCCCAACATTCATCAGGCTTGTTTTCATGTCTTTTAGCAAAGTTTTTTTCTTGCAGTTTTGCAGCCATGATTAGTGGTACTATGGCTCCGTCTATTACTCCTGATTACCGCTGAAACTGTGGTTCACTGATTTTTGGTTCATCTTCCTGGATCCTTTTCCATCATTGTGAAATCTGACTTTTCAGTTCCTTTAGCAATTCTTTTCCATGTGGAGCCATGATGTAGACATAGATAGATACCGTTTATAGGTCCAAAAATGCAAACCTTCTGGTGTTTACAGCTCATTTTGTTACAGAAACTCTGAT
Source organism: Dascyllus trimaculatus (assembly GCA_024666655.1). Taxonomy (NCBI): domain Eukaryota; kingdom Metazoa; phylum Chordata; class Actinopteri; family Pomacentridae; genus Dascyllus; species Dascyllus trimaculatus. The sequence goes on along the minus strand of CM045458.1, from coordinate 28,040,009 downwards.
TTCCACTGATAACCCCTGTGCCATGTCTCAAGCACTGGCACAGGGGTTCACTGTCTGTGGGCTTATTTTAGAAAGGCGATCACTGCAGCCATGATTAGTGGTACTACAGCTCCTTCTGTACCTCCAGATTACTGCTGACACTATGGTTTTTAGTTGATCTTCCTGGATCCTTTTCCATCTTTGTGAAATCTGACTTTTCAGTTCATTTAGCAAATCTTTTCCCTGTGGAGCCATGATGTAGACATAGATAGACACAGTTTATAGGTCCAAAATTGCAAACCTTCTGATGTTTACAGCTCATTTGTTACAGAAACTCTGATTTCCATTGATAGCTCCTGCGCTAACTCTGAGACACTTGCCTGTTTGTTTCTCAAAGCTAGATTGTTAAAGTTGTTCAGTCTCTGTGGTGTTATTTAAGGAGGACGACCACTGCAACCATGATTAGTGGTACTAGGGCTCCTTCTATACCTCCTGATTACTGCTGACATGATGACTTTTAGCTGATCTTCCTGGATCCTTTTCAATATTGTCATCTTTGTGAAGTCTTACAATCAGCTTTTTTATTTTATTTCTTTGGCAATTCTTTTCCATGTGGAGCCATGATGCAGACATGCAGGTAGATACAGCCCATAGATTACTGCAGCCATGATTAGTGGTACTACGGCTCCTTCCATACCTCCTGATTCCTGCTGACACGATGACTTTTAGCTGATCTTCCTGGATCCTTTTCCATCTTTGTGAAATTAGACTTTTCAGTTACTCTGTTCTTTCCATGTGGAGCCATGATGTAGACATAGAAACAGCCCATAGGTGCAAAACTGACGAATCAATTCAGACACATCTATTATTAAAGACAACCTACGATTTTCTCTCCTCTCCAGTTGCACTGAGTCACTCCTGAGACGACAACAAGGCCTCCAAAAGCTTATAAATGTGCTGTAAGTAAACCAGCCGGAGGTTTTCAGGAGCCTCCGATGGGGGAGGGATCGATACCTCGCTGCTCCGGAGCCTCGTAAATCTGCACAAATCTTTTTATGCTACATGAGCCTCTCTTTATCTCTGTGGAGGAACCGGGCTTCTTCTCGGGCTCAGTCGGGGACGGCGTTCGTCAAGCGGCCCTGCGACGGCGTGGCCTCGTTCTGCTCACGTCAGACTTCCCCGAGTCGCCGCCGTGTCCTGGCGAGGTTAGCGATGACGGATGACTTCCTCTTCCTCCTCCTCCTCCTCCTCCTCCTCCTCTCACTCTGCCGCCTCCGATGAAAACATGCTTCTTCCTGACCGCATGTTTTTATTTCACATCTACCGCATGTGTAATTTCCTAAAAACACTTGGCGGCCGTCGATGTTTTCCCTCGTTCTTCTGGTTTTATTGCTTCATGCTTTCCTTGATCGATACCCGGAGCTCCGACCTCGGGGTTTGATGGTTTGATATACAGTTTGATATTTTATAACAAAAAAAGAAAAGAAACGGAGGAAAAAAAATCACCAAAATTACCGCATTTCCCAGAACCAGAAACCGTAAAAACACAAAAAAACGCAGGATTTTCAGCTTTCCGACGGTCCTTGAACTACTCGCGTGTGGCTCACGGCTGCGTCAGGAAAATTAACCAAATCTCAGCGTAAAAGTTTAATTTCAATCCTCCAGAAGCCCTTTATTCTGCGTCTCAGGATCGAATCAGAAGCAACGAGGAAACGTTTTTTATGTTTAATTCAAACTTTGAGTCATTTTGGGATAAATTCAAGATGTTTTTGACAGATTCTGAGAAATTTCGAGGGAGTTTTTGTCAGTTTTGACCGTTTTTTTATTTATATTCGGACAATTTGAATCATTTTGAGAAGTTTTAAGACACTTCGGACACATTTTAAGACATTTACAAGGTGTTTTGGGGCATTTTAACATCATTTTATAGAAATAAAATGATGTTTTAAATGTCTTCAAAGGTTTTAAGTCATTTCAGACAAATTTAGAGACATTTTGAAGAAGCTTTTGTCATTTTGAATCATCTCTGAGTCATGTTGGACGACTGTTTTGGAGACGTTTGAAGACATTTTGAACAAGTTTTGAGTCATTTTCAAGATGTTTTTGTCATTTTTGGTCATTTTTGGGCAATTTTAATCCTTATTGGAGGAGTTTTTGTCATTTTGGATGTTATGTTTGTATTTTTGAATGATTTTGAGAAGATTCAAGACACTTCGGACAGATTTGAAGACATTTAGAAGAAGTTTGGGGGCATTTTAAATATCATTTGGGACAATTAGAATGATTTTTTAAATGGTTTGAAATGTTTTAAGTCATTTTGAAGAAATTCTGAGACATTTTCAAGACGTTTTTGTCATTTTTAATCACTTTTGGGTCATTTTTGGGCAATTTTAATCGTTTTTGGAGAAGTTTTGAGACACTTTGGACAGATTTGAAGACATTTAGAAGGAGTTTTGGGACATGAATGTTATAAGACATTTGGGGTGGGTTTAAAGACATTTTGGACAAATTCTGAGACATTTTCAAGAAGTTTTTGTCATTTTTGGTCACTTCTGGATCATTTTTGGACAATTTTAATCATTTTGGAGAAGTTTTGAGTCGTTTTAGACAAATATTGAGGCTTTTTGAAGGAATTTTTTATCATTTTTGAGTCATTTTGAGAAGTTTTAAGACACTTTGGACAGATTTTAAGACATTTAGAAGGAGTTTTGGGGCATTTATGGACAATTAGAATGGTGTTTTAAATGTTACAATACATTGGGACAAGTTTTGAGTCATTTTGGACAAATTCTGAGACATTTTCAAGATGTTTTTTGTCAGTTTTGAGTCATTTTGGACAATTTTAATCATTTTGAGACAGATTTGAAGACATTTAAAAGGTGTTTGGGGGCATTTTGTACAGTTAGGATGATTTTTTAAAGTTATAAAAGGTTTTAAGTCATTTCAGACAAATATAGAATCATTTTGAAGGAGCTTTTGTCATTTTGAGTCATCTCTGAATCACTGTTTTGGAGACGTTTGAAGACATTTTGAACAAGTTTTGAAACATTTTCAAGAAGTTTTGTCATTTTTTGCCATTTCTGGGTCATTTTTGGGCAATTTTGATCATTTTTGGAGAAGTTTTGAGTCATTTTGGACAAACACTGATACAGTTGAGGGAGTTTTTGTCATTTTGGATGTCATCTTTGTCTTTTTGAATGATTTTGAGAAGATTCAAGACACTTTGGGCAGATTTGAAGACATTTAGAAGAAGTTTGGGGGCATTTTTTAATCATTTTGGACAATTAGAATGATTTTTTTTAATGTTATAAGACATTTGGGGCAGGTTTAAAGACATTTTGGACAAATTCTGAGACATTTTCAAGAAGTCTTGTCATTTTTTGTCATTTTTGGGTCATTTTGGACAATTTTGATCATTTTTGGAGAAGTTTGAGTCTCATATTGAGGCTTGTTGAAGGAGTTTTTGTCATTTTGGGTCATTTTTTGATTTATTTTGGACAATTTAAGACACTTTGGACCGATTTTAAGACATTTAGAAGCAGTTTTGGGGCAGTTTTTGGAAACATTTTCAATAAAATGGGTCATTTTGGACAATTTTAATCATTTTTTGTAACACTTTGAATCATTTTGGACAAATCTTGAGGCTTTTTGAAGGAGTTTTTGCCATTTTGGGCCATTTTTAGTTTATTTTTGGACAATTTGAATCATTTTGAGAAGTTTTAAGGTGTTTTGAACACATTTAAAGACATTTAAAAGGTGTTTTGGTGCATTTTAAAGTCATTTTGGACAAATTTGGAGACATTTTGAAGGAGTTTTTGTCATTTTGAGCACTTTCTGAGTCATGCTGGACGACTGTTTTGGAGACGTTTGAAGACATTTTTGAACAGATTCAAGTCATTTTTGGTCATTTATGGCTCATTTTTGGACAATTTTGATCACTTTGGAGGAGTTTTGAGACGCTCTGGATGATGTTTCCTTCCGTCTCTAGCAGCTAAAGACGAAGCAGGAAGTGTTTGAGTTCGTTCGGCCGGAGCAGCTCTACATCCTACATCTTCTCGCTCCTCCCAGCTCCATCCTCCTCCAGCGATCAGTTCAGAGGAGTAAATAAAAACACTGAGCCCTCGATAATCCTCACAGGCCTGAATGAGTGGATTAATGGCAGGGATTAGCGAGACAGTCAATGGCGGTGACAGATTTATTTCAGTCCTGACGTACCGGCAGACCTCCACACGTATACAAACAGAACAGAGATGTAGAAATACCTCAGCAGCCTGTCGATGAGCTCCAGAACACTTTAACATGAGCTCTGATGTTTAAACTGCAGCTGTGACAAACCGTGTTCTGTGGACTGAAACTGGTCCAACAACTGAACTCATTTATTATTTGGCCTTTGGAGGGACGGAACTCCAGCTACGCAGCAACGTTAGCGTCTCCCAGAGGCTCAACATGAATATATCTGTACATCCACCCATCAATAAATAGGCTCTAAAATCTACTAATGTTCCTCAAACGTCTCACAGTAGAAGCTAGCTAGTCGACTGTGCACAGAGAAGCTTCTAGTCTCCACTCAGTTACTGCAGCAGCTCAGACAAATGAGAGAACAAAAATGTAAATAGTTTATACCTAAAAAGAGAAATAAGGTGTTCTAAGTTAGATTTTGGACACATTTAGAGTCATTTTAAAGCAGTTTTGAGATATTTTGGACAGATTTTTGTCATTTTACACCTTTTTTGACTCATTTTGGTGAAATTTCAAGATAATTTGGATGAACTTGAAGTCATTTTGGAGAAGTTTTGATTAGTTTAGGACGGGTTTTTTCACATCAGGCTACAGTAGAAGCTAGCTAGTCGGCTGTGCACAGAGAAGCTTCTAGTCTCCATCAGCTACTGCAATAAGGTGTTCCTAAGTTAGATTTTGAGACATTTGGGCAGATTTTTGTCATTTTTCACCTTTTTTGACTAATTTTGATGAATTTCAAGATATTTTAGATGAATTTCAAGTCATTTTGGAAAAGTTTTGATTAGTTTTCGACCAGTTTTTGTCATTCCAGGCTACAGTAAAAGCTAGCTGGTCAGCTTTGCACTGAGAAGCTTCTAGTCTCCACTCAGTTACTGCAATAAGGTGCAATAAGTTAGATTTTGAGCCATCTTGGGCAGATTTTTGTCGTTTTTCACCTTTTTTGACTCATTTTGATGAACTTTCAAGACATCTGGGATGAATTTCAAGTCATTTTGGAAAAGTTTTGATTAGTTTAGGACACGTTTTTGTCATTTCAGGCTACAGTAGAAGCTAGCTGGTCGACTGTGCACAGAGAAGCTTCTAGTCTCCACTCAGTTACTGCAGCAGCTCAGACAGATGAGAAACCAGAAATATAAAAATTGAAAAGAAATAATACATTTATTTATTTATTGACTTGAAGTGTCATTTAGGACAAATTTTGAGTTGTTTGGGACATGTTTCAAAATCTTTTGGAGAATTAATAAAGTCATTTTGTAGACATTTTGAGCCATCCTGGACAGATTTTTGTCATTTTACACCTTTTTTGACTCATTTTGGTGAAATTTCAAGATATTTTAGATGAATTTCAAGTCATTTTGGAAAATGTTTTAATAGTTTTTGACAAGTGTTTTCTCATTTCAGGCTACAGTAGAAGCTAGCTAGCCGGCTGTGCACAGAGAAGCTTCTAGTCTCCACTCAGTTACTGCAATAAGGTGTTCTTAAGTTAGATTTTGAAACATTTAGACAGATTTTTGTCATTTTGCACTTTTTTGGCTCCTTTTGATGAAGTTTCAACACATCTGGGATGAATTTCAAGTCATTTTAAAAACGTTTTGAACTGGTTCTTGTAATTCCAGGCTACAGTAGAAGCTAGCAAAGCAGCTCTGCACAGAGAAGCTTCTAGTCTCCACTCAGTTACTGCAGCAGTTCAGACAGCTGAGAGAACAAAAATGTAAAAAGTTTATACCTAAAAAGAGAAATAAGATGTTCTTAAGTTAGATTTTGGGCAGATTTGGAGCCATTTTGGACACATTTAAAGTCATTTTAGAGCAGTTTTGAGATATTTTGGACAGATTTTTGTCATTTTGCACCTTTTTAAACTCATTTTGGTGAAATTTCAAGATATTTTGGATGAACTCGAAGTCATTTTGGACATTGTTCAGTAATTTTGGAGAAGTTTTGATTAGTTTAGGAGGCGTTTTTGTCATCTCAGGCTACAGTAGAAGCTAGCTGGTCGACTTTACACAGAGAAGCTTCTAGTCTCCACTCAGTTACTGCAGCAGCTCAGACAGATGAGACTAAAAATTAGTCGTGAAAAGAGTAAAATAAGGAATTCAGATTTACTGAATTCAACTTTAATTGAACTTTTGTATCATTTCTGACTCATTTCTAGACAAAAGTTTGTCATTTTTGACCCATTTTGAGACATTTTGAAGGACTTCTGGGACAACTTTTGAACCATTTCGGACAACTTGAATGATTTTTGAGAGATTTCAAAACATTTTTTGGGCAAATTTTGAGTTTTTTGAATGAATTGAGTCACATCTGATTAATTTTGAGGCGCTTTGAAGGAGTTCTCGGGCAATTTTTGATCAATTTTGGACGATTTGAGTATTTTTTTTTAGATGTTTTTAGACATATTGGACAAAATTTGAGTCATTTTTGACCAAATTCAAGGATTTTCTTGTCATTTTTGGTCATTTCTGTTTAATTTTGACTCATTTGGGGGCAATTTTTGAGACATTGCAGATAAATTGCAAGAATTTCAAAGGTATTTAAGTATTTTTTGGCAATTTCTGAGCCATAGCGGAAGATTTTTGAGTCATTTTGATTTGTAATTGTGTCCCACTGTCAGGCCTATAGTCAGCGGTGGTGACAGATTTATTTCAGTCCTGATGGACCGGCAGACCTCCACATGTACACATCCAGAACACGGTTGTATAAATGCCTCAGCAGCCTGTCGATGAGCTCCACACCTCCCAAACATCTGAATATGGGCTCTGGTATTTACTCTGCAGCTTTATGGACTGAACTACCTGCAGGTCGGAGCTGGTTAGGAGTCCATCCATGAGTCTGTGGGTCTGACAGGAGGAAGGCAGCAGAACGAGGAAGCAGCTCCTCTTTTATCAGCTCCCCTAATAAAGCATGAAATAGGCTGGGAGCTGCAGCAGAGATGCGGCCTTCATCGCTTTCATGTCGCAGCGTTTGCAGCGTTTGTCTGGGCGTGAGCGGGAGGGGAGGCTGTAAAATGTGAGGCATCTGTTTGATGCCCCAGACGAGGCCGAGCAGGCAGACAGAGATGTCAAACCCAAACCACACGAGTCCAAACATAGCCGACGACTGACATTCACTTTGAACTCCAAGACGACACAGAGAACAACAGCAGAGCGTCAGAGGAGGAAACCTGAGCCTCACAGACGTCCTGAAGGAGAACCAATGAAATCAATCATGGAATAAACCTGATCAGTAGCTGATCGGAGTTTAATTCAGCCTTGGTAGTCATAATATATGGACCACCGAGACACGTGGAATCAGAAATATGAATCCTACCACGGATATTTAGTCAACTTCTACAACTTTCCATGTGTTTGTTTATTTATTTATTTATAAACGAGATTTTGTCTGTTGGTCTGCAAAAACACGGGAGACTTGTGTAGCTCAATACTTTATAGGCTTTGATTTTAGTGTCACTTATAATGTTTTGCAGTGAATCACGACTAACAGACCCACACTATTAATATATATATATATATATATTAAAGCCATTTCCTGTTATTTTACAGATTTTTCCTGTTTAGTAAATCACAGATACTCTTTAGTAAAATCACAGAAAAAGTATTAATTTAGGTGAAAATGTTACAAATAGTGAAATGACTGTTTTTATTGTTTTACTGTTTAAGTTTGAGGGGAAAATGTTGTTTTTCCAGATATTCAATAATTTATTTTATTTAATTTTTATACAGATTTGGTTTTAATTCTTAACACACACACACACACACACACACACACACACATATATATATATGGCAAGCCGTTTAGGAAATTATATATGGAATGAAAGTCAAAATATATATAATTAAACTTGGAATATATATACATATATATATGTGTATATAATGAAACTCGGAATATAAATATATATAATGAAACTTGGAATATATATAATGAGACAAGGGATATATATAAAATGAAACTCCGAATATATATATATATAATGAAACTCTGAATATATATAGGAATATATATAATGAAAGTTGGAATTTATATAATGAAACTCGAGATATATATATAAGAATATATATAATGAAATTGGAATATATATATATATTTATATATAATGAAACTCGGAATATATAAATATAATGAAATTCGGATATATATAATTAAACTCAGAATATACACTGTGTGCACAATTATTAGGCAAGTGAGTATTTTGACCACATTGTCCTTTTTATGTATATTTTCAAACTCCAAGCTGTATAAACTTGAATGGCTATTGGAGTTAAGCATACCAGGTGATGTGCATTTGTGTATTGAGAGAGGGTGTAGCCTAAGGACATCAACACCCTATATCAGGTGTGCATAATTATTAGGCAGCTTCTTTTTCCTGGGAAAAATGGGCCAAAAAAGAGATCTAACAGACTCAGAAAAGTCTAAAATTGTAAAAAGTCTTTCAGAGGGATGCAGCACTCTTGAAATTGCCAAGCTATTGAGGCGTGATCACAGAACCATCAAACGTTTTGTGACAAATGCTCAACAGGGTCGCAAGAAACGTGTTGAGAGAAAAAGACGCAAGTTAACTGCCAAAGACTTGAGAAGAATTAAACGTGCAGCTACCAGGAACCCGTTATCCTCCAGTGCTGTCATATTCCAGAACTGCGACCTACCTGGAGTGTCCAGAAGTACAAGGTGTTCAGTACTCAGAGACATGGCCAAGGTAAGAAAGGCTGAAACTCGACCACCACTGAACAAGACACATAAGCTGAAACATCAAGACTGGGCCAAGAAATATCTGAAGACAGACTTTTCAAAGGTTTTATGGACTGATGAGATGAGAGTGACTCTTGATGGACCAGATGGATGAGCCCGTGGCTGGATCAGTAATGGGCACAGAGCTCCACTCCTACTCCGACGCCAGCAAAGTGGAGGTGGGGTACTGGTATGGGCTGGTATTATTAAAGATGAGTTAGTTGGACCGTTTCGGGTTGAGGATGGACTAAAACTCAACTCCCAATCCTACTGCCAGTTTCTAGAAGAAACTTTCTTCAAGCAATGGTACAGGAAAAAGTCTGCATCATTCAAGAAGACCATGATTTTTATGCAGGACAACGCTCCATCTCATGCATCCAAATACTCCACTGCGTGGCTAGCCAGTAAAGGCCTTAAAGATGAAAGAATAATGACATGGCCCCCTTCCTCACCTGATCTAAACCCTATTGAGAACCTGTGGGCCCTTATTAAACAAGAGACTTACAGTGGAGGAAAACAGTACACCTCTCTGAACAGTGTCTGGGAGGCTGTGGTTGCTGCTGCACAAAAAGTTGATCGTCAACAGATCAAGAAACTGACGGACTCCATGGATGGAAGGCTGTTGAGTGTTATTGAAAAGAAGGGTGGCAATATTGGTCACTGATTATTTTTTTGGAAATGTCAGAAATGTTTGTCAATTTTGAGTTGTTTCTGTATTATGATCACTTTAACAGATAAAAATAAGCAACTGAGATGGGAATATCTTTGTTTTTCATTGAGTTGCATAATATTTCTGCACACTAATAGTTACCTAATATTTGTGCACACACAGATGTTCTCCTAAGATAGCCAAAACCTCACTTTTACTTCCTTGATTATTCAGGTTTGAGGTTTATCCACATTTTGGATTGATTGATAGCACTGTTGCTGTTTAATAATAAAATACATCCTCAAAAATACAACTTGCCTAATAATTGTGCACGCAGTGTATATATATAATGACACTCGGAATATATGGAATGAAAGCTGAAGTAAATCTTCACAATCCACCACGTTTAATTATGTTGTCAGCACAAATGAAATCAGCTGAAATATATTAATAGTTTGTCGAAGTGGAACTTTTTATACATGTATACGTATACATATATCTAAACTGGTCAAAAACCAGTCTAAAGCCAAGTTTGAAACCACTGTTTTTGGTCGACATTACAGAAACAACACAGGCTGAACTCTGACATCATGAATACAGAACAACAGATCCATGATGTCGTGTTTCAGTTTCTAGGAGGTTATTATCAGAAACATGAAGTTTAAAACCAGCTCAGAGCTTCTGGATCTGAGTAAAGGTTTTCACTGAGAAGCATTAAACCAACACTCACCTGGTGGGAAGCAGCAACACACCTGCTTCATCCACCGATCATCAACACGGTTCCTGGTTTCATTAGCTGTGTCCCAATTCAGGGGCTGCATCCTTCTAGGCTGCATTTTTCGGCCGCATACGTCACAGCGGTGCGACTAAGGCTGTCCCATTTCATTAAAACTTCAAGACTCCTTCACATGCGGCCGACGAATGCGTCCTTCTTTTCCATGAATTTGAAGGATGCATCGATGTGTCCTTCGTAGCCCCAAATATCCCAAGATTCATTGCGGGCCGCTGACAGTTCGATCAACAGCGGAAGTTTTAACTGCTGACGGCTGACGGAGAAGATGGATGGAGGATTCTAGTTTTAAATATTAGTATTATGTTACAGTTTACTCTGATAGCTACGATACAAATGTTGACAACGTTAAAGTTTGTTCTAAAAAACGATTGAATAACGTTGTTGATGTGAGCCGCTGCAGTTTAAAACGTTTACTGTCCAGTTGTTCAGTTTCAGTTTTAAGTTATATTTTACTGAGACTGTGGCGAAATTCTTTCTGACCGCGGCCACCAGAAAAACGACTTATTCATTCATAAATATTCATATATTTAATCCTTATTTAAGTTATTATATGGTGAAGAAGTAAAATGGACGTAAATCCTACTGGAGCTTCTATTGGTGGTGATTCTCTGTAGACCAGTGAAAACATGACTCTCCTCACTGTTCTTAGTTTAGCTCCACCAAGTTATCTGATCACATGTTTAACATACATTATATCTGGTTTCTGTTTAGACAGCAGGTATTTAGTGATCCTCATCAGAAACACTCAGCCCAGAGACTGTGGAGGTTTATAATATCTGAAGTTCATATCAGTGGATGTCAACAGATTTAAACCAGCTTCTTGTTTCTCAGACAGTTTAGTCCCGAACCACCGGACAGAACAAGACCCTCAAGTCTTCAAGTATATAAAACATATTAAAAACAAAAATTACAGTTTCGGGATCAAATCCAGTCAAAAATTGGGTAAAATTACACCGTCGTCTTATCCTGATCGTCGGGATGAAAATTTGTTTGTCAGTGTTGCTAGGCAACAAGGAGCGGCGCTACGAGACGTCATGATGTAAGCAGGAAGTTCATCGTGGGCTAGACCGTCTCATTTAACAAACGCTCATACAGCCTACCCGTCCTTTGAAGGACCCAACCTTCGAAGGACGGGTAGGCTGGGTCCTTTGAAGGATGCGGCCCCTGAATTGGGACACAGCTATAGTGAACCTGGATCAGCTGCATCGGTTCCTCCTCAGAGGTCACAGGTCACCTGCCTCCTCATCCAGCAGCTGATTGGACCAACGAGCCGTCAGTCACTCACTGAAGGAGGCGGCCATGACGGCAGGATTCATGTTCAGAGCCTGAACCACTGGACTCATGAAGAAACAGCTTTAAAATGTGAAGGAACTCATCGTCCTCTGCAGGGATGACAATGAAAACATACGGAACCTGAACCAGTCGGTCCTTAGAGGGAGGCTGTTCTGTGACCAGTAACTGGACTGGTTTTGTCATTGGTTTTTAATGGTTTTAGACTGGGTTTAGCCTGGTTTGGGACTGGTTTTTCCTTTTTTTTGGACTGGCTTTGGCCTTGGTTTATAATGGTCTTGGACTGGTTCTGGACTTAGTGTTAGACTGGTTTAGGACTGGTTTTGCCCTTTGTTTTGGACTGGTATAGACTGGTTTTAAACTTCATTTTGAACTGGTTGGTCTTGGTTTATACTGGTTTTGGACTGGTTTTGGCTTCTGTTTAGGACTGGTGTTGGCTTTGGTTTATACTGGTTTTAGATTGAGTATTGACTGGTTTTGGCCTTGGTTCATATTGGTTTTGTACCTGTTTTGAACTGGTTTTGGCCTCTGTTTAGGACTGGTTTTGGTCTTGGTTTATACTGGTTTTGAACTGGTTTTGGCTTCTGTTTAGGACTGGTTTTGGTCTTGGTTTATACTGGTTTTGGACTGGTTTTGGTCTTGGTTTATACTGGTTTTAGACTGGTTTTGGCTTCTGTTTAGGACTGGTTTTAGACTGGGTATGGACTGGTTTTGGTCTTGGTTTATACTGGTTTTGGACTGGTTTTGGCTTCTGTTTAGGACTGGTTTTAGACTGGGTATGGACTGGTTTTGGTCTTGGTTTATACCAGTTTTAGACTGGGTATGGACTGGTTTTGGTCTTGGTTTATACTGGTTTTGGACTGGTTTTGGTCTTGGTTTATACTGGTTTTAGACTGGGTATGGACTGGTTTTGGACTGGTTTTGGCTTCTGTTTAGGACTGGTTTTGGTCTTGGTTTATACTGGTTTTAGACTGGGTATGGACTGGTTTTGGTCTTGGTTTATACTGGTTTTGGACTGGTTTTGGCCTTGGTTTATACTGGTTTTAGACTGGGTATGGACTGGTTTTGGTCTTGGTTTATACTGGTTTTGGACTGGTTTTGGCCTCTGTTTAGGACTAGTTTTGGCCTTGGTTTATACTGGTTTTAGACTGGGTATGGACTGGTTTTTCGTCTTGGGTTTGAATCTAATAAAACACCACACACTGCTTTTTGTTTTTGCCTGTTGCATCTCATTTAAACTCATTTAAACATGTGTCAAATGAGGGAGGAAGCTCATACCTCTCCAAGAAGCTGCCTTATCCCCATTCGTAGCTCATGTAAATGTAACCTCAGTACCAAAAGCACCGTTGGTCTGTTGTGTGAGCAGCATCTTGTTCATCCACACTCGCATCCCTACATAAAGACAGAGCGACATGCTGCATTATCTCCCATCTCTCAGCCTCTCTAAGCTGCTTTGGTTTCAGAAGACACCTAATTGCAATTAAGATGCACGAAGTGTTGAGCTGCGAAGTGAAAGGAAGCAATCAGCGCTGATTACAGAGCCTGAGCCTGATCACAGCGAGTCCCGCAGTCAGGACTGTTTCTACTCTGATTACATCCACGACGGCGGCGCTGCCAGCTCTGGGCGGATCATGTGACACGCTGAGGTCGACCTAATCACATCTTTGCCCGGAGAAACACACAAAGATGTTTTATGGGTCAAGAAGCCCAGAAGGCCTGGCAGCCTGGAAACGGACGGCTTCCTGGCCAGTCGCCTCTCCTTCCATGATCTGGGTTTGTTTTGGAAACGGCTGCAGCGGCGTGTTGAAGCTCGAGTCGTGGATGTAAACACAGCAGCTGAATGAAAGGACGGACGTCCAAATGTGTCTTCTGGGAGTCGTCCCTTATTATGCAATAGAATGTGTCTTTGAAGAAGCCGGCGTGTGAAATGATCATTTGCAAGTCTAATAAATCTCGTCCTCGGTGTGGAGCGTTTATGCCGAGTTAAATGAAGCTGAAATAGTGAACCTCCACCCCGAACCAGTGGTGCAGAAGCAGCTCGGAGCTGCAGCAGAAACTCACTGAATAAAACCACAAACACAACAGATCTGATCGTTCATGTGACGATTTTAACAAAACATACATCATCTGCCACATGAATGCATCGTACATGTCGCCACCAAAACCAGTCCATACCAGTCCAAAACCAGTCCAAAACGAGGGGTAAAGCTAGTTTTAAACCATGTCCGAAATTGGTTCAAAACCAGTCTAACACCAGTCCTCAACCAGTCCTAAACCAGTCTAAAACCAAATCCAAAACTAGGTCAAAACCTAGTCTAAATCCAGTCTATAACCAAGTCCAAAACAAAGGATAAAGCTAGTTTTAATCCATGTCAAAAACCAGTCCAAAACCAGTCCAAAACCAGTCCACAACTAGACTAAAACCAAAGATAAAACTAGTCCAAAACAAGGGGTAATGCTAGTTTTAAACCATGTCCAAAATCGGTCCAAAACCAGTCCACAACAGTCCAAAACCAGTCCAAAACCAGTCTACAAGCAAGTCCACAACTAGACTAAAACCAAGGCTAAAACCAGTCCAAAACCAGTCTACAAGCAAGTCCACAACTAGACTAAAACCAAGGCTAAAACCAGTCCAAAACAATGGGTAAAGCTAGTTTTAATCCATGTCCAAAACCAGTCTAACACCAGTCCTAAACCAAGTCCCCAACCAGTTCACAACCAGTCTTCCACGTCCAAGTCCTAAACCAGTCTAAAACCAGTCTAACACCAGTCCTAAACCAGTCTAAAACAAAATCCAAAACTAAGTCAAAACCTAGTCTAAATCCAGTCTACAACCAAGTCCAAAACAAGGTTAAAATCAGTCCCAAACAAAGGGTAAAGCTAGTTTTAATCCATGTACAAAACCGGTCCAAAACCAGTCCACAACCAAGTCCAAAATGAGGCTAAAACCAGTCCAAAACAAAGGGTAAAGCTAGTTTTAATCCATGTCCAAAACCAGTCTACAACCAAGTCCACAGCTAGACTAAAACCAAAGATAAAACCAGTCCAAAACCAGTCCACAACTAGTCCAAAACTAGGCTAAAACCAAAGCTGAAACTAGTCCAAAACAAGGGGTGATGCTAGTTTTAAACCATGTCCAAAATTGGTCCAAAACCAGTCCACAACAGTCCAAAACCAGTCTACAAGCAAGTCCACAACTACACTAAAACCAAAGCTAAAACCAGTCCAAAACCAGTCTACAACCAAGTCTAAAAGTAGGCTAAAACCAAGGCTAAAACCAGTCCAAAACAAAGGGTAAAGCTAGTTTTAATCCATGTTCAAAACCAGTCTAATACCAGTCCTCAACCAAGTCCACAACCAGTTCACAAACTAGACTAAAACAAAGCTAAAACCAGTCCAAAACCAGTCCCCGATCAAGTCCAAAACTTGACCCAAACTGAAGCTAAAACCAGTCCACCTCAAGGGGTAAAGCTAGTTTTAAATCAAATCCAAATCCGGTCCAAAACCAGTCTAACACCAGTCCTCAATCAGTCCAAAGCATGTCTAAAATCAGTCCAAGCCCAAGTCCATAACCAGCGCAAAATGAGCCTAAAATAAAGTCCAAACGTGTTCAAAGCCAGTTCTAAAACCAGCCTAACACCAGTCCTAAACCTATCTAGAACCAGTCCGAATCCAAGCCCAAAGCCAGTACAAAATCAGCCTAAAACCAGTATAAAACCAGTCCAAAACTAAGTCCAAAACCAAGATCAGAATCAGTCTATAACCAGTGCATAACCTGTCCAAGACCAGTCTAAAAAACTAGTCCACAATTAAGTGTAAAACCAGCCTAAAAACACTCCAAAACCAACTCTTAACCAAAGTCCAAAACCAGCCTAAAACCAAGACCAAATCATTTAAAACAAGCTTCAAAACCAGTATGAAACCACTTCAACTGAATCTAAAAGTCCAAGCAACCAAGTCAAAAATCACTCCAAAACCAATGCAAAACTGAGGCTCAAACCAAACCTAAAAGGAGTTTATACCCAAGTCCAAAACCAAGTTCAAAACCAGACCAAACCAAATCCATAAGCAGTCCAAAACCAATTCCAAAACCACGTCTAAACCAGCCCAAAATACTTCCAAACCCAGTCAAAATCCAAGCCGAAACCAGCCCAAAACTAAATCCACCACCAAGTCTAAAAACCATAAACTGTCCACATCAGTATAGAATCATAGAAATACTGTTTTCTGTCTTTATTCTCTACAGACGTCAGGAATCCTCCCTGTCCAAATCACCAGTTTGGTTCAACGCCTAAAAAATGCTTCAGTGTCAGATTTAGTTCTTCACTCAAAGGTCCATCATCAAATACATCAACTCGTCTTTATCCTCCTTTTTGCATCGTGTCTGTGGATTCGCCTCTGTTACCTCTGAGCTTCAGCAGCACTTTGCTTTCAGTTCAATCCTGGACTCTTTCCCAACATTTACTGGAGGTGGAAGAACATCAGCGAACCAACACTGACCCCTAGTGGCTCCTAGAGGAAGAGCAACTACAGGAGAGCTGCCAATCGTTCCAAGAAGAGTGTTTATTTCATATTTAGTTAAAAAATCTCATACATCAGCATCAAACATGTTCTCATACATCAAAATAAGGTAATATAATAAAAGCAGGGATGTAAAACTTCAGTTAAAATCAGGATTCTGTAAACATTTGAAGAATTACACACAATAGCATCATAGTACAAGTGTGTATACTCTACTAATGGCGTGTCAGATATTCATAATTGTTAAAGCGCATGTTGCAGCAGAGTTCATTTCCTGCCTGCTACTTCTGTGTTTGACGTGACACGAAGGAAAACGTGCAAAGAGGCTCAGACCTTGGGCATAAACAAAGCTGTCATGCTAATTTCAAGCATGATCGATGCCTAATGGGTTTCAGCACGCTGCTCCCAGCGCAAACGTGGCCGAGCATGTGTGGAAAGTGAATTTTTTTTTGTTGTTGTTGTTGAAAGAGCTTGTACTGAAGCACCTGCGACGGCAAAATGATCTCACATTGAGCTCCCCTCAGTCGAGGAGGTCAGGGAAGTTCTCTTCGCAGTATTCTGTGAAGTTGAAGTCGTCGACGGTGAAAGGAACGTCCTTCCACTTCTTCACCGTCATCCTGCCGTCGGGCGTCTGAAGGGCAAAGTTCTTGATGGATATATTTGCCAGCAAAGCGCTCTTCTTGTACTTCACCTCGTGTCCCCACTCCTGTAAACGTACATACAGGTCATTAGATAAAATACCAATCAGCGCCTTCATCTAAAACAGTCATTTTAAGACTCGCGAGTATACGTACCTTCACAGAAATCAAACACATTCAAATGCATATGTGACTTTAAAAGGTCACATCAGTATATGAGCTGGCAAAATAATATAAACTGATTAAACCTTTTATTTTTGCCAACATTTTAAGACCAGGATCATCTTCTAGCCATCATTCCTTCTGTGGCAAGACAGTTTTAAGATATAGTCATTCTAAGACTCGCGAGTATACGTACCTTCACAGAAATCAGATATATTCAAATGCATTTTTGGCAAACTTTAAAATGTCAAATCAGTATATGAGCTTCCAAAATAAGTTAAAACTAATTACACCTCTTATTTTTACCTACATTTTAATACCAGGATCATCTTCTAGCCATGATTCCTTCAGTGACAAGACAGTTTTCCGATATAGTCATTTTAAGACTCGCGAGTATACGTACCTTCGCAGAAATCACACCTAATAAAACGCATTTTTGGCAAACTTAAAAAGGTCAAATCAGTATATGAGCTGGCAAAATATGTTAAAACTAATTAAAACTCTTATTTTTACCAACAGTTTAATACCAAGATCATCTTCTAGCCATGATTCCTTCTGTGGCAAGACAGTTTTAAGATATAGTCATTTTAAGACTTGCGAGTATACGTACCTTCGCAGAAATCAAACATATTCAAACAAATTTTGGCCAACTTTAAAAGGTCACATCAGTATATGAGCTGGCAAAATGAGTTAAAACTAATTAAACCTCTTATTTTTACAAACATTTTGATACCAGAATCATCTTCTAGCCATGATTCCTTCTGTGACAAGACAGTTTTCAGATATAGTCATTCTAAGACTCGCGAGTATACGTACCTTTCACCTTGGTGAAATGGACAAACGACATTGGAATTTGTGTGTTTTGTAGAACAGTTTGGACAAATCTAATCGATGAAATTAGTAAGGAGCATTTAGTGCTTGTTTCGGAGTCTTTCAAATGCATTTTGGGCAGATTTCAAAGCTCATATCAGCTGGCAAACAGCAAATGAAAGGTCTAATTTTTACCTACATTTGATACCAGGATCATCTTTTAGACACGATTCACTCGGTGGATAAACAGTTTTCTCATACAAGCCCTCTTATATAGAAGTTTCACGACTTGAGAGTACAGCTTATGGGGGTGAAATGGAGAAACAACAATGGAGTTCACGTGTTTTAAAGACCAGTTTGGATGAATCTCATTGATCGAACCAGTTTGGAGCATTTAGTGCTTGTCTTTTAAATCCGATCGTGTTCAGTTGTGCTTCTGAAGAACAGCGATGATGATGATGATGTAACCTTGGCATCATCGCTTGTCTTTTCCATGGAGAAAGACAATGACGCTCCAGGATTTTACTTCATTAAGCCAATAGAATCCCGAATTTTGTATTTTGCGACTGTTAGAACACACCAATGTTTATTTTTGCCACGAAAGAAATGACGTCTGTTAGATGATCCTGGTGTCTTCTGTAGGTAAAACGACCCTTTCATCGTCTAGAGCTTGAAAATTTACCCAGAATTCACTTTGTAAAGTTTTCTCTGGGGAATTATCAGAAAACAGAAACCCCTCCAGCGTACCAGTGATCGTTTCTATGACTCTATAGGCATTAGCGCTGACTTTTTTGGTTGATTTTATACATAATAACGCCCAAAATCCAACACGATCACCAACATCAGCTCTACTAACTCATTTACCATGTTGCATTTGCCGTTGTTGCAGCGGATCCTCCGTCCAGGCTCCCAGTCCTCGAACGTCCTCGGCAGAACCACCTGAACTCCAAGTTTGTAGTGATTCCTGAGGACAAAGACGGGCAGTGAGTCGAGCCGTACGTTACCCTGGAGATACTCTTGATGAGCTCTTGCACTAGAAAGGCTTCAACTCACTTGAACTCAGGGCTGACGTTGACGTAGTGAGCGTTGTCGACGAGTTTCATGTCCTTGCCTGAGGCCACCGGAGCGAAGCAGTTCCGACACAAGAGCTGGATGCTGGAAGCCGAGTAGCGACTCCTCTTTTCTATTTGGCATCTTTGTGCAAATTTACTCTGGAGGACTCTTTCCGTTTGAAGCTCAGCAATCTGGAGACAAAGAAGGAGAAACGCTGATGTTAGAGTGTCGGAAAGATGAGTCTGGCATCACCGGAGCATCTCCATGTCAGCGCTGTAGAAAGGTCTGCTGCACCGCGTTGTCAATCTGCTGTATCTGGACAGAAAAACATGCACTGGATTGTTTGTATCAGAGTCTTCTTGGGTAGCACCAAGCGAAGGATAGCACCAGGGGGATTGTTTTGGTGGAAGGGCCGCCAAATTTACAGAAAACCTTCAAGCTCACCTTTGTGCGGAACTCACGGTGGCTCATACTCTGGACCACAGCGATGGCTTTTCCAGTCAGCTCCTCCAGGAACTCGTTGATGCGCTCCCTCCAGACCTCCCGTCCTCCTGCCTGGGCGACCACCGAGTACTGGCTGTCTCTGGCTCGGGCCCGCCCGCTGGCCTGCTGCTGGGCGATCTCGTTGGTGAGGAGGCCGTAGCGAACCACCAGGTTGCACTCTGGGATGTCGAGGCCTTCTTCGGCCACGCTGGTGGAGATCAGGAGGTTCAGGGAGCCGCGGCGGAAGTTTCGGATGGTGTCCGCCTGCTCGTTCTGCAAGAAAGGTTTGGAAAGCAGAAGCAAATATTCTTTACGTTAAGTCGCTGTTGAACAGGAAGGACTTAACCCTCCGACCAACAGGTAGTTTCTGGACTCGACACAGATTTTCCTCACTGTGGGCTCATTTTCACAGCAATATAAAGTCCTGCAGCTCTGTAGAAACAGAACAACCATGACTGGAAGTGGCTGAAGAAGAACTCACACAGTTACAAAAAACAGAAGTTGAATTTCTTTGATTATTTATTTTACGAATATCAAAAGAAATCTTAAATCAACGGGGCATCCAATAAGTCCCAACCAGTCCAACAACAAAACCTGAATCTGCCTGCTACCAACACTAAAACAGCCTAAAACTAGTCCTAAACCTGAATAAAACCAGGATAAAACCATTCCAAAAACCCTAAAACCAAGTCCAACACCAGTCTAAAACCAATCCACTTCCAAGTCCAGAACCAGTCTGCAAACAAGTCCAGAACTTAGTCCAAACCAGTCGAAAACTTGTCTAAAACCAGTGTAAAAAAAAAACAAATACTAACCTAGAAACTCATCATAATTAGTCCCCTACCAGTTGAAAACCAGTCTAAAACCACTACAAAACCTGAATGTTCACTATCAGACGACAGGACGTTTGAGAGTTGGTTTCCAACAGACGGGCAGTACTGCAAATCCACCTCATCCACGTCGGCCACGTGTGACCACCCCAGCACAGGATGGACACATCCGGCTGGTTCACTTGTGGGATGGTCTCAGACCAGCGACACGTAGAGCAGATGAAACCTTTGGTCTGACAACAGACGCATCACACCAACATGCCAATGACACGTTCCCTCATGACCGGAGTTAAGTTTAAACCAACAACAGTTTTCTCAGATTGAAGGAGTTTAGGGGGAACTTTTCATCTAGAAACAGATTTCTTTAGTATTAAAGCGGGTAGGTAGTGGTTTTTTACATTCCTGGGCAAAAAGTCCATATTAGCCTTTGAGCAATAATAATTCAAGTGTATATATGTAGAGATGGAAGCTAAATGGAGGCGTTTTTATATGCTAGAAGACACAACTTGGGCGAAATAGTACCATTGGTGAGTTTTTCCACCTTAAGACTGCAACAAACCAAAAGAACAAATCCTGTTAATTTGCAGGTTGGGACTTTCTCTATCATCATTAGGGTTGGGAATATATACGATACGATACGTGGCTCACGATGCCGATACCATCACGTTCCCTCATGACCGGAGTCATCTGAGGCGTTGCTGCTTTGGTCAACATGTGACATGTTGGGGTGGCCTTTTATTGTCCCCAGTATAAGGAGTGTCTGAGTACTGCTCATTGTGTTGGAGCAGCGTCTGGATATGCCACACCCATGGACTGAATGGAATTAATGCATCACTGAGGCAGTGGAGGACTCAAATTTGGGACACTAATCAAGAGAAATATCCATCTAGTACAAGTACCAGACAGTATACGCTCACTTTGGGTGGTGCACTTCATGTGGCATCAATATTTCACATGGATTTGGACTGTTGTTGAGGTGATCTTTCCCCCGGTCCTCCTTGTTGTTGCTTCTAGGATGTTTTATCTGTCTTTGTGTACGTGGACTTCCTTAAGAACGATCAGCTGACTGTGCAAACCTGCTGTCACTGCCTCTGCCCAGGACTACAGATGAAAACTAGCTTGTAGCCATCTGTGGTCTGTGCAACATCCCTTTTAAATAAAGAAATAAATAAAACCTTCTCCCAGTGAAACGACACGTCAGAGATTCCTAGTTCAAGGACCGTCAGAAAGTTGGAAACCTGATGATTCTTCCTGTTTTCAGGGTTCTGGCTCTGATGATTGCTGTCATTTTGGTGATTTTCTAAAAAACTAACACGTCTTTTAAACCTGTCGGTGGGTTTTGGGGCTCGGAGGGTTCAAGCCAACAGGTGAAGGCTGAGTCTCAACACACCTGAGTCATGTAAGTGAGGCCAGTCCCAGCCCCGGTGAGGATCGCCGCCTTGATGCCGGCGTTCTGCAAGGCTGTGTTTTTGAGGACCCAGTCTTTGAGGCAGTGGGTGCTCTGGCGGGTTTTGGAGAAGAGGATTCCCCTGGACTCGACGCCCGGACCGAACTGCCTCAGCAGGGTGCTCTCCAGTTTGGCCATCTTCGGGTTCTCAAACCGAGCGTCCATTGCGAGCTTCCTGAGCTCCACCTGGTTCTCTGCACAGCGAGGACAGCGGCCGTGAAAGAGCTGCAACGTCAGTCGAAGTCATGCAGCTAATAAACACGGGAAATGTCAGGATCCCTACCTTGGAAAAGCCCCACCAGGAAGAAGTCGGTTCCATCGATGGCCGTGAGGGACTTGGTCTTGTAGAAGTCCTCCAGGGATCGGTAAGCATCCATCATTCTCAGGGTGTCGTTGATCAGCAGGGCGTCGTTGTACTGTCTGAGGTGGATCGCACACTGAGCCAGACGCCTCTCGTTCTCCCTGACTCCTGATGCACAAAATGTTGTTAGCGTTAGCATCTCCTCCTCCCAACATCTGACTTCCTTAAGGGTCCATGTACGTGGCGGCCATTCGTTTTCTTATTTTGAGATTTCAAAATAAAAACGAAAAATAAACCATTTCCCGTTTTTTTCAGTGATAATACAAAATGAAAAACAGAAAACGGCCCTAATTCATTATCCATTATCTGTTATCTGATTTAATTAGATGTATTTGTAAATGGAAATTAAAATTAAAATACACCTGTGGAAAACTTATTTCTCTACTTCCTGTTGGTTTTGGCTCCGTGACCCGTCTGACTTGTGATGAGGAAGGATCTGGTATCTAAAGCTCCAGTGTTAGCTCACTGTTAGCAGACCTTGCTGTGTGCCGTGGCCTGATGAAGACCCACTGTGGGGTCCAAACGTTGCTTGGCTCACATTGTTCACTATTTCACAGTGGACTTTTCACCAGCGTGGGGTTTATTTGTCCCTTTGGAGGGACCTTGTGGTGCCGCTAGCTCCGCCGCTAGCGCTAAATCGCTAGCGTTCAGCTGCTTTTCGGGACGTTTTCGGGGAGGTTTGGAGGTTTTCTGCTACTTTAGCTTTGCCAGAAAGCAAAGTAGCGATTTAGCGCTAGCGGCGGAGCTAACGCTAAATTGCTAGCTCCTCTCCAGAAGTCAGACGGGTCACGGAGCCAAAACGAACAGGAAATAGAAAAATAAGTTTTCAATGGGTGTATTTTAATTTTAATTTCAATTTACAAACAAATCTAATTAAATCAGATAACAGATAATGGATAATGAATTAGGGCCCGTTTTCCGTTTTTCATTTTGTATTATCACTGAAAAAAATGGGAAACGGTTTATTTTTTGTTTTTATTTTGAAATCTCAATATAAGAAAACGAATGGCCACGACGTACACGGACCCTTAACCCTCATTCAAATGGGATGAAAGGTGAGGCGATGCTCTCACCTCGCTGCTCCAGAATCACCACGTCGGCCTCGTACTCCTGAGTGCCGCTTTCTCTGAGTCTGAAGTCTGGAGGCAGCTCCATGAAGTCGTGAACCAGCTCCATCATCCACTTCACGTGATCCCCGAACGGATCCTAAAGGAGGAAGAACACAGGATGAGTCGGGAACATCTGGATCTGGAGCTCCAGACATTCTTCTGAGTGCCCACAAGCGTCACCAACACCAGGAAGACATGGAGGCTCTTCGTACGAAAACTATTTACATGTCTAATTAGTTTCCGTACTCGTCTCTGAATTTTCATCATCTTGCTGTTAGTCCCAGTAGAGTCACTGTGTGCTTCTCAGTTGCGTCTAGAAGAGCAGAATTTTTTGTTTTTTACAGAATCCGTTCAGAGCAAACGGTTTATTTTCTGGTGAATTTTAAAACGAGCTGTAGTTGATTTTTCTACGGGGCCGTTACCGTAGCAACGTTATTTGCAAACGCGCGTGGAGAGCTGTGGGTCCGTGTCTCGGTCGATTTGCAAACGTGTAAATGAACCCGTGCACTCGTGATGAGATTTGTGTGTCTGTGCCAGAACCCGCAAACGTGTTAAACAACTTCTGCGTGTGATCAGGTTTGCAAATGTGTAAAAAAAATCCACAAATCTATATTTAAATTTGCAAATGTGTTGCCTGAAAAGTCCCAGTATTTTCGCTACAAGAGCCGGACATTTGCTGCCTTTACACACCTGATCTTTGCGACACTCCTGCCGTGACGGATCCACAGATGCACACAGGGATTCATGTGTGTAGCCCCGGGTTTTGACGCCCCGAGCTCAGGCTCACAGGCTCCCTCTGTACATTGGCAGTCATATATGACAACCAATAGTTCCAATAAAAGACTTATTATTAGTGGTAATATATAACAACCAATCATATATTGGTAGTAAAAATATATATTATTATTATTGGTAGTGTCAAGTTGAGCTAAGATTTGAGATCACAGGAGCAGCCATTAACAAGGTCACTGGGGTGAAATAGGTCTGATGAGGGGGCCGAGTTTAATAGAGTAATATGGATTTGGCTTAAAAGGGGATCTAGAATAAGGGGTTCTGATTTGAGATGGTTAATAAATAAAGTTTGGGGTTGACTCTAATGTCGGGGAGAGGAACAGAACATGTGCTCAAGTGTGTGTGTGCTTAGATGAGAAGTCATGTTTATGATGTAATGATTTGAAATGTTGAAGTCAGATGAATTTAATGTTATGTTTATGGGATGGTTTGTAAAATCAGATGAATTTTTATGATCAGGTAACTAGTGTGATGGATAACTGATGGTTCCTGTGTTAAAGTACTGCAGGTGGAGGAGATGAGAAGTGATGGAGCTCTTGGCTGTCGGCTACGACTGTGAGGAAGGAGTTATGGTGACAACTGAGCAACAGGCTCCTTATAAGGTGGAAAAGGGAAACTGACCTGGGGTGAATGCAGGTGACTTCCTGGCAGCCGAGAAGAGGTTATGGTGCAATTCGGCCGATTAACGAAAACAATCTCCTAATAAGGGGATGAGCCGTTAACATAGGGTGAGTTTGTGTAAAAGTACAAATTTACGTATGTAGGAATTAGGCAATATGGGTGTGTAAGGTGCTTTAATAAAAGTGATCTGAGGGGATAATTGTCCGGAGATGTTCGTGGACGCAGAAGGATCTCGTCTGATGTAGTCTACGGACAGTGAGGCTATTTCTCACTAATTAGAACGATCCAGAATTGGTCTGCAAATAGACTCAGAAATAAGACAGTGAGAGCTCGGCGAGTTTCTTCGACACCAGCTTAAGCTGTTCTGCTGAACCTATCAGGCTGCATCTGTAGGCAGTGAGAACCTGACCCTAGAAACGGAGAGCTGGTCCGATTGCCCGGGTTAAGGGTAAAGTCGGCGAGACTACAGTAGTAATATATTACCACCATTAATAATAATATATAAATTACTACCAATAATATAATACTACATATATTACCACCAATAAGAAGTCATATATTACAACCAACAGTAGTAACATCAAATCAAATCAAATCAAATTTATTTATAAAGCACTTTAAAACAACCAAGGTTGACCAAAGTGCTGTACATAAGCGTAAGTAGTAACATATAACCAATAATCCCAACAATATATGACTTATTACTACCAATAGTAGTAACATATGACTTGTTATGGTTTTATCCCCCATATTACACATTTGCAAATTGGTAGTTTTATTTTACTGCCAATAGTAGTAATATATGACTTACTATTGGTAGTAAAATATTACTACCAATATACTACCAATACTACCAATACTACCAATGCTTTATATTACTGGTAGCCATATATTACTACCAATAATATGTTGGTCACAGTATATGACTTTTTATTGGTTGTAATACGTTACTACCAATGTACAGAGCCTGTCAGCCTGAGCTCAGGGTACGAAAACCCAGCGTTGCACACACACGAATCCCCAAAAGCATGAGTGGATCTGTCACGGCAGACGTGTAGCAAAGATCACGCGTGTAAAGAGAGCCAACCGAGAAGCCGCTCGAACTGTCACCTAAGGTTTGTCTGTGTTTTCGGGTCTTGCATCGAAAATACTTCCACTTCCCAGACGTTCATGTCTCTGTGTGTTTTCACAGGTCGGTCACACACTCGCAAACCTGATCACACACACTCAGGTTGTTTAACACATTCGCAGACTCTTGTACAGACACACAGATCTCATCACGCATCTGCAAATAATATCGCTATGGCAACAGCCCCACAGGTGTGTAGTTCAAGGACCTTCCAGATTGTTGTTTATTACAGAGTCTTGGAAGCTTAAGAGGTTTGTTTTTGCAGAATTTTAAAAATTTGGATGAAATACTGAGAATTGAGGTTGAGTTTGCTGACAGATGAGTAGTTCAAGGACCGTCGGAAAGATGACAATCCTGGGATTCTTTCTGTTTTGTGTCATTTTGGGGATTTTTTTTTAAAAAGACAACGCGACTTTTTAAGGTTCAGAGGCTCAAAAACAGGAGAGAACTTCTTACCTGAGGTCTTTTCTCCACGATGTCGAAGGTCTTGATGGGTCTGGGGACCTTCTGCTTCAGCTCAGGCGCAAAGCTTTTCGCCGAGACGATGGCCGAGTCCAAGTTGGCGCAGATCTGAAAGGCAAAGGTAGAAACGATGATGAAGATGAAGAGACAGGACCGAGGGAGGGCGCGTGTGAAACCGAACCGGACCTGCAGGACGTGCTCCACGGCCTTGTCCAGGATCTTGGCGCCCCCCGTCCCCGGCGACGCCGTCAGCCCGAGAACCTGCGGCAGCTTCCGCTCGCCGCTCAGCTTCTTCTCCAGGTAGCAGCCCATCACTTTGTTGTAGACCGACTCCTTGTGGGTGTGGTGGCACTCGTCGATGATCAGCAGGGAGATGTCTGCGGGGAGACGCTCGGGTTCAGCTCGCCTTAATGCCGCCGCCGCATCGGACGTCGTGCTCCACCTTCACTCACCTGACAGCTCCACGTGCTTCGCCTCCTCCGCGTTGATCAGGGCGTTGTACAAGATCTGAGCCGTGCAGATGACCACGTCTTTCTCCTGCATCACCAACCCGAAGAAGTCCTTCTCCTCGCTGTCGCCGCTGACCGGCATCACGGAGTACTGATCACCCAGGTGGGGCTGGAACTCCTTGTCGTAGTGCTGGACGACGAGGTGAACCTGCACCACAAAAGGCATGGAAACACTGAATAAAAGCGACTCTTCAGGCTGGTTTTCTTGTGCTTTTTCACGCACCTTGTTCACCAGAACCACCACTTTGGCATTCTCCCTGGCCTCCAGGTGTTTTCTGGCCACGTACACGGCAGCGCGAGTCTTTCCACCTCCAGTCGGCAGCCAGATGATGACGTTCTCCCCCCTGACGGCCCTCTCGACCACTTCCTCCTGGTATGCGTACAGCGTAAAATCTGCCATCCTGTGCTTTCTTCCTGCTCAGAGCTGCACAAATTCCTGTTTTGAATACAAGAAACAGACACCAGGTCAGACGTCAACACTTCACTCCTCGTTTGGACCAAATAGACTGGTTGGATCGGTGCAAAGCTTCAGCCAGGACACATGTAAACAAGCCGTTAAACTCACCTCTCGGCTGGGATAAATCAGATCAGAGCTGCGTCTCCTCGTCCACTGTCGCCACAAAGAGCAGAGGGGGGCTTTTAAACTCCGCTGTGATCAGCTGAGTGACACAGAAACTGGAAAACAAAAGTGAAACTCTGATTAGATCAAGCAGGGGGGCCCAGTGAGGGGGGCTCCGCAGGGACGGCAGCCTTGTGTCATTATCAGCGACCAGTCACCTCAGAGCTACAAAGCCTTTTACGACCTCTATTTTGAAAAATAAAACCCCGTGTGAGCCCATATTTACCTGTTTTTACTGCTTCAACTTGACTCCCATCTACAGGACGTCTGGAGTCACTGTGTTCTTGGATGCTGGGGCCTTTTCTGAGTGTCTGGATGCTCCCTAGCTGGGCCCCATCGGTTCTCCACGACATCAGGAAAGCAAAACTTACAGCCTGTTAGTGTTCGTGCATTAAACACCCGTGGTTTTACATCACATTAACCTGTCAGACTTGTTGTTTTCTGCCTTTAGGCCACCCTGTAGCTTCCTTGTTTTGCAGGACTTAAATCTAAATGCATGTAAATCTAAAGCTGACCGACGACATTCTGACGTGAGGCGGTGAAAAGAAGCCCCTGACATGACAGACTGACTGCCTGAACCCTCTCAGGTGATTGCGTTACAAGCAGAGCCGCAGGTCGTGATTGTTTACCTTGTTTCTCATCATTTATTATCTTGATTGATCACTGATTGGCTTCTCAAAGCCCAAGACAAGATTGCTTTGTCCACAACCCGAAGATATTCAGCTTACCGTCACAAAGGAGGGAAGAAACCGGAAAATATTCACGTTTTAGAAGCTGGAATCACAGAATTTAGACATTAATTCTTAAAAAATGTAAAGGTAACACTTTATAATAACAATCATTTATAAGATAGTTAACTAATCATGAACAAACCACTTATAAATGATTAATAAAGCTACCTGGAAATCACCTGCACATCAAAGAAGTGTTTATAAAAAACTTTATTGTCATGAACAGTATTACAGTAAATGGCGTTTAAACCACAACTCGACGGCAGCCGTCCTCAAACAGCTGGAAGGTTCGCTCAGACTGACCTTGAGAGGAAATCTGAAATGCAGCATTAGGCAGACTGAGGGTGGACGACGCGAACGGACAAACCCTGAATAATGCGACGCTGACATCACTTCAACAGTTCAAAGCTAGTCATGATTCAAGTACAAAACAAACGGACGCCCACACTCGATCACACGGCTCAACCGGCACTGGACAGTAACCTCCAGGAACAAGTGGAAGCACTTCGACACCGACCGCTCAACAAAAACAAACACTTAATCACAACGTCTGTAAAAAATAACAAACACTTGCTAAAAAAAAACTGGGTGTTGTCTTCAATGCAAAGTGTAACTGTGTGCCATGCATCAACACCCACCACAGCTAGTGGGGCGGTGAGATAAATAAAGTCTTTCCAAAAGCCAGAATCGGTTCGAGGACTGCTGGTCGGCTTCTAACCGCCATGTTTGGGTCTTTATCCGGTAAACGTGGCTGCACACGAAACACCAAACTACGTAGCATGTGTGTGGAGGTGACGGTACTACAGAGGAAATCAGTGTACAACAGAAGTGAGTACATGCTTGTGCAATATTACTAAAAATGTCAAACGATCAACACGTTTTGCCCTCATGCAGCTCCAAATCATCACACTCCCGCCTCTGTTCTTCACTGTCAGGACTATGCATTCACTGTGGTAGTCCTGGTCAGCTTTAAACATGCTGGACTCGAGCTGAACAAGCTTATCGTCATCTGAGCAAAGAACGTTCTCCCACTATTCATCTCGTCATGTTCTTTAGCAAAGTTTTTTTTCTTGCAGCCATGATTAGTGGTACTATGGCTCCTTCTATACCTCCCGATTAATGCCGACTGTGATTTTTAGTTGATCTTCCTGGATCCTTTTCCACCTTTGTTAAATCATATTTCATTTCCTCTGGCAGGTCTTTTCCAGGTGGAGCCATGATGTAGACATAGATAGATACAGTTCTGGTGTTCACAGCTCATTTTGTTACAGGAACTCTGATTTCCACTGATAACCCCTGCGCCAGGTCTGAAGCACTTGCCCGTTTGTTTTTCAAAATTAGATTGTGAAAGTAGTTCACCGTCTGTGGTCTTATTTTAGAAAGGCGATCACTGCAGCCATGATTAGTGGTACCATGGCTCCTTTTATACCTCCTAATTACTGCTGACACGGTTTCACTGTTTTTTTTAGTTGATCTTCCTGGATCCTTTCCCATTTTTGTTAAATCAAACTTTTCAGTTCCTCTGGCAAATCTTTTCCATGTGGAGCCATGATGCAGACATAGATAGACTCAGCTTACAGGTCCAACACTGAAAAAGCTCTGGTGTTTACAGCTCATTTTTCACAGAACCAGATTTCCAACCAGTAACTCCTGTGCCAACTCTGAGGCACTTGCCTGTTCCTTTTTCACAGTTAGATTGTAAAAGCAGCTCACTATCCAAGGCGCCGCTCCAGCTGGACGACCGCTGCAGCCCTGATTAGTGGTACTATGGCTCCTTCCATACCTCCTGATTACTGCTGCAACTATGACTTGTCTGATTTTTAGTTGATCTTACTTTATCCTTTTCCATCTCTGCAAACTTGTCTTGCAATCAGATTTTTCAATTGTTGTGGCTCTTCTTTTCCACATGGAGCCATGATGCAGACATGCAGATGTACAGAGCCCATAGGTCTGAAACCAGGAAGGTTGTGGCGTTAACAGTTGTTACAGACGCTGTACCAAGTCTAAAGCAGCTGCTTCAGTTTTCCAGAGCAAGATTGTGAAAGTAGTTCACCAATCATGGAGTCATTTTCGGAGGACGATCATTGCAGCCCTGATTAGTGGTACTATGGCTCCTTCTATACCTCCTGATTACTGCCAACACTGATTTTTAAGTTGATCTTCCTGGATCCTTTTAACTTTTTCATCTTTGTGAAGTCTCACAGTCAGCTTTTTAATTTCGTGTCTCTGGCAATTCCTTCCCATGTGGAGCCATGATGCAGACATGCAGGTAGATACAGCCCATAGACCACTGCAGCCATGATTAGTGGTACTATGGCTCCTTCTATACCTCCTGATTGCTGCTGACACTGTGTTGCACTGATTTTTAGTTGATGTTCCTCTACGTTTGCCCATCTTTGTGAAGTCTAACAATCAGATTTTTCAATTCCTGTCCATGTGGAGCCATGGAGTGCTTCATTGTCAGGACCATGCATTCACTACGTAGTCCCAGCTCATTTTAAAACCACGTTCATGTAGTTAGGCTGATTAGAAATCACAGGTTGTTTTTTTTTTGCATTGAGTTTCTACTTTAGGGCCTGAATTTTCAATTATCAAGAGGAGGTTCGCTTTGAAATCACTTGTCATTTAAGTGATTTTGCACAGGGGTGTACTCACTTCTGTTGTAAACTGTACAAGCTTGACGGGAGCTATACTAAGTGTGCCCTCATAGTAAATGGTTTGTAATAAAACCCTGCCAGTGGAATGGTGCACGAACAGCATGTGTTATATCTGATGCATAAATAACTACTATGTTGTCGAGAAGAAAGCAACATTTGGGGGGAAATAATTGGAAAAACGTGACGTTCAGTCCATTACTAGCAGCTCCAACCAACGGTCATCGAGAGGACTGGTTCATCTGCGACGCCGTTTTCACAACCAGTCATAGGAAATGATACCAGAAAGCAGAAAGCAAGAGATGAAAACCAGCGCTTCACAGACGGGTTTTAGGTTGTTGTGTTGAATAGTCCCAGCAAACCCTTCACCATCACCCCTCCACGACGTTCGGCTTCACACACGTGAGAATGGCTGGATGTTCAAGTGTCTGTCAGTAATGGAAGGCAACGTGGCTTTAGGTCCCGAGGTCCATTTGTGTTTACGTCGGCTTGAAGCTTGAGAGAACTGGAATGAGCGACTGTCATTGAAAGCGACAAAACCAGGCCAGTCATACCATAAATAAAAGGAGGAGGAGGGGGGGGGGTAGCATCGGTAGAACCTGGACCTGTAACTTTGGTACACTCAATGAAACGTGTATAAGCGTGTTATTCCCCCTCGGTGAGTGCTGGAAAACATGCCAGAAGATGCCGTTTTGACATTTTTAATGCTCCACTGGTTGGGATTTATTCTGAAGTCCGACACCTCCCAGGAGTTGTCGGCGACGTCCTCCTCGAGCTCACTTCTCGATCAGGCCCCCGTCTTTCAGCTTGAAGTAGAAGAACTTCTCCAGGGTGTTGGCCGACTTGCAGTACTCGCTGTCTGGGGGGTTGTACTCACGGCAGTTGGTGATGATCCGCTGCAGGTCGGCGATGAAGAGCTTCTTGGTCACGTAGTACCGGTTCTTCAGGCGCTCCGTCATGGTCTTCAGGTCTGCGAGGGCAAATTAAAGGGCGTTCAGTGTTCGGTCGACCCAAACTGAGAAACCTCTGGCGACTCATCTCAGCAACTCGGCCACAATTCAGTCAAATATAAGATTATTTTATATATATTAAAGCCAGAAATAAAACGGATTCAGTCGCCAGATTCGGTAAAAAACAAAGAATTCTGCGCTCTGTGACGCAACCGTGAAGCCATGATTGATTCAGCTGCATTAACTATAAAAAACACAACTAAGAAATACAGGTTCATATATAAAAATAGAGATGTACAGAGAGATGGAGATAGATATAGACATATATATAGAGAGATATAAACATTATAGAGAGATGTAGAAAGATAAACATGTATTGACATATATAGAAAGATAGATTTAGAGATAGATATACAGAATGATATAGCAATATAAAGAGATAAATATAGAGATATAGAAAGACAGATATAGAGATATAGATATAAAAATATAGAGATATAGAGATGCAGAAAGACGAATATGTAGTGACAGATATGAAGATATAGAAAGACAGAGATAGAAATGTAGAGATAGACAGATATATAGATATCGAGATAGAGATAGACCAAGAGACAGTGATACAGATATCGAAATAGATATAGAAAGATAGATATAGACATTAATATAGAGATAGACAGATAGATATAGGGACAAAAAGATACATAGATGACATAGATGTAGAGATAGATATAGAGATATAAAGAGATATAGATAGAGATAGAGATGGATATGGAGATAGAAACAGATCGAAGGATATTGAGATACAGATATCGAAATAGATATAGAAAGATAGATATACAGAGATAGGTATGTAGAGATACAGAGATATAGAGATAGAGATTGAAAGATATAGACAGATAGATAGAGATAGATATGTAGAGATATAGAGATATAGAGATAGATAGAGATTGAAAGATATAGACAGATATAGAGATAGGTATGTAGAGATATAGAGATTGAAAGATATAGACAGATAGATATAGAGATAGATATGTAGAGATATAGAAATATACAGATAGAGATTGAAAGATATAGACAGATATAGAGATAGATATGTAGAGATATAGAGATAGAGATTGAAAGATATAGACAGGTAGATATAGAGATAGATATGTAGAGATATAGAGATATACAGATAGAGATTGAAAGATATAGACAGATATAGAGATAGATATGTAGAGATATAGAGATATACAGATAGATAGAGATTGAAAGATATAGACAGATAGATATAGAGATAGATACAGATGGACAGATAGAGATAGGGACAAAAAGATAGATATAGATGTAGAGATAGATAGAGATAGATATATAGAGATAGAGATATCAAGATAGATATAGACTGAGAGATACAGATACCAAAATAGACATCGATATACAAAGATAGATATAGAGATAGATATAGAGATAGACAGATATAGGGATAAAAAGACTGATACAGAGGTAGAGATAGATAGAGATGGAGATATAGAGACAGATATAGACATATAGATATCAAGATAGATATAGATATAGTTAGATACAGAGATAGATATCAAGATAGAGATATAGATATTGAAATAGACAGAGCTAGGTATAGAGATATAGAGATAGATGTAGAGATATAAGTATCAGAGAAAAATCAAAATGGAAACTAATCTAATTTCTGATATTTCAGAAATATTTCGTCTCCATGAAGTCGCTGTCAGTCGTTACATCAGCGCTAAACCAGGGTATGAAAATGAACGACTTGATCTCTGTTACAGTGAAGACGTTCGTCTGCAGCCTGAAGCTGATCGAGTCCTTCAGCGAGACGTTTCCTCACCGATGGGAAAGCGGATGATCTCGTAATAATCCGGAGCTTCAGATTTCTTCACCGGCTCCATGAAGGGCCAGGCGTCAGGATGAGTCTGGTAAGGAAACAACATGGTCCTGGTCAGTCCGGGCAGCTCTCTGTGTGTTTGTGTCTGGAGTGAACAGGTGAGTCTCACCTTTATCTGAGCCAGGAGGTTCTTCAGCATGTTGTAGAGAACATCAGGGTCCTTCACCTCTTTCCTACAAAACACAAACACGACAAGTCAAATACCGACGACGATAAAAACAAGACATCAGAATCTGTTGTTCGCATTAGCTCAGGCTTCGTTTCCGTGGTGATAATTCGTCTTTTACCGGTACAAACGTCCGACTGGGAAACAGGAAGTGACAAAAACTTCCTTCACAATCTCAGAATTAACGATGATTTCAGCATCAGAGAGGTTTTATGTTAGTTTTTAATTGTTATTTCTCAAAAAGGTCTGGCAGATTTCGAGCGACACAAACTGTTTAAAATGCATTCCCTGTTTCTGTGACAGGATTTATGAATTCTGTTGTTTTATTTTGAAGTTTCTGCGTCAGAGGTTCTGAACAGTTTCTGGGCTCTGCGTGTGAAGAACTCACCCTTTGTCCTTGTTACTGGGTTTCCAGCCTGTTTCACCTGGACGGAATAAAACACTTGTAAATGACATGTAATAATACTACCAATAATAACAACAATAGTCATAATAATAATAATAATAACTATTTATATATCACTTTAAAAATAAGCGTTCACAAAGTGCCAAACAGAAAGCAAAATACAGAATTTTAATGTATATAAATTAAGAGAAATAATAACGACAAAAAGGGAAAAAAAAGACTAAAATAAGTTGTTTAAATGTCATACTTACCTCACTTGAAACTGACATTTTTAACAATTTTCTAGTCATTTTTGGACAAATTTTGAGATATTTTTAAGGAGGTTTTGTCATTTTGGACAATTCGAACAATTCTGGAGAAGTTTCGAGTCATTTCGGACCATTTTTGAATAAATAGAAGTGATAGCACGTTAAAATAAAATAAAAATAAAATAAAATGAAAAAATAAAATGAAAACGCAATAATGATAATAATAATAATTTAATATATTAATATTAACAGTAATATAATGAGAAAAAGACCACAAAAGGAAAAAAAACCCGGAGAAATAAACAGTAAAAGAAGCAAAATATTGAATTTCAATATAAATTACAAGAAACACTGATTAATACAAGTAATATAAAATATATATATAAAGCCGTAACACATTAAACGAAATACAAAAAGCAAAAAAAAAAAGAATAAAAAATTACTTGAAAACTGTACAAACAAGGATAAAATGGAAAATAAATAAAAGTGGGAGTAAAATAAGGCGTTTACCTGATCTGACTGACATATTTTACAATTTTTGAATCATTTTTTGACACACAGACGATTGTGAAGTTATTTTTGCGTCACTTTGGACAAATTTTAAGAAATTATAAAAAGAGTTTTCATCATTGTGGGTAATTTGAATCATTTTGGAGACGTTTCGAGACACTTTGGATGAATTTTAAGTCATTTCAGACGATGTTTGTCATAAAGAAGCCATAAAAAAAGGGAAAAAATGAATTAAAAAGAGACTAAAATGGTAAAAATAAGGACAAATTTTTGTTTCTGGAGACATTCTGAAGGAGTTTTTACAGCAGAAACATCAAACAGAATAAAAAATAAATTAAAAAAAGCAAAGGACGGCGTTTAAATGTCAGATTTACCCATCAGACGTCGACATTTTGCACAATTTTCAAATCATTTTTGGACACATTTTTTATCATTTTAAAAGTTTTAGACGATTGTGAAGTTATTTTTGCGTCACTTCGGACAAATTTTAAGACATTATAAGAAGAGTTTTCATCATTGTGGGTAATTTGAATCATTTTGGAGACTGTTTTTAAGTCATTTCAGACAATTTTTGTCATAAAAAAGCCATAAAAAGGAAAAAACTGAATTAAAAAGAGACAAACGGTAAAAATAAGGACAAAAATTTTTTTAAAAGAACGTTTTAGGACAAATTTTTGTTTCTGAAAACATTCTGAAGGAGTTTTTACAGCAAAAACATCAAACAGAATAAAAAATAATATGAAAAAGCATTTAAATGTCAGATTCACCGATCAGACGTCGACATTTTGCACAATTTTTGAGTCATTTTTGGACAAAATTTTGCGATTTTGGACGAGTTTTTAAGACGTTTTAGACGAGTGTGAAGTCATTTTGGACAGTTTTAGATCGTCTGAATCATTCTGGAGAAGTTTTGAGTCATTTTGGACAGTTTTAGATCGTCTGAATCATTCTGGAGAAGTTTCGAGTCATTTTCGTGTTGAAAAAAGGTGAATTAACAAAAAGCTAATCAAAAGAAAAGAGTAAGAATAAAAAATCTGAGGCTAATACTGCAAAGAACAAGGACTAAATGGGGGAAAAGGTTTAAAAACAAAGAGTAAACAACATAAAGTAAGAGATAAGTGGTTTCAAACTCACGTATTCCTGGGATGCTCTCCACCGGGATCTGCCGGACGCCCTCCTTGAAGCAGGTGAGTCCTGGGTAGACCTTCCTGATCTGGCTCTGCTTCCTCTCGATCAGCTTCTTGATAATCTGCCGGGACACGTTCATTAAGACACACGAGGAGGAGGAGGAGGGCTCAACGAGGAGCCGAGGAGCCAAGGAGCCGAGGAGCCAAGGAGCCAAGGAGCCGAGGAGCCGATCTTACCTCCTTCTGCCTCTTGATGATGTGCGACAGCTCGGTGTAGGGGATCCTCGGGTTCAGCTCGCACTCCATCAGCGTCGCCCCCTCGTAGTCCTTGATGTAGCCCAGGTAGCGGCTCTTCGGCACTTTGATGTCTTTGGAGAAGCCCTGCGAGGATGAGGAGGATGAAGGAGGAGGAAGGATTACTGAGTGGAGGTGGAGGAGGAGGAGGAGGAGGAGGAGCTAACGCGACGGCCTCACCTGCTTCTTGAAGTAGCCGATGGCGTACTCGTCGGCGTACGTCAGGAAGTAGAGGATGTTGTGTTTGATGTGGTACTCCTTCAGGTGGTTCATCAGGTGGGTACCGTAGCCCTGGAACAAGAACCCAGACCCAGGAGCCACGTCAGAACCAGAACCCAGACCCAGGAGCCACGTCAGAACCAGAACCCAGACCTAGGAACCACAACTCCTTCGACTTCAACTGATGTTTCGTACGTTTATTTTTTACATTTCTGGACAAGTTTTGGTCATTTTGATGAAGTTTTAGGACATTTTGGACATATTTTAATTGGTTTCAAGACGCTCAGGACAAGTTTGGAGTCGTTCAGGACCGTTCTGAGTCTTTTTTGGACACATTTTTCAGGTTTCAAGACATTTTAGACAACTGTTGAGGCATCTTGGGCAGTTCTGAGTGGGTTTGGACACATTTGAAATCAGTTTGATGACGTTTTGAGTCACTGTGGAGAAGCATGGAGTCATACAGGACTGTTTGGAGACGTTTTGTAGAGGTTTCTAGACACGTCGGACAACATTGGAGCCCTTTTCGGACAAACCTTCGTCATTTTGTAGAAGTTTCAGGACATTTGGATGAAATTTCAAGAGATTTTAAACAACTGTTGAGTCATTTTAGACCATTCTGGACAATTGTTTTCACTTAACTTAAATCCTAGTGAATCTTAAAACAAGTCGTTGCTGGTCACATTTAAAAGTAAAATAAATTCACATAAATAAAAAGTGCAAACATGACCAAGGGCTAAAACCAGGGAACTCAGAGGCTGAACAGGTCTGCTGTGCTGTGTGACCTCTACTACTTATTGCTGCACATGGTTCAGGTTGGATCAGTGCATCAATCCGTCTGGGTTTACCATACTGGGTCTGGTAGAGCCATCCGCTAAATTTAGGGTCAGCTAACCATTTTGGATTAAATCCGCTAGTTCCATGTTTACCATCGCAGCTGGCAGAAGGCTGCTCCGACGACGTGCTAACATCCGTGCTAACTCCACTGGCTCTGCCTCATCATGGAGCCGCGGTTCGGTCGGGATGAACTCCCCTTGGCCTGGGGGTGAACGAGCGGCTCATGGTCTCCTCCGACTTCGGAAAAAGTTACCATAAAATGTCACCATTGTGCTTTCAACTGTATCACCAGATGCGGTTAAAAGCTCTGTGTACCGTCTTTGCTATCACTGTTTTGGTGCATTAAAAAAATCCAATTTAAAATAATAAATATACCAGTGACGCTTGGCCTGGCGGGGGGCGGGGCAAGGAAAGCTCGGTGGCCCGCCAGGCTTATAAAGCACTGGGGGAAACCCTGTATATATATGTTCAATAAATATCAATGTTGGCCCGCGACTTTGTCCACGTTTTAAATTTTGGCCCACTGTGTATTTGAGTTTGACACCCCTGCTTTAAGACATCCTGGACAGGTTGGGAGTCATTTTGGGCAAATTTGGAGACATATTTCAGAGGTTTGTTGACATTTTGGGCGATTTTTAGTTCAATTTGGACAATCTTTAGAAAATTTTTGGATAAGTTTGAGCTACTTTGCAGTCATTCAAATTTGAAATATTGTGTTCTAACGTCAAATTTACCTTAAACCAGGTGATTTTGTCTACATGGGATGTTTTTTTCTGATGTAAATCGTAGTAAATAATCAAACACGCTTATCTTTTACAAGCAGAAAATAATCGTATAACGCGTTTTAAACTGTCGCCCACATTGCAGATTTGATGCTGAAACTAGACGATGTGCATCCATGATAATTAACCTGAATTTAAATAAGTTAAAGGATCGATTTGGTGCACCTCAGCTGTGCTTTATTTAAAGTTAAAGTAGAAAAGACGTACCTTAACTTGCTCGTTGGACGTGACGGCGCAGAAGACGATCTCCGTGAAGCCCTGAGTGGGAAACATCCTAAAACAGATGCCTCCGATGACGCGGCCATCTTTGATGAGGGCGAGGGTTTTGTGCTTGCTGTGGAAGAACCGAACACGTCAGGGAGAGATTTACAGGACAGGAAACGTCGCGACACTAAAAACGCCGACTCACGGGTCAAACACCAGCCGTGTGATGTATTCTTTGGGCATTCGAGGTAACTGGTGGGAGAAGACGTTCTGCAGGCCGACCAGCCACATCAGGATCTTCTTGTTGGACTTCTGGGAGAGAGAGTTCCCGATGACGTGGAACTCGATGATGCCTCGCCTCTCCTCCAGCCTGGCCGTCTCATCGCGGGCGGCGTTCGGCGTCAGCAGATTCGTCTGGGAGCGGGAATAATTTTTACATCCGTTAGCTTCTCTCCTGCTCTCTGTGCTCGGCATTTAAATACAGCCAGTAAAGCTGTTTTAAACAACACATCAGTCCGAATATGAAACAGTGACTGAAACGCAGCCCGTTAAGACTCTATGTTAAGCAGCAGTCGCTTTGGAGCCATTTCTGCACTGTCAGCTACAGACGCAGAGAGAGTCTTCTTCCTGAAGGGGGCGGGGACAGCTGCATTTAAAGCTACAGCCAATATAGATCAGGACTAAACCCAGGAGTTATATAGTTGTTCCTTATGGATTTATTTAGACATGACACACCTGATAGTTGGCTTTAAACACAAGAGACCAGACAGCACAATGAATGAGACCCTTCCAAAATATATTTCCTGTTGTTGTCATCCATAAAAATTCAATACGATTACTTTTTGGAGCTAAACCTGTGACTTCCAAATCATGTCTGCCATTAAATTACAACTTTTAAAGCATCATCTCCTCGACAAGAAGGGAGAAAACGGCCAAAAGTGACCAGAAAAGTGAGGCCACTAGGGCTGGGTTTAAAAAAAATCGATTTTCCTTTGAATGGCTTTAAAATCGATTATTTAATACGTCTTTTCTAATGCAGTTTAAAGCCAGACAGCCAGAGCATTTGTATGTAGGTTACCAGCAAATTCTCCGCAGCCCAGAAACTAACCGAGGCGGTCGAAGCTCTCATATGCAAGGACATGGGACCAAACAGCCTTGTTGAAAATGATAGTTTCCGCGGACTCATGAAGACTCTGGAGCTACGCTACGTAAAACCGACACGCAAACAGCTGAGAGAAGTGACAAACATGTATGCAGATGTGAAACACAGCATCGCTTAAGTCAGCAGAGAGAGTCGCTTTAACCTGAGACAGTCGGACATCCAACGCGCAGTTAAAACCAGCAACACGGCGAGTCATTTATGAGAAATAGCGATAGCAGAATGGGATCTGACAGACAAAGATCCAGCTGTCGTAACGGACAATACTGTGAATATTGTCCGTGCTGTGGAAATGACGGACCTGTTGCACGTCGGCTGTTTCACACACAGTTTAGCTTCTCAAGCAGCTCTCAGAGTCCAGGTGTTGTTCGCCTGCTCGACAGAATGAGGCGCATCGCATCATTTTTTAAAAATCGTAGTGTCACGGCTAACCACAAGCTTAAATAGAAGCACAGGTTACTGGGGCTGCCTGGACATAAGCTGGTGATTGACGTGGCGACACGGTGGAACAGCACAGTGGAGATGCTGGACCGTTTACTGCAACATACTGCACTAAAACCAAAGCTGTCTGAGAGTCACAGGCAGCAAAGTGAACGTCCTCATTGTGTTGGTAGCTCCTTATTTACACTGCCTGCCTCGTCATCTGATTGGATTTAAATTACCGTATTTTCCGCACTATAAAGCCACTTAAAAGCCTTTAATTTTCTCAAAAATCGACGGTGCGCCCTTTAATCCTGTGCGCCTTATGTGTTCACAGAGTTCCAAGCCATTTCCCGCCGACACAGGTACGTAAAGTACGTACACTAAGTACGCTGGCAGTGATAAACCGAGGTATCTGACTAAGGGATCTGCTTTGACTGTTGTACGAGTTTTCGCGAAAGCCGGCATCATTACTGAACAGCCACCCGGCAACGAGACTGACTCCGACAATGACGAGAGGGAACCCGACATGCTGGATGGAGAAATTGCCCAGCTGTTCCATTCAGATACAGATTGATCAAAACATAATGTGAGTGTATTTGTAAATACGGTACGTAGTAGAATAACGTTCAACAAACTCACTGTTTAACTTCCGTTTCCTTATTTTAGCATGCGCCTTTTAACCCGGTGCACCTTATGTATGGCTTAAGTACAGAAACAGACCCTGTATTTGAGACTGCGTCTTATAATCCGGTGCCTTAAGGTGCGGAAAATACGGTATTTCATTTTTGTAGAAAATAGAAAACCGAAAATAGAAATTACACAGTTAACTGAACTGCTTTGGGCTCAATTCTTCATGTAAACATTATCTTAAATAGTGCATCAAGTTAAAGTTAGTTTCTACTATTTACAGCATCGGTTCTCTGAGAGTCTCTTCCATATTCAAGTAAAATTGGTAGCATGACTGAAATATCCGTAACCGAATCGAATCGGTAAATCTGAATCGATACCCAGCTCTAGAGGCCACCCCGTTAAATGACTTTCAAATTAAAGGGATCGTGTTGAACCGACTGACCTCGGGTCCCAGCATGGCAGCAGGGTCGGTGATGGTCATCATGACCTCATTGACCAGCTCCATCGGGATGTCGCCCATCACCCGGATCCGCTTGGCGTCCTCCAGCGTCTCGGGAAGTTTGCGCTTTTCGCCTGAAAAAAAACAAAACAATAAAAAGACGTAACTCAGATGGATCCAAGAAGCAGAACTGTCTGATTTAAGGTCTGTTTACACGCCGAGTTTGGTTCCGTTGGTCTGGACCAAAGCAGAAATGAGACACTACAGTTCTGAGCATCGACACCGGCAGCTTTTACATCAAACACCCAAAACAGAAAGCATTTTAAAAAAGGTTGCAACCAGACTAAACAGCTGGACTTTGGTGACTTTGGATTTGTCCATAAACATGTTGGTATATCAATCACCAATAATGCACAATTTACCAGAACCAGAAACTGTAAAAACAGAGAAAACTGTCAGATTTTCAACTTTCCCATGGTCCTTGAACTACACGCGTGTGCAGCACAGTTCAAAATAAACCGACTAAAATCACGATATTTAACGAAAATAACTTAAGCAAAAACAACCCGTTTGCTCGAACCAGATTCTGCAAAAAACTAAAAATTCTGAGCTCCGCTGTAAAACCGAGAAAGTAAAAGCTACTCAGCTGTGACCGACGGTCGCGTGAGAAAAATTCAGGGACTTTTGAGCTGAACTGCAGGCAGTGTTCACTCAGAGCAGACTGGATGGAAGCAGGGAAACAGAATTAAAAACGTAAATAGTAAAAGATGCGTCGTGTGGAGAGTCGCCACAGTTTATTCCAGCGTCGGTAAAACCTGTGGGCCCTGGGAAATGTTGCACATGTTGACTCCAGTTCATTTTTAGAGGGCTTTATATTAAAACACAACAGAAGCAATAACAGACTGCTTGAGGTTTAGACGGTTGACGACATCATAAAGGTGATAACCGGTGTAGATACCTGTGATGGGCTCCACCCCTCCGGTGTCGACGCTGCCCAGAGACGAGCTGCTGCTCAGACACTTGGACAAAGCAGGAGAACCAGAAACCGAAGCCGGACTGATCACTGAGAGACAAACACAAAGGTTCGCTTCATTATAGACCATAAAACAGAAGACTGGCAAGAGAAAGGACAGCAGGAGTGTTTCCACAGATCTTTCTTTCTGCATGATCTTATATCCAAGTGAGGATTATTCCATTATGGTCATTAGATTAACTACAAATTTAATAGAATGATAATTTTCAATCCTTCATACACCTTTATTCCCCAAATAGCGGGAAATATCTGTAAAATAATAACCTTTTTTGCTGATTTAAATACAGTAAAAACCATAATTTTACAATTCTACGGTTTTTTTATTGCCTTTTTTATTTTTATTTTTTACAGATAATATGTAAATAAATGTTTACAAAACCGGTAAAATGACCGTTTAAGAAATATTTACTATTCGGCTTGTTCTTTCTAACAAGAGCAAAAACCTGTAAAATAATTCTATTTTTTCTCAGAGTAAAAAACTGTAATTTTACAGACAAATATTGTAAAAGAACTAATTCATATTTAGCAAAATAAACTAATTTTGGTGCAAGATTTGTTTATTTTTTACAGTGAACATGTAAATTAATATATTTTTCACGTTAATTTCCCAGTTATTATTTGGAACTTTGTGAAACAGGGAAAAAATCTGTTAAATAGCAGTAAAATATCTGAAAAATCACAGCTATAAACTGTTTAAAAACATTTATTTTTTGAAGTGTGAATGGCAGCAAGCAGGGAGGACATGATGCTGCCTTTCAATGCGCTCAATGGTTATAATTTTCACAGATAATGTCGATAAATGTGAATAAAAAACAGTCTTATCTTGTAGAAATGTGCAACACAGACACGGAGGTTTAAATTCTAAATCACACTAGGTCTACATGTGATACTAATGGAGCCTACAGCCAATGAAAAACTTGATCAACAGGCTACGTACATGTTGAGATGTTGCGTCTGGTCTCACCTGTCTGATGTCCCAGCTGGGTGCCGTCGGAGGCCGGCATGGTGAAGTCGGCCTCCCATATGGGTGAATTCTCTCCGTAGATTTCCTCCTCCAGCATCGACAAGAACCTGACGACGCACAAACGCAACTGACAGATCTCCAAAAGAGGTTTATGCTATGCTAGTACCACATGATGCTAACAGGCACAATAACACGGTGTATAAAAGCAGACTGTGAGGTTTTGGTAGCTTCATTAGCCGCTTGTGTCATTGTGAAACGGCTTCAGGAGTCCGTCCTTACTTGGGGAAGTGTGTCAGGATCAGAGTTCGCTTCTCCGGCAGCAGTTTGTCCTTTTCCACTCTGAACTTCTCCAGCAGCTGCCGTCGGGTCACCGTGAAGATGGACTTGAGCAGGTTGCGGCCGAACACGTGAGTGGTTTCGTATCGAGGCAGGCTGTCGTTGCTCTGAGGGACGTGGCAATAACACAACCACCTGGTAGAAATAAGGAAAAGCACTGATTATACAGAGTGTAGGTGTGAAGCACGGAGGTGGCAGCATCATGATGTTAAGCATGGAGGTGTCAGCATCATAATGTTAAGCATGGAGGTGTCAGCATCATGATGTGAAGCATGGTGGTGGCAGCATCATAATGTTAAGCATGGAGGTGGCAGCATCATAATGTTAAGCATGGAGGTGGCAGCATCATAATGTTAAGCATGGTGGTGGCAGCATCATAATGTTAAGCATGGAGGTGGCAGCATCATAATGTTAAGCATGGAGGTGGCAGCATCATGACGTGAAGCATGGTGGTGGCAGCATCATGATGTGAAGCATGGTGGTGGCAGCATCATGATGTGACGCATGGTGGTGGCAGCATCATGATGTGAAGCATGGTGGTGGCAGCATCATGATGTGAAGCATGGCGGTGGTAGCATCATGATGTGAAGCATGGTGGTGGCAGCATCATGATGTGAAGCATGGTGGTGGCAGCATCATGATGTGAAGCATGGTGGTGGCAGCATCGTGATGTGAAACATGGTGGTGGCAGCATCAAGACGTGAAGCATGGTGGTGGCAGCATCATGATGTAAAGCATGGTGGTGGCAACATCATGATGTGAAGCACGGCGGTGGCAGCATCATGATGTGAAGCATGGTGGTGGCAGCATCATGATGTGAAGCATGATGGTGGCAACATCATGACGTGAAGCACGGCGGTGGCAGTATCATGACTTGAAGCATGGTGTTGGCAGCATAATGTAAAGCATGATGGTGGCAGCATCATGATGTGAAGCATGGTG
Source organism: Dascyllus trimaculatus (assembly GCA_024666655.1). Classification (NCBI taxonomy): domain Eukaryota; kingdom Metazoa; phylum Chordata; class Actinopteri; family Pomacentridae; genus Dascyllus; species Dascyllus trimaculatus. The sequence goes on along the minus strand of CM045458.1, from coordinate 27,995,834 downwards.
GTGGCAGCATCATGATGTGAAGCATGGTGGTGGCAGCATAATGTAAAGCATGATGGTGGCAGCATCATGATGTGAAGCATGGTGGTGGCAGCATCATGATGTGAAGCATGGTGGTGGCAGCATCATGATGTGAAGCATGGTGGTGGCAGCATCATGATGTGAAGCACGGCGGTGGCAGCATCATGATGTGAAGCATGGTGGTGGCATCATGATGTAAAGCATGATGGTGGCAGCATCATGATGTGAAGCACGGCGGTGGCAGCATAATGTAAAGCATGATGGTGGCAGCATCATGATATGAAGCACGGTGGTGGCAGCATCATGATGTGAAGCACGGCGGTGGCAGCATCATGAGGTGAAGCATGGCGGTGGCAGCATCATGAGGTGAAGCACGGCGGTGGCAGCATCATGAGGTGAAGCATGGCGGTGGCAGCATCATGAGGTGAAGCACGGTGGTGGCAGCATCATGAGGTGAAGCACGGCGGTGGCAGCATCATGAGGTGAAGCATGGCGGTGGCAGCATCATGAGGTGAAGCACGGCGGTGGCAGCATCATGACTTGAAGCATGGTGTTGGCAGCATAATGTAAAGCATGATGGTGGCAGCATCATGATGTGAAGCATGGTGGTGGCAGCATCATGATGTGAAGCATGGTGTTGGCAGCATAATGTAAAGCATGATGGTGGCAGCATCATGATGTGAAGCATGGTGGTGGCAGCATCATGATGTGAAGCATGGTGGTGGCAGCATCATGATGTGAAGCATGGTGGTGGCAGCATCATGATGTGAAGCACGGCGGTGGCAGCATCATGATGTGAAGCATGGTGGTGGCATCATGATGTAAAGCATGATGGTGGCAGCATCATGATGTGAAGCATGGTGTTGGCAGCATAATGTAAAGCATGATGGTGGCAGCATCATGATGTGAAGCACGGCGGTGGCATCATGAGGTGAAGCACGGCGGTGGCAGCATCATGAGGTGAAGCATGGCGGTGGCAGCATCATGAGGTGAAGCACGGTGGTGGCAGCATCATGATGTAAAGCACGGCGGTGGCAGCATCATGAGGTGAAGCACGGCGGTGGCAGCATCATGACTTGAAGCATGGTGTTGGCAGCATCATGATGTAGGGATGTTTCTCAGCAGCAGCCATTTACCTGACATTACTACAAACTCACCTGGTGTAGTCCACTTTGTACGCCGTCCCGTCGTCCTTCTGGGTGCGCTGCCGGTACTGCGTCGGCGTCTCGAGCTTCCAGTAATTGAGGCACAACAGGAACATCTTTGACAGCTCGAACATGGTCTGCCTCTCCTTCGGCGCGAGGTGGCTGAACTTGTACTGGACGAAATTCAAAACCCCCTTCGGAATAAAAACAAAGACAAGATGAGAAAAGAGTCTGAGCTCACGAATCGTCCGAAGAGGTCCGACGTTCACCTGCTCGATGTTGGGCTTCTCAAACGGCGGGCTTCCCAGGGATCCCTCCACGACCGGCTGGCTCATCTGGAGGATGCATTTCCTCAGGAGCTGAAGGGGAAGAAGTCAAGAGGAATGTTTGGACGGACTCTTGGCTGCTGGTTTATTATCACGTCTGTCATGGGGCCTATTTCTGAAAATGTCTGGATGATCGACCTGATGCTGAAACTTGAATGGAACAAAGCGATAACAGGAAGTTAAGTTTAGTTTGTCGCTTCCAGCTGTTTGTAGGAGTCCGTGTGTTTGTTTCTTAATTTAAGGATACATGTCAAAGTAATATTTCCATGACAAGTTATATATTTTTATTCTACTGCTAGACTGATGTTGGTATATATTTGCATTATTGAGTATTATGATGAGTCCAATCCTGTGTATTTTGCATGACTGTGGTGTTTTTGTCTGCTGTGTCTGGATGAATTGACCCATATCTTCAGATTGATGCTGACAGCACTGGTTCCCACCTTGAACAGGTAGAAGTACACCTGCTTGGTGTCGGTGTCCTCCTCTTTGTGCACAGACATGAACAGGTTCTCCACGTCCACCACCATCCCCAGCAGCCTGTTAATCTCCTCCTCGGACACGTTCTCCAGGTGGGACACATGATCGGCTGCAGACAGGGTAGTAAAGCACACGCAAACAGGGTCACACAGGTGAGCTAAACAGGTGGTCAATGCTGGTTTATCCGCTGTGGTCTGAGCCGCAGCAGGTGTGGAGCTAGTTGGTACCCAGAGCATGTCCACAGCTGCGGCAGGGCTCGCTCAGACTGGCCGCCTGCTGCTGCAGATCCATCCGGGTGGCTGATGGAGGGTTCGGGTTCTTCCATCCGTTACACTTGCAGGTGTCACTGGCCTGAAAACGAGCAGAATAACCCCCTAAGAGCTGCTGTTTGATCATAAATCAGTTAGCTAGCTGATGATGAAGCACCTCCACCGGTTTAATGTTGCTAATAGCAGCAGTAGTGATGCTAACTAGCTAGCTAGCCGTAAAAGTTAACATCCAGTGCTACTTGTTTCTGTTGCTAATGCTAATGCTAACGCTAGCCGCTAACCGCTTTGTTGTGCTGAACTTTGGCTAGCCGTGCTAATGCTAAGCTACCTTGCATGCGGAGAAGACGCCAAGTTTCTCCAGCTTCTTCGCCCGTGGGAAAGCTCGGACTTGGGCTTTCTTCTGGCTCGCCCGCTGCTGCTGGCTCAGCCCGGGTCTGGCCGGGTCGCTGTTGCCCGACCCGGAGCCCGTCGCGGCGGTGCTGGACCCCGCCGACTGGGCTTGGAGGAGCCGGGGTTGTAAGGCCTGAGCCGCCGGGTCCGACATGTCCACGCTGCTGCTGCTGCTGGAGCTCCGGTGCTGCCTTCACGGGCTGTCGGAGAAATCACTTTTAAAGGAGCAGCAGCCGTTTGCTTGAATCACAGATGATATCCAATAAAATCACATAAAAAAGTAATAATTGACACGTTAACTCAAAAAAACCGGATCAAAACTTTAAATTATGTCCACATCAAAATCTGGATTTTATTAAAACAGTAATTCGTTCTTTTTACTGCATTTAGATCAATAAAAAAATCATTATTTTAGAGATATTTGCTGTAATTTGAAATTTAAAAAATACGTATAATAAGAACTGAAAATTGGTGAATACATTTCAAAACTGCGATTTTAAAGGTTTAATTGTTTTTGTTAAATTACAAGCATAAATCATATTAACATCAAATGCTTTATCTTTACAAAGAGTAATTTAAATCAGCAAAAAATATTATTATATGTAAAAATATTTATATTAACAACTCTTTCTCTTACAGTGTTTCATTGTAGAATAGCACCATTTTTTACTGTATTTAAATGAGCAAAAATATCTATATTTACTGATATTTTTATGTTGTTATCTGTATTTTGATAACTGATAATTTATTATTTTACACTGTTTACTGTCAGATAGCTGATTGTTAAATCACTGTTTTTACTGTATTTAAATCTGCAAAAATGTCATTATTTTAGAATTTTTTTCTGTTATAAAAAAGAAGAAATTGTGTATATTAATAATTGAAAATTAGCAAATATATTTTGAAACTGCTATTTTACACATTTTCCTTGTGTTTTTTAATTACAAATGATAACTAGTAAGATTTTTAAAAAGTATAAATTTACATGTTGACTGTAATAAAATGTAAATAATGTCTAAAGTTAAAAAAGTGTCAGTAATTTGTTCTTTTGCAATGTGTGACTGTAAAATGATAATTACTATATTTAAATCAGCTAAAAATATAATTATTTTAAAGATATTTGCTATTATTTTCACTCTTTTTTATAGTTTTCAAACGTATTCCACTAGTTTTTTCTCCTTGTATTGGTTTTAACCTACAATCTAGAAGGCAGTTTCTTTGGGTTCAGTTCATTTTCAAACTAACCTTCCTGTTTATGACGGTTTCTGGTTTGTAAATCTTCACGCTCACTCTGACATATGCAGTATCCCTGGGTTGTCCCTTTGATTTTGACCGCAGGTTATTTCAACACAAAGCTCCTTCCAGCTGCAATAATCTGGCACTGTTGGCCCGAGCACCTCTTTTTGCTGATTCCGATCATCTTTATTCTCCAGCAACCCGTTCACGCTTTTAATTTGCATGTACTTCTTGATTTCTCTGGATTCAAATGGAAGAAGGTTCTTTGGTCTGATGATACCAAAATGGAGCTTTGAGTCCATCGGACTGGATGCTATGTTTGGTGGACATCATCACAAACACACCGTCCCTACTGTGAAGCCCGATGGTGGCAGCATCATGATGAGAAGCATGGTCGTAGCATCATGACACGATGCATGGTCGTAGTATGACGTGGAGCATGGAAGTGGCATCATCATGATGTGAAGCATGGTGGTGGCAGCATCATGATGTGAAGCATGGTGGTGGCAGCATCATGATGTGAAGCATGGTGGTGGCAGCATCATGATGAGAAGCATGGTGGTGGTAGAATCATCTGGTGAAGCATGTTGGTGGTGGCATCATGATGTGAAGCACGGTGGTGGCAGCATCATGACCTGAAGCATGGTGGTGGCAGCATCATGATGTGGAGCATGGTGGTGGCAACATCATGACCTGAAGCACGGTGGCGGCAGCATCATGACATCACGCATGGTCGTAGCATCATGACACGATGCATGGTCGTAGTATGACGTGGAGCATGGAAGTGACGGCATCATGATGTGAAGCATGGTGGTGGCAGCATCATGATGTGAAGCATGGTGGTGGCAGCATCATGACCTGAAGCACGGTGGTGGCAGCATCAAGACGTGGAGCATGGAAGTGGCAGCATCATGATATGAAGCATGGTGGTGGCAGCATCATGATGTGAAGCATGGTGGTGGCAGCATCATGATGTGAAGCATGGTGGTGGCAGCATCATGATGTGAAGCATGGTGGTGGCAGCATCATGATGTGAAGCATGGTGGTGGTAGAATCATCTGGTGAAGCATGGTGGTGGTGGCATCATGATGTGAAGCACGGTGGTGGCAGCATCATGACCTGAAGCACGGTGGCGGCAGCATCATGATGTGAAGCACGGTGGTGGCAGCATCATGACCTGAAGCATGGTGGTGGCAGCATCATGATGTGGAGCATGGTGGTGGCAGCATCATGATGTGGAGCATGGTGGTGGCAGCATCATGACCTGAAGCACGGTGACGGCAGCATCATGACATCACGCATGGTCGTAGCATCATGACACGATGCATGGTCGTAGTATGACGTGGAGCATGGAAGTGACGGCATCATGATGTGAAGCATGGTGGTGGCAGCATCATGACCTGAAGCACGGTGGTGGCAGCATCAAGACGTGGAGCATGGAAGTAGCAGCATCATGATATGAAGCATGGTGGTGGCAGCATCATGATGTGAAGCATGGTGGTGGCAGCATCATGTGAAGCATGGTCGTAGTGTGATGTGGAGCATGGCGGTGGCATCATCATGAGGTGGGGAAGATTTGTGAAGGTAGAGGGCAAAAATCTACTAAACACTGAATGGAGGGGGGTGAATATTTATGCCACAACCATATTTAAAAATATACGAAGTGAATTAACTGACATTATATTGTATAAAGCTGTTTTCACTTTGACATGAAAGAATCCTTTGTTGTAAATTCTTGTCAAGAAAGTCGACCACGATTCATACAGAGGACAACTTTCAAGGTCCTTGCAATAGATTTATAGATTTAGGCCCCTTGAAAATGAGGCACTACACCTTTAAGGGTTGTCCTTTCAACACATTTGACATAAGGTGAAATGATTAAACAGGCGTACAGAAAAAGATACCTTCCCCTTGTTTATTCGTAAAATTACATTTCTCCTCGTCTCCCCACGGCCCGACCCTCCCCGTGATCTCCCACCGAGCAGCAAAGACCGCCGCGAAGGTTCCGTTGTGCTCGTCGCTGATGCCATAACGAGACGCCGCCGCCGAAAGAAAGAAAGAAAGAAAGAAAGAAAGAAAGAAAGAAAGAAAGAAAGAAAGAAAGAAAGCCCCTCCCTGATATGACGAGTAAAAACAAAGAGAGAGCGGAAAAGAAAAAGGAAGGGAAGCTGAGGAGAGCATCTCAAATTCACAAAAAGATGATGAGACGGAACCAGTGCATTTAATACCATAGATCTCCAGAGGGGAAAAAAAAATTAAGACATAAAAAGAAGAAGAAGAAAAGAAACATCACAACGTAATTAAGGTGGACAGAACATCGCGTGGAGATTCGGGAAGTCTGGACAAGAACTACTGATTGGTTATAAACTTGAAGAGTCCGTTACAAATACAGCAACATGTTTCCGATACACAGTCGTGATTTTGGGGTCGAGGAATCTCGCTCGCTCGCCGTTTTCACACCGATGATTCATCACGTTAATGCTAGAAATCACAAACTGGTGACGATGTTAATAAAGTACTACTCACTGCATATGGTTCTGATAACATACGGTGAAGAGGGACGATTGTAAAACCTCGGAGTGCAGGCTTCAGAATCACTCAGACCAGCCCGTGTCAAAAGAAATTGTGATAACAACAATGATAATAATGCAATAATTCAATCTACACAGCTCTACCAAGAAGGAAGCGTCTGTCCGGTGCTGCTCTCCTGGTGGAAACCTTCACTCTTCCTCTTTTTTTCCAGACAGAACAGCGGATCAGGCGCCCGGATTGAGAAATTTACGGTGAAAAAGCAGCGCTAAGGGACAGAGCCGGTTTTAATTCCTTCTCGTTGCGTTATTTTTTTTTTTTCCTCTACACAAACACAGACACAAAGGTGAGCGACTTATGAAGCGCCGCCGGTGATGACTGATCTTTTGTTTTTCCTTCTTCCGTTTTATTTTTTCCCCCCTAAGGTGACGTCAAGTGTCCATCATCAGCAGGCTGGCGAGTCCCGGGGTTAGAATATGATTCGGCGAATGTGTTGATTCCGATCCGGCCAGCAGCGGACTCGTTTGCCAAACAGTTAATTGGTGCTCGTATCGGTGGGTTGTTGGTCCGGCCGGTGGGGCGTCGGTTTGACGGCTGGCTGATGTCTGGTCTGGTTGATCGGAGCTGTGGATTGGATCAGCTGATTGGTGGTTGTGTCGCTAGTTCCCGCCCCCGCAGCACTGGCTGCTCCTGCTCTGCGGCGCCGCCTCCTGCAGGTCCACGCCGCCCCGGGCCCGACCGCCGGCGCCGGCTGCACCCTGAGGCTCGTTCTTGGGAAGCTTCTTGGCTGTTTGTGGGGGCAGAAGTGCAAAGAATCAGTGTCTACATGATGGTAACAGGACAAAGGATATTAAACAGTCCCTCCAGATCGCAACAATTAACGCAAATTCAACCAATCGCCGTGAATTCTGCGTGACTTTGGAGTTTTGTCCAATCACAGCGACTTTTCAGCAATTTCGGCCTGCCTCCCTTGAGTTCCACCAATCACAGCAGTCCCCAGTAATGCACGTACGTCCATGGACATATATATGTAGACGCTGCATTGACTGTGGAGGGACGTGCCTAAAGTTCCGCCATCTTGGTACAGGGCTAGCAGAGGGGGGAGTGAATGTAAGTCTATGGAGGTAAGAGGTACTCCACAATCTTAAAGTAGAATTATTCACTGAATTTTCAACCGATTTCCAAACAGTTTGGTTTGTTAAAAACAGAATGCTTGGATGCTTTTGTTCTATTTATGTCTGCCTGTCCGTCCTCCATGTCTGACGTTTGTAACAAACAATATATGTTGACAACTGATGGATTTATGATCACTTTTATAGTGCAGACATGTCATTCCTCTATAGACGTAATGCACTGTAGGGGCGAGTGGCACCGTACCAAGATGGCCGCCGCGTAGGCACGTTGGCTACAATCGGCAGCGGCAGTCAACGCGGCGTCTACGTATACATGTCTATGCGTACGTCACCGAATTCACTTCCTTGTTTATGGTTTGAAGATACAGATGCAACAAAAACTACTGCAGAACAATTCCCTGATGTTCTTCACCAAAGCGGAGCTAAACTGTTTTCACCCCGTGGAATATTGAGGTGGAACACAAACCAAAACCATCCACTGACAAACACTTTTCTACCGTAAACATATCAGGAGAATGGGTGAAACCAGCGGACCACAGACCAGACAAACCACCGTGATGAAGCTGCTGCATCCAGATCTGTGGCAGCACTGAAACAATGGAGGTCAGTTAGATTCATTAACTGACGTGACGAGCTGTGAGCGTGTGTGTGTGAACACGCGTGTGCCAGGATGTGGAATTAACTTTTTAAACTTTTAACATTTTTAATGAATTATACAAAAAAAAGAAAAAATGCAACTTTTGGACAATTTTTTTACCGTCTCCCGCAACAAATACGCTTCAAACATCGAAACTTTCACTGCAATTTTTTAGAAAAGCTGCTGCGAATTCAGATATTTTAGGAGCAACAATCTGGAAAAACGCCCAAGAAATCCTGGAGGGACTGATTAAATTGACTGTAATGCAAAAATAACTCTACACTGAACAAAAATATAACCGCACCATGTGAAATATTGATGCCACATGAAGTGCACCACCCAAAGTGAGCGTATACTGTCTCAACTGCCTCAGTGATGCATTAATTCCATTCAGTCCATGGGTGTGGCATATCCAGACGCTGCTCCAACACAATGAGCAGTACTCAGACACTCCTTATACTGGGGACAATAAAAGGCCACCCCAACATGTCACATGTTGACCAAAGCAGCAACGCCTCAGATGACTCTGGTCATGAGGAAACGATTATTTGCAGTTGATTTTGAGGAGATAAAAAGGCTAAAAGTAACGTAACAATCACACATATCGACCTGATTTGCATCATTTATGGTTTTATTTACATTATAGTTGTGGGTTTATTCCGCAGCCTTTTGAATAAAGTGTATTTGTGTGTAATTTCAACAATGAATTAATTATTAGACTTTATTTTCCTCCTGGTTATAGTTTCAAAAATGTGAGAATTTGCAGGGATTCTTTATATTTTGGTCTGATTATTGAGATATAACGAGGAGCCTTCTAGGCCTTAAACATCGCAATAGTCAGAAACACATGCTTGGTTTCACTCATCAATTAATCAGCTAATCACTGGTCATTTCATTGGTTTTAGTCGTTCTTTTTAACAGAAAAAAAGCCCAAATTCTCTGATTCCAGCTGCTTAACTCATTGACTGCCATTGACGTGTTTTTACGTCAAATATGTTTTTCTACGGGAGGCGGTAGGGGACATTCTGGCGGAGCTCTCCTATAAATATCAGACTTGTACTGTGGTGTAGTGACCATCTGGAGCCTGTAGGTGGCAGCAGTGCAACGATCTGGATGAGAGATGAGCCGAGATGGGCATATAGCCGAGAAGAGGTCGAGAGTTGACGAGGGAGAAAATGGCGCGATGAGAGAAGACTGTTAAGTTCAGGCAGCTCAGACTGGAGCAGAGCATGTGTGGCTCTAAGTCGACTATTGAGAGTCGCGATCGTGAGAGAAGACGATCATAAACCCGGGCCAAGCGGTGATACTCGGCTTGTTTCACGACGCCGCATTTCTCCACAGTCCAGCTCAGACGTATCTGGATCGGATGAATTCAGAACCTGATCCAGACTCTCCAGATGATCGGCTGCCGTCTGGGTCAACCGGAGCAGCAGAGCCTCGTTCCAGATTCTCCAGAAGACATGAAGGAGGTGAGAACTAACCTGCTTTATACATAAAGATCCATTTGATTTGCTAGCTAGCTAACTTTTACTGCTATCGTTTTGAGCGTGGTTTGACGGATAATCGGTCCCGACATGAACGCGATCCCGACCTCAAAGCGATCCCCCGCCCACTCCTTTAGTCCAGGCCACATAAACGCCATTTAGTCCAACTACATCATATAAACTACTGTAAAATCTGTTGTCAGGACTGACGTGAAGCAATGTTCAATTTACAGATGGTGCATCCAGCAGAGATCCCGCTCCTGTTGGCAGCACTAAGAAGCATCTTTCTCCACATCACACTGCAGCAAACACACTGTATTTTTATGGTAATTGTATGTATTTCTATAATTTACAGGTCGTCCATCCAGCAGAGGTCGTGAGGAAAACCCCAACCCACCAGATTCACATCCACAAACACAAACCTGGAAATAAGTTCATACATGTTTGTCAGATGTAAAAACTGTCATTGTACATTGTTATACATTTGTGAAATAATAATAGTTTTGCCATCAAAAGCCCTTTTTCAGTGTTGTTTTTATTATTTTATAGAAGGAACCAGTGTTCAGATGTTTGAGGCGTCACTAAAGCAGAAAGTTTCTGTTCTGCTCGACACGTTTCTTTTCACTAAAATCCTGTTTTTTTTGTGTGAAACTTGCCTCTATTCAACTGATGATTATGGAAGAACGAAAGGCGCTGGAAACAAACTTTTTTTACTGATGAAAGTAGAAATTCTACTCTTTCAGAATCTGGTTTCAGATTTTACAGGGTCATAGTAAAATAAAATATTCTGTGGGCATTGAAAGATCAGTCAAAATGCTTGAAAATGGCTGCAGCCAATGAGTTAAATGTCAATAATTCTGGTTTCTTTCCTCCTCTGTGGCAGTAAACAGTGTTTTTGGGCTGTGATTGACGTTTTTCACCGTTCGCAACAGCCAATCGAATAACCGGGAGATCAACAGACGAATTAACAGCGGGGACAGTCGTCGTCTGGACTCCTGTTTCTGAGAGGAACTCACCTATAGCCATAAAAATCTCGTTGACATTCATCGCGGTCTTGGCTGAGGTTTCCATGAACAGCAAACTGTTGTCGTCTGCATATGCTTGCGCTTCCTGAGGACACGAACACAAGATTTATATGCATGAATTTGCACAGAATGTAATTTAATGACCAGGTAAAAGCTCCTGTTTACCTGGAAGTCTACAGCTCTCTTGTTGGCCAGGTCGGCCTTGTTCCCTGCCAGTGCGATGACGATGTTGGGGCTGGCTTGCCGCTGCAGCTCCTTCACCCAGTTCTTTGCACGTGTGAATGTGTCCTTCAAAATAAAAGCATGATCACAAGACGTTTAAATCAGCTCTGACGTCACATCTGACTGTAAAACACCCGAGCAAAGGTCTGCAGAAGCCTGCTGGAGTCGGTAATGATCAACCCGGCTGGAAGACAAGGTCCAGGTGACATAAGACCGGAGGCAACTCACTGTGTTGGTGATATCATAAACCACGATGGCGGCCTGGGCTCCTCTGTAGTACATCGGCGCCAAGCTGTGGTACCGCTCTTGTCCTGCAGTGTCCCAGATCTCGAACTTGACTGTTGTGTCATCCAGACATACCGTCTGTGTGAGGAAGGCAGCTGGGGGGGAGGAAAATCACACGAGTTAGACGGAGATGGAGCGTTCGGAAAGCAGAAGTTAGTGACTTATTAGGTACGGGGTTGACTTTTTAATCGTTTTAATAGAACTGGAACTATAAAAAGGCAATGTAACGTGATGAAATGTTGAATTTAAGTTGATATTGATAATTATGCCTGATTAAAATACCAGAGGAGAAACACTTTCGCCCTCTAGTGGCTTCAAAAGGCAATTAATCTCAGAAAAAAATCATTTAAATTACATAAAATTTAAATTATAATTCATTTAGACTCCATTTATCAGAGCCAGAAACTGCAAAAACTAAGTAAAAGGTCAGATTTTAAACTTTACCGCTGTTCTGCTCTGATCAGATTCTACAAAGCACAAAAAATTCTGCGACCCTCAGCGCAACCGAGAAGCCATTAGCAACTCGGCTACGACCGACAGCGACGCGGCAAAAATTCTGAAAATTACCGAAATTCTAAACTCATATTTCCTCAAAATCCCTTTAAATCTACACATCCCATTTGTGCTGCTTTGTTATGCTATATAATTAATAGGCTGTTGGATTTGACTTTGAGTTTTTTGACCTTTTCGGGTTACCGTAGTTCAGCCAGCGAGAACGAGAAGTAGTCGCACAACGTTGTCGTGAGCTAGTAAATCATTAGTTGGTCGTTTGAAGCCGTTCTAAGAGTGATGGAAATATATTCCTGTGAGTATTGATGCATCTGGTGTTGTTTGTTTAATATTTTGATTGCAATCTCAGCGTTTAAGAAGATAAAAGATATCCGCGATGGCGATGCTAATACGATTAGCCCGTTAATGGGATTTCCCATTCTATGTTAGCATTAAGCTAGCAGACTTTCTGTTAACTTTGTTTATATGTATCGAACATCCTTTAAAATGCAAGGCTAAGTGATGTTTTCTTTGTTTTTACAGTTTTACAGGTTGCCTTTGTGCATGAGGTCATAAATAAACGGCCAAATCAAGAAGAAACAGCCTTTCATTTCACAAAGAACCGCTTAGCCTTTCTGCCGAACTAAACACGAACGTTCAGGTAGGGCAGAATGCATTTATGTGACTGCTAAAAACAAACCATTAGCTCTAACCCCATTCTGTAAAAAACAAAAAATTCTGCAATCCTCAATGCAATCAAGAAGCCATTAGTGACTCAGCTGCGACCGACAGCCACGTGACAAAAATTCAGAGAGTTTTCGGCTGAACTGCAGGAAGTGTTTCACAAAGCAGAGAGGACACAATTAGAAACGTTAAAATATACATATGCTCGCTTATTTTCCGTAGTTAATTTTTCAAGCTATTAATTATTTAAAAAGGCATGTTAAGCACTAAAAATTACACTTTTAATCAGCGGTCCTTGAACTCCTCGGGTGTGGTTTTTGCTTTCATCAGGAAATTTAACCACAACCAACCTTCACCTCCTGACATTTCACCAAGATCGCTTTAATCTACTTGCATCATGTAAACACATGCTTGAAATAAACTGAGTGTGCTAAACAAATACTGTAAAAAACTAAAAATTCTGCACACCTCAGCGCAACCAAAAAATAATTAGTGACTCAGCTACGAGCAACGGCGACACGGCAAGAATTCAGAGAATCACCTAAACCTAAACTTAAACTCTTGATATTTCCCTTTAAATTTACATGTCTTATTGAAAGAACTGCTAAAAATAAACCATTAGCTCTAACCTGATTCTGTAAAAAACAAAAAATTCCTCAGTTCTCAATGCAATCGAGAAGCCATTAATGACTCAGCTGCGACCGACAGCCACGTGAGAAAAATTCAGAGAGTTTTCGGTTGAACTGCAGGCAGTGTTTCCACAAAGCAGACAGGAGACACGATTAAAAATGGTAAATGGTCTGCACTTATATAGCGCCTTTTTCTACCTTAGCGCTACTTTACAATGTGTTTCGTATTCACCCATTCACACACAGAGCTGCCATGCAAGGCGCTAATCTGCCATTGGGACCAACTTGGGGTTCAGTGTCTTGCCCAAAGACGCTTCGATCAGTGGACAACCTGCTCTACCACCTGAGCCACAGCCGCCCTTGTTAAATAACGTTAAAGTATACATGCAAACACATTTATTTCTCAATATTGTGCAGCCCTAGTTCTGGTGAACTCAAAGTAAGCAATGTTTATTTATTAATTTTTATTTTTTTGGCACGAAAATCCACCAGAAATCTAGCAAAAAAAACACCTGCGTAGATGAAAACAACAAAACCGCACTCATGTTTTGTCAACTCTTCTCATTTTTAGCTGCACTAAACCACGAGCGACTCGGCTACAACCGACAACCACGTGGCAAAAATTCAGGCACTTTACAGCTGAAAGTATGTAAACGAAACGTAAAATATCTCTAATATCTCGGGTTATGATTTATTTCCAGTATGCAAAAATGATTTTTGTCATTTTAACTGCTACAGAAGACGAGTTCTGTCTCCTTCTTCATGGTTGTTTTGTTTACACAGAGGTGCAGGACTTTATGTTGCAGTGAAAAATGAACCACTGTGAGGAAAAAAGCGACCAGAAACTGCTGAGACGGATAAAAATGAACCAGAAATAATGTCGTTTTTGCTGCTGGAAACAACCTAACCTCACCCTAACCCCACCTAATCTACCTAACTATCATTAAAACCTGCCAGGAAGATAAAAAACTAAAGAAAACAATCCTTTAAATGTGCATGAAGAAGCTGAACTGCATTAACGAGCCACCAGTCACATGGCGGAGGAAACTGCACACACTGTAAAGCTCTGTAATCTTTGACCGCAAGTTCAGTAGAATATTACAAATCGCTGACTGGCCGTTCGTCTTTTCGTCGGCGTAAGCACCGAGCATCCTGTGCCAACATCCTACTGCCGCGTTACTCACCAGCGACCAGATACGTACGTGAAGCTCGGGAAAACAGAAAAGAGTAGCCGCCGTCGGAGCAGCGATTACACAACGCCTTCTAATTCACTGGAGAGAGATTTAAAACGCGAGGAGGTGTAAACAAGAGGGGCTGCAGGTTGGAAACGCACATTACAAGTGAAGAATTAATAGTTTAAAGCACATTTTAACAGCCTGAGAACTAATTTAGTGGCTCAGTGTTGCAGCAGATCAAACTGCAAAGTGAATAAAACAGCAACAGGTGAGCGAAGAGCTGCAGGTAACAAGATGTTTGTAGCATCGGTACGGCAAATTAACTCAAATGCACAAAAGAAGTTCCTTTTTTATGACTAATCTACAACAGAAGCCTCTCATTTACTCTGATTTAACGACTCTTGGACGCCGAGTTGATGCGTTTTCTGCTTTGCTAACGAGCGAGAAACGGCAGATCGTCGCCGAAAAGGAAGATTTAGCTGCAGAAACTAAACATTTCAGCTGCAGAAAGGATGACGTCGACCAAAAACAGGCACTCTATCTGCAGCGTCTTGCAGCTGTCGCCGCCGCAAGAGGTAAAACCTAATTTGACAGGTAAAATCAGCAGCACAGAGCCCCGCATGATGAGCGGCAAATCAGATTAATCATTTCCAAATAGAGGATTGGAATAAACCAACAGCTCTTCTCATATTTGGCTGGAATCATTTAATTTTCTCAAGTCATTACTCAACCAAGGCCAAAGCGACTCCATTAGGGATGCACGATGACGCCAACTTCAACCGATACCGATAATTTAATGCTTCTTGCAGCCGATAACCGATAATGTCAACCGATATTTCTTCACTTAATTAGCTATAATTTGAGTACAAATCCACTTCCATTATAATTCTGACCCATACAAATAAATAGAAACACTGAGCAGAGCATAAACTGCCAGTGAAATGTAGGGCTGGTCTGAAGAGCAATATCTGAGCTCCGGATCCGATAATGTTAATTCGAATATTCGGTTCGTGCCGTGGTGTCGGCCGGCGGCAGGGGGTGGGAGAGGGAGAGGGAGATTGTGGGGGGGGAGCTACAGCCTGGGGCCTGCGCAGCATACTATAGCCATGGCGATGCTCGGCAGCGCTTGGCGACGTTTGGCAGCGCTTGGCGACGTTTGGCAGCGCTTGGCGACGTTTGGCAGCACTTGGCGACGTTTGGCAGCGCTTGGCGACGTTTGGCAGCACTTGGTGACGTTTGGCAGCGCTTGGCGACACTCGGCAGCGCTTGGTGACGCCCGGTGATGCCTGGTGGCGTACTACAGCTTCGGCAACACATCCGGTGACACTCAGTAACTATTCGAATATCAAAATTATCATCCGAATATCACCACAACCAACAAATATTCAGATATTCTAATATTCGGGACCAGCCCTGGTGAAACGTCTTCTTCTGACACAGTAAAGAAAGTCCACACTGGTCAGTGCCACGCCATGCTGCTTGTTCTTCTCCGCCCGCGCAGTCTGATGACATCACACACATGCGACAGTACCGTCAGGGAGGGGAGGGGTTGAGGAGCCAGGCATGAAGACAAACCACAACACACAGACCAACGGCAAAAACCAAGATTCAAAGTCTTTATTATTATCGGGTCATTTTTTTATTATCGGTATGACGTCATAATTGCCAATATTGACCGATAATTATCAGACGCTGATATTATCGTGCATCCCTCGGCTCCATTCATGAGAGCCTCCTTGAATTAATCACGTGCGACTTTGTGCTTTCGGTCAAATTTCACCAAAACTAAGCTATAAATTGTGACATTTCATCAAAATTCGCCCAAAAATAAACCGTCTGCAGTGACCGCATTCTGTTAAAAACTGAAAATTATGAACGAATCAGCGAAACCGCAGGGCCATGACAGAAATTCTGGGATATTCAGCTGAACTGCAGGCAGTGTTTATGCAGAGCAGAGAGGAGACAAGTACAGAAATGTTAATTACTTAATGCTAATAAAGAAATATCTATAAAAAAACAGGGGTAATCATTTCTAATTTTGATGTAACTTTTATATATATTTTAATATAATTACCTCTGTCTAGGAGGTCGTGTTTTTGCTGGTGTTTATCTGTCTGTTAGCAACTTTTAGCAACAAAAATTCTGAACTGATTTTGATGAAATGTTCAGGAAAGGTGGATAACAGGATGAGGAACAGATGATTAGATGTTGGTGGTGATCCGGATCAACGTCTGGATCCAGGAATGTTCTCCAGGATTCTTTAGCATTGGGAGATAGGGACATGTGCATGTATATGTGCATGTAACTCCACAATAAATGTCCAGGCTGCTTGGTAAAAATACAGGATCAGTTCCTGCTAATTTCTACAACATGTCAAAATTTGATCCGGATCCGGGAAAAACTCCGGAGACTAGAGGGCCTGTGGAATGGTCATCACTGTAAGGTAACAGATGAAGATCCAGACATGCAGCCAACACCAACATGTAGCTGAGACTCTGCTGGATCAGGAGGATCCAACAGATCTGTTGTAGAATCAACAGCTATGGAGCTGGATCCAGAAGAAACCACCATTACCCAGAAAGAGATTCTGGTGAATAACTATTGAACTAATGATGATATCAATGTGAATCCAGATGCTAAGGGTTTGTTTTCTGGGTCAAGGAGTCTGATAATGGAGATAAAACCATACTGGGACGATTATTTCTGGGTGTGAATCCCAACATGTGGTGAAATTAGCTGCTTGGTGGAGGTCTGAGCTCTAACTTCACTCTAAAGTACAACCTGAAGCCGCTCTCAGCTGGAAAACACGCTAAAAACTCGCGTATGAGTCACGTGACCGGCTGCAGAGAACAGGTTAGACCACTCCTACAGCAGAGGAGATTAAGACCTGCAAGTAAGCGTTTCCTCCGAGCCGGCGAGGACATGTTGTGTTTCTGCTTCACGTTGGAGAGTTTTCAAAGAGAGCAGAAGACAATTAGAGAATCAAGGTGGATTTATGACGCCGGTACGAGCTTCAAAATAAGAGTCAAACTGTACTGAAGGAGGTGTAAACACTCGGTGGCCACTTTAATAAATACACCAACGACTTCTACGGCTGCAAACTGATCTGAAGTTTTAGGCTTGGTTGTTTTTTTTATGTTGTTTTCACATTTTATATTTATTTCTGAGGTTACAGTCGTTGTCCTGGACTGTACTATATTAATGATATATACCATATTATTGTCCTTAATATATTGCCTTTCATTAATATGTATTTAAAATGGTATCTAAATTGGAAATACTTTGAGATTTTTTTAAAAATTGCACATTTTTCAGTACCTGGAAATTTGAGGCCACGTTTAAATGATAATATCCCAGAAATTATTAAAGATAAAAATCAATTTGTGACTCCACGACTTTGTTGTAGTTGGATCAGGATTCCATATTTGTGTTTTTGTGGTACGACTTCTCACACCTGCTTGTGGGAAAACTAACTTCGTTTTCATTTCTGCGACCAAATATTTCACATTATTAGCTGTTTTCTATCTATATTATGGTGTACTGCGCTGTTTTATATTAATAAGTGTTCCTAATATACTGCCCTGCTCATTTATGTGAATGTGGTGCACAATATATATGTATACAGACGTCCCTCACCACAGACGAGGAACCACTGTATATAAAAAAATAAACATAAAAATTTAAATATCACACAGTGCAACTCACACTTAACATGTGCATAATTAATACAAAGTACAATTAACACCTTAATGGAAGCATCAACAACATGTAAAACACATAGAAGCTGCTTTAAAAGTAGAATTTCCGGCCTCTTATTGGGTGATAAGCGCCTCCTTTACTTTGCGATTGATGCTAATTTTGTCGTCTTTTCTAGCTTAACAGCAAACAATAAGAACACCGTCTTGCCTTTAAGCTATTAGGAGTCCAGACATTTATGTTACGGTCACTGGTGACCAATTAACGGCGTCATTACATGCAAAAATAATTTCTAAAATAGCCTGCCTCCATCAAAATGAACAAAAGTAGTCATGTCCTGACGTATACGCTTCCCTAGTTCAGTTTGTAGTTAATTTATTTCTAATATATATCACTTTTTGAGATGCTAGCATGCTTTATTTTGCTTTTTTGGTTTGGTTTTTGCAGCGTAGCATTACTGTAAATTGCAAATATGAACCTACTTAGCAGGGGTTTAGCAAGAAGACGTGGATAATTTACCATTTTAAAGCTACAGATGCTTCTTTTATCGTCCTTTACTCTGTGGGGAAGCTGAGAAAATGGTCAGCTTTGCTTTTTTGTGTGAATTCAGAGCTGATTTCTGTTTGTATCATACTGTCACAGTGCAGGTAGGGAGTCAAATATAGCTCAGCGCTGGCGTGAGATAGGTTTTCTAAAGAGATATGAAGCCACTCAGGAAGCAGATCCAGCTCTAGAAACCCCATCAAACCGCTCACCTCCGATGGTGCTCTCCTGGTACTCGTGGAACTGGCCCTTGACGAAGCGCAGCACCAGGCTGGACTTCCCCACCGCCGACTCTCCCAGCAGCACCAGCTTGAACTGGCAGATCTTGTTGCTCGCCGCCGTGCCGTTGGTCCGAGCCGGTCCGCCTCGGCCTGCCATGTCGACGAAGGAGGACGAAGGAGGAGGAGGAGGAGGAAGGAGGAGCCGGGGGAAGAGGGCGAACGATGAGAGGTCTGCTGGGTCGGGTTTGTCGTAGAGGGGCGGGGGGCGAGCTGGTTGGGGTCGGCAGGTCGGATGGAAGAGGAGGCCTCACCGGTGGGAGCTGGAAAACACAATACATCCAGTTAAAGTCGAGTCCAAGCAGGAAACAAAGCTAAACCCGTGACGTCTGCGAGAACAAATCGACAGATGAACCTCTTCTTTCTTATTTTCTTCAACTTGAATCCATAAAATAAACATGCACACATAACATACTGCATAAAAACAGCAGGTTTAAACCACGCAAGTGTATGAAGTCATGACAAACACACACACACACAACACCAAAATACTTCACCAAAACCACCCAATCTCAGTATTTAACCAGAACCACGACGCCAGAAACAGAAACTGAAAACACCACAAACTTCCAGGTACTTTACTGCAGTGAAACACCTCTTTTTTAAATTCAAATATTGTGTTTTTTCCAGTTTAACAGCAGAAAATACGAACAAAATATGAACTTAACACAATAAAATGAAGACACAGAGTCTGTCTCCATCAAAACAAACAGAAGGTGTTGATATACTTCCAACACCCGTCACTTTTTCTGACGTTCGGATGCTTTATTTGTCTGTTTTGGTGTTTAGTGCATCGTCATGTGACTGTAAATTGATTAAATCGCCAACATTAACATGCTTTACAGGGGTTGAGCAATAAAACCGGGATGCTGCATCTGTAAATGTAGATTATTTAGCATTTTGAAGCTGCAGATTTCTTCTTTTGTTGTCCTTTTCCTCTTTGGGGACGTTTGTCTTCACTCAAAATGTGGTTGTGTTTTTCTGACATAAGCAAAAGTGACTTAGGTCTGCGCTCGGCATCTTAGATTTTAAACCTGCGACACTACATGGGAAAAACAGCCAAAAATAAACAATTCATCAGAGGCAGAAAGTGTAAAAACAGAAAAAAACGTCAGATTTTAAACTTATTGGAAGTTTTTGAACCAATCACGTGAGATGTGACGTTCCATCAGGAAAAAAACAAACAAGTTTAAAATAGCGGCACAGTCGTCCTTCGTCATATCACGGTTCACTCTGTGGATTTTTAAATTGTATAAATCTAGTTTTGTATCACGGATTAAGAAGAATATTAAATGGAAATAAAATACGTAGCAGATGAGCAGACAAAGACTCGCTTCCTCTTGAGCTAGTTTGAGATGCGACACGGCACGCTATTGGCTGACGGATGGGAGGCGACCAATCAGAGCGCTGCGTTCTGCATCCTGGGCTCTGATTGGCTCAGCGACCGTAGCATCAGCCTCCTCCGTCTCCCGTCTACAGCAGCGTTCAGCATCTGACCTGGTCGCTGTGCGTAGTGTTGGATTTATTTCTACAATGTCGCCCAAACGTTCTGAGGCTTCTGAGGCTTCTGAGGCTTCTGGCACCGAACCCAAGCATGGGGAGAGTTTATAAAGCCTTAATATATGTATAAATAATAAATAAATATGAGGTCGCTACTTCACAGATTGTCGCCTGTCGTGGGAAGTTCTGGAACCAAACCCCCGCCATAGACGAGGGACCACTTCTAGTTCAGTCGATATCAATAACAGCAAATTAATGGATGTATCTGGAAGGCATGACATCTATAAAAAAAATAAAAATAAAAAACGATCATAGCTTCAAACTCTAAGATCAGAATTGTCGGCTTTCCAGCTTTCCAACAGCCCTTGAACTACTCGGCTGCAATGTGGAATTCTGCGGGGAAACTCCGGGAATTCATCAAAACCCTTTATGCACATGTCTCGTTAAAAAAATTCGCCAAAAATAAACTGTTCGCAGTAATTAAATTCCGTAAAAAACAAAAAATTTCACGCTTCTGGCTGCAAACGTGAAGACGTCCGTGTCCCAGCTGCGACTAACGGTCACATGGCAAAAATTCAGGGACTTTTCGGCTGAACTGCAGGCAGTGTTTACAAAGAGCAGAAAGGAGACGCATGAATGCAAGTGGTGAAACATCTGAAGTAAGTAGAGTCGACATTTATTTTCCAGTACTAATAACCTCCTGTGGGCACTGATTCCAAGGTTTTTTAGATTTTAGCAGAAGAAATAATCAAAAAAATCTATTTCAATTTGTTCCGTTTTTATGATTTATGACATCCGTCTCTCTTTCTGGTCGAGGTTCTGTTTCCATAGAGGTGCAGGGCTTTATAGTGGAGTTAAAAATGAGCCAAAGTGAGTAAAAAATGTGAAACCAGTGGGTAAAAGCGACCAGACACTGCTTGGCGTTCAGAGGCGGACGAAAATCAACCAGGCATGATGTGGTTTTTGCTGCTGAAAACAACTTTATCTCTTCAGAAAGGCCTGAAAATGCAAATCAAAAACCTGCTGCTGTAGAAAGTGAAGTGAAAAATGAAGCACAGTGAGGAAAAAAACACCCAGAAGACCTGCATGAATCATTCAAGAGGCAGCTCAAACACGGAGGCCGACGTGGGGAATGAAAACCTTTAAACGCCACGTCTGATTTGGCACCAACACGCCACAACAAACCAAGACACCAGCAGTTATTTCCGTGCACGCCGGCCTGCTGCGCGCCACCGAAGCCTTGCCTAATCACACACGAGGTCAGCCAGCTTCTGCTTGGTCGGAGGACAGGAAACACGGCTCGGGCTGAAAAGCAGGAAGTGAAGATTGCAGAAGCCGTTTTACTGCTGAGCGAGCGCGTTGAAACCTGCGACGGACTCGGCTCGGAGGGTTCGACGCCGAGGATGAGGGAAAAAGTGGAGCCAAAGCTTCGGTTCTACTCGCTCCTGAGCGCTTAAATCTTCAACATGTGACTGGAGATCACGGCTTCGCACATGAAAGCCGAGAATGAATCACCCGACAGCTGCATATGACATATTTCGCAGCATTAGTTTAACTCCCCGAACTCGTTTTTCACTGCAGCATAAAGTCCTGCAACCTCTGTGGAAACACAACAACCACGAAGGAGAGAGGACGCAGGAATACGAGCAGCTGTGATGCCTTAAATCAGTGGGTCGGGACCCAAAAGTGGGACGCGAAGCCATTTTCAGAGGGTCGCAGAAGCAAAAAGTAGTGGTGTAAAGTCTTTTATTTTGAAGGACGTGTTTCTCATGACACAGTTTGCTTTCAGTAGCAGGATATTTAGTGGTGGTGACAAGTCTAGATCTGTCCCTGCCAGCTAATTGGAGAAATTTATGCTAAAACGTGCCAAAAATGAACCAAAATGAGCTCAGAATCTGTCAAAATGGGTCAAAATATGCCCAAAAACTTGGCAAAAGTGTCCAAATATACCAAAATGAGCAAATAATAAGCCAGTTTTTCCCCAATCTGTATCAAAATGCATTAAGACTACATCCAAATAAACATTAATTTGTTAACAGGAACAGCAAATTTCAAAAAGTTGGGTCGCGACTGTTATTAATAGACACATAGTGGATCCTGAGGCTGGACCAGTAGAGAAGCACTGCCTTAAATCATTAAAAAAAGGGGGGAAGACGGTTCAATTTCTTCGATTATTCATTTAATTAAAACTAAAACAAGCTGGAACCAACATGTCCAAGTTTCTCTACACTTCCACTGGAAATAAACGACGTCTCTGCATGTTTTATTTTCTTCCTATGCTCGTCTCCTCTCATGCAATTATTAATAATCCGTTTGCCTTAACAGGATAACGTCCACGCACTGCTGATTATGGAAAAACTACTAAAGCCACGACTTATTAATTAACCGCCAACAACTAAATTAATCAGGAATTACTTTTATAATAGATAAATAGTCGTAAATATTTGATCGAGACAGAAAAAACGTCTGAAATGTGAGTATTTCCCGCATTACAGAGAAACAAAACAGAGAAATAAATGCATTTTTCATTCCAGGAAATTTAAAATAATTAATTATTCGTTCGCGTAACAACTGGAAAACATCTTTACATTTGCAGTTATAGAAAAAATACTAAAGCTGCAAAGATTGTCAGCTATTAAACTAACTGCCGACTATTTTTATAATCAAATTCAGCACATTTTTCACATCAAATTGCCTTTTAAGCTTCTTTAATGTGAGTATTTCCTGGTTTCCTTCCTCCTCTGTGACAGCAAACGGATTAGCTGTGCACAAATTGGACATTTATCATTTCATATAAACCATTTTTGGCTCACTTGACATATTAAAGTCATTTCTGCACACTGCACGTTATCTATATTGCATATTTTGCACGTTAAATGTTAGAAATATCTGTACTGCTTTGCTCGCTGCTGCGTCTTCTAGACCAAACAACTGATTGACCGACGCAGAAAATGATCGATCGATTAATCTGCGATCGTTGTTGCAGCCTTACGAAAGAGGAAACGCGACAGGGGGAAGGTTTGAGGCCTGCAGACTGAACTGGAGATGCATTTCTGCTACCAACAGATGCGGCAGAATCTATTATTAGGAAAAGAAAACACTTGTATCATATTCTACACGCATCGATTCAGGATGCAGCAGCCGTCCGGCGCCGCGGAGGATGCGAAAGGTGGAATCAGACCTGAATCAGACGGCATCCATGATGAGAGCCTCGACGGGGAAGTAGGTCAGAGGGGGAGACGGTGGGACGAGGGTCAGAGGAGGAGGAGGAGGCCGTGAAATATTCATCGCCGTGGCCTCCTGTACGCTCGGCTGCCGGCGTGACAACCAGACGACTGCAGCGCCGGAACATGACGATGTACCAGAAGCACTCGTCAGGTTTAACCGTCCAAACTCACGTCGTCTCCGGGCGTTCTGGAGCATCATAACACTACAAATCTGGACTTGACGGGCGTTACCAATAACGGAAATTAAACTGCAGCTCCGCCCACGTAAACGTTTCCTATTTACTGTCTGCTCCGTGTAAACACTGCCTGCAGTTCAGCCGAAAAGTCCCTAAATTTTTACGAACTGACCGTCGATCACAGCTGACTCGCTCACGGCTTCACATTTGTCCCGAAGACGGCAGAATTTTTAGCTTTTTACCGAATCCGGTCGCTCCAAATGGTTGATTTGTGGTGATTTTTTAAATTTAGACACGTAGGATGAAGTGATTTTGAAGGAATATCATGACGTTTGCTTGGATTCGGTTAAATTTTCCGACAGATAACCGAGCAGAGGAGGATCGGGAACTTGAAAATCACACTGTTCCTTCTGTTTTTAGCTTCCAGCTCTGATTAACGGTGTAATTTTGGGCTTTTATTTAAAGATAACAGGCCTTTTAAAGTGGGATTAGAGTGTTAAATCCTTTTTTCTCCTAGTCTTGAGCACAAATAAGTCATAAAAACTATCAATCACTCTTCCACCAGCGCCCAGATGTTGGAACAGTTGACGTTTTATTAATCCAGGAGGTATTTGGGGTTTAAAAATGAAACTATAACACCTCAATCAAACCACATTCTGCACAGGCACGTTGAAGCTAATCTGCAAGGTGGTTATTCTGAATGTCACCTGATTAGTTTTTAGGTTAGCACACGTTTCAGAGTCATTTAAATTGCATTTTGGTTATTGCAGAATGTCATTAACTGTTTTAAAAGGCTCTCAAACATACGTAGTATTTATTCAGACAACATTTTTTGCTAAATTTTGTCCATTTTCTCTGCGTTTTTCTACTTTCAGGCCAGTCTAGATGTAAATTCCTGCTCAGTCTGCAGGTAAAATAGTCGCTGCAAACGTCCCCGACCGACCGATAGCTGCTATAAAATCGGATTCTTACGGTAAAATATCGACTCCCTTCCTGCATCAAAATTAAAAGAAAAACTGAAAAACACTGAGTGAAACTCGACGTCCGACTAACTTCAGTGAAACAACCAAGCCTCAGTTCCTGTTGGCAGTTTTCTCAGAGACTTTATGACTCCGACTTTCTAAATTAAGACGCATTTTAAAAGACTATTTCTGAGAAGCTTAAATTTAAAACTGGTGTGGCAAAAATGTTCTTCATCCTCTGCGGGAACTAAACCTGCACGTTTGTTTTCAATAGAAACCCATCAATTAATCAATAAATTGAACCATCGGTTGTTTTAATAATTGACCAGTTTGAGAACATTCAGGACAAAACATGAATTCTCCGACTGCTGCTTCTTAAATCTGAATATTTTTTGGAAATTAATAAACATGAGGACGTCGTCTTGGAGTCTGGGAAACGCTCGTATTTTTAAAAGTATTTTTAACCATTTACAAACCAAATAACTCACTGATTGATTAACTCATTGTCAAAGCAAACAATACCAGTTGCAGCGATAGTTTTCATCCATCCATGAGGTTAGAAACCGCATTTTAGAGAAACAAAAAAGAGAAAGAAATGCATTTTACCTTCCAGGAAATTTAAAATAACTAATTATTCGTTTGCGTAAACATCTGGAAAACATCTTCACATTAGCAATTATAGAAAAAATACTAAAGCTGCAAAGACTGCCGGCTATTTTAGTAATCAAATTCAGCACATTTTTCAAATCAAATTGCCTTTTAAGCTTCTTTAATGTGAATATTTTCTGGTTTCTTTCCTCTTCTGTGGAAATAAACTGAATTTCTTTGGGTTGTGGGCGAAGCAAGACGTTTGAGGACGACGCTTTGGGCTTTTGGGGCAACACTGACGGACATTTTACGCCCTTTAATCGAGAAAATAAAGCTACAAAGCACCTATAAAACACATGATTAGCAGCGTACTGAGACATGCAATGTAACCTGAACTCTTCTAGTTTAAATAGTCGCCTGACAAGCTGGTGTCACCAGTTAGAAGGAAAGCAAGCAGGGACTTGTGCAGCGGAGTTCACGTGAAGGGCGGGGTCCTGGAAGAACCGGCGGCATCTGATACGAGGGGCTGCACCACCGCTCAGGAACAAATACAAACACCTGGAAGCAGCAGGCCGAGCGTTCAAGGCCCTCAGAAAGACAGCAACCAGAGACACTCGGTCCAGCGGCGGCAGCTTCGACAGTTTCTAACGCCGACAGCTCAGATGGGAAAGTGGTGACATAACAGGAAAAGCAAACAGGATATTCGCCGC